>OZ005653.1:77971520-78571520 GCA_963930645.1 Salticus scenicus
ACAATCGGTAAAATAAGAAAAGAATATAATTTGTTTTTCAGCGGTGAAAAGCAATTTTTTATATTCAGCTGAAGGAAAATATTTCAGTTTGTTTTACATTAATTCTATTAATAACTATTTATCTTTTGTTAGTTAATTAATTTCTTTAAGCGTTTCATTAAATAATTTCGTTACGTAATTTGTCGGGATTAAAAGAAATCTCAGAAAAAGACAGTTTTAGTTCTAGATTTCTTCCTTTCTTTCTCCCCTCCCCCCCCCCCTCCCATTATTAAAAAGTAAAAAGCGCATTACCAATGTCATTAACATTTGAAAACATTATTAACATTTGAAAATAAACACGAGTATTTTCAACAGAGAAAGACATTTAAAAGTATTTAAATAATGTTGAAACATTGTAAATAATTTCTGTAAATTTACTGAAATATCCAGAGTCCCTGTAAATTTACAATTGTTTCCAGTTAAAAATAAATTACAGAGATTATCAGTCCTTCATTTGTATTTTTAATTTCTTTAATTGTTTTATTTCTCAAAAAAAAATAAATAAATAAATAAATAAATAAATAAATAAAAAATAAAAAAAAAATAACAATGACTTTTTCCATTTCATTAAAGGCTCTATAAATCATACAAACCAAGTCAATAAAACTGCTCTAATATATATATATATATTCGAGCCCTAATACCATTCCTGATAATTCTTATTTTAAATGGCCTCTTGAATCCGACTATGACCCCCCCCCCCCCATTTTGCCCAGCCACCCGCTGTTTTCTTGGGACGCCACCCCCTTCCCCCCATTTTTATCACTGTTCGGTAATTTTACTGTCATGAATTTGATTTGGAGGGTAGTAAAGGATTATTTTAACTCTTAAGAACTAAAAATATAATTTATAATAAATAATAGTAATGATAGATTAATAAAATATAATAAATGTAATTTATAATTTCAGTGGCAACACTCTCCTCTCCCCCTAAATTTCCCCCTTCCTACAAGTGTTCATGTTTTAGACTTTATCACATTTGTGGCCTCTCAGAAAATATTTAACAGTTAAAATAATCATCTTCCCTCCAAATCGAATTCGTAGCCATAAAATTACCGAACAGTGATAAAAATATGGGAGCATCCTCAAAAAAAAAAAAAAAAAAAAAAAACGGTGGGTGATGAAGCAATATGGGCTTCATTTTCGGATTCAGGAGGCCATTTTACATAAGAATTTGCAGAAATGGCGTTGGGGCCGATTATCATGTAGAACACGCTGTTAAAAATTTCTGTAAATTTAATGTAAATATTTATCCAGAGTCTATGTAAATTTACAGTAATTCTTAGTTAAAAGTGAATAATTGAGATTTTCAATCTTTATTCTGTATTTTTACCTAATT
The DNA here is from genome assembly GCA_963930645.1 of Salticus scenicus. Lineage (NCBI taxonomy): Eukaryota > Metazoa > Arthropoda > Arachnida > Araneae > Salticidae > Salticus > Salticus scenicus. The sequence goes on from OZ005653.1 coordinate 77,972,899, forward strand.
TTATTATTTAATTTTTTAATTAAAATTAAAAATGACTGTTTCTACTTTAGAAAAAGCATTTCAAGTCCGAAATATATTCTCACCAATAATTAATTAAATTAATATTAGTTATTAAAATGAATGTATAAAATAAGTTTTTTAACATCTCCGTTTATTTTTCTCTATAATTTTACGTACGACTTAATATAATAGATTACACAGAGTTTTCTGTTGAAATTTTTAACAGTGCAGTGTAAGTAATAATATAATATTCGACATTAAAATACACATATAAAATAGATTTTTTAACCATCTCCATTTACTTTTTGCTGCATTTTTACTTAAGACTAAAGATAAATGATTTGTAGTAGAATTTCTGTTGAAATTTTTAACAGTGAAAAATATAGAAACGAATTAATATTTTTTAATTTAATGACTTTATTTTTTTTTTCTTCTTTTTCATCCCACTCCAGCTCACTACGTCATTGGTCGTAGTTTATTTTTATATATTTTATAGTACAACTTTTATATATTATGTAGGAATCGTATATAAATGTATACCTAATATTTAAAAGGCACAAGGCTTTTATCTTAATACTTTGTACAATCCCTGACTGAATGTTATAGTACAATTTATTTCTTTTTAATCTTAAAATGAAGGTGTTTTCTCTATAGATGCACGAAATTTAGTTTCTGTGACCATAATAACTGTTAATTATCCGTAATTAACAATAGAAAAACCGATTATATGCATGCATAATGATAAGCTTTAGACGCATAATTTTAAAAACTCCAGGAAAATTTATTTTGTTTTGGTCTTGAATGAAGGAATTTGTATACAAATGCGCCAAATTTAGTTTTTGTTACCACAATTCCTGTAATTAATCGTAATTAACAACAAAATAACAACGAAAAATCATACGATTCGCATTGATTATTGACACTTTCGGACTGGTGCTCGTTTCATCCTTTAACATTCAATGTACTTTGTTAACTTGATCACTCAACGAATCGACAGGAGAACAGAAAAACAGATATTGAATTCATAATCCCGCTTAAAAATTGTTATAAAGTGTTAAAAACGCTTAACGAAAACCGAAATGTTATAGCAGAGATTTCCAGTTGTAGCCCTTAATGTATCTGAATATTTTTGTATAGAAATGTAACTCTTAACCCTAAACATATCATATTCTTTACTTATATCATATTATTATGTTCTTTAGTCATATCATATTATCATATTTCTTTAAGCTTGTGAACAATAAATTTCAATTTCTTCATAAATTGTGCAGTACAAAGTTATTTAAAATTCACTATTAAAAATTTCCACAGAAAAATACTGGTAATCCTTTATTTTAAGTCTTATGTAAAATTACAGAAGAAAATCAACGGAGATGTTAAAAGATCGATTTTATAGATGCATTTTAGTAACTAATGTTAATTTAATTAAGTATTGTTCAGGATATATTTGTGACTTAGAAAGCTTTTTCGAAAGTAGAGACATTAGTTTTTAATTTTTATTGATAAATTAGATAATAAAAATAGAGAAAAGTACAGAGAAAAGATTAAGAATCTTGATTAGTTACTTCCAAATATCGGCTAAAAATCTTTATTTTTATCCACTCTGTACGCACTTATGTGAAATTTACATTTTTCTTCGTAGAAAAGCTATGGTTTAAGCTAGCACATTGTTTCTCTTCGCTGCCACAGAACTTCGATTGACAGGATTTTGATTGAACATTAAGGTGAATCGAAATAAACGAAACTCTTATTGAAAACGAATAGTTTTGGCTCTATGAGCTATCAATAGACTTGGCAATATGAATATATTTTAAAAATTTCTAATATTGTTATTTATATATATATATATATATATACATATATATATATTATCTTCAGACGGCACAAGAGGCCCAAATAATGAAACTTCAAATTTTCTTTATTTTTTCCTGCAGTTTATAATGACAAATAAATTCTCGATTGTGTTAATATAACAAAAATAGATTTGAAAATTATTTCTTTTCTTTTTCTTTTCTTTTTTTTTTTTTTTTTTTTCCGTCGCTATTTAAAAAATTTTCAGTTTGGGTGCTTGTAGCGTAATTCTGGGTTTGTTACGTTTTAAGTTATTTTCGAGAATTTAAGATTTTTCGAATTATTTTCGAGAAAAAAGTATCTCATTTTTCAAATGCATTTTTTATCGTATTAACACTACTCCTATAAACTTATTTTGGGAATACAAATTGAATGAAAAATTACCATAAAATTGAAAAAAAAAAAAAAAAAAAAAAAAAAATTCAAATTTAGGCCTTTATAATATATCAAAAAATAGCCATGTTTTGCAAAAAGTTCACAAGCGCAAGCCACACTTATTAATAAATACTAATTTTGACTAGTTTTCTTTTCTTCTTTTTTTTCCCCATCCATTCTATTGTACATTTAATTCTTGTAAAATCTCCAAATACCCAGATACCAACAAGTATGTCTTCAATTGATATTCTATAAAGTCATTAAAAACTATGAACTATAGGTAATTAATTTTTCTGACAAAGAAGGATCAAAAAAATTATTTATAATTAATGAATTAAATCTTATTGTAATGTAAAACGTCTCATATAGATGCGCGCAATCCCGCAGTATATCAGAAATTAATTAAAACTGGTTTTATCGTATTCATTTATATATTTGAGCATTTTATCAAGTTTCGTGCACTCTAAATAATAATTTATCGTTCAAAGTAAATAAAACAAAATTAAATTAAGCCCGTATGATGAAAATATGTCGTTTAAAACTCTTAAGTGGTAATCACGTCTACTTTACATCTTCAATTAAATTTCCTTAAAACAAAAAGAAATAATATTAATTACCACCAATGTCATTAAGCATGACTATATCATTTAGATTAAAAAAAAGTTAATTTATAATTATCCGCATCACGATGCACATCTCACAATAATCTGATGTGTCACTCACACGACTTTCTCTTACCATGAAATTTAATACTATAAATACAGAATGGAGATTAAGGGGAAAGATAACGAGTACTGTTATGCAAACCAATGTTAAAAAAATTCAAATTAAAATTTTTATTAAAATCCCTCAATCAACTGATTGGAAGAAGTCAAAGTCAAAGATCCGGGGTTCGACTCCCGGTCCAGGCATTATTTTCACTCAGTCGGAAAAATAAAAATTTCAATAAATGTGATTTTCTTCTATATATGATTTTCCCTATAGACGTAATGTATTTGAATTCTCTAGGGTGTCCCTGTACACGAACCATTTGCTTCATCTAAACGAAAAATTTAGTGTGGCATCCCTATATGATGTATATATAAAATACTAAGTTTCGAGTTTCTGCTATAATTTGTTTTTGAAATATGCTGATAACAGACAAACACACACAAACCAACCGCTAAAAATATGATTTTTGGATTCAGAGGACCTCAAAACGTGTAAATATAACAAAAATTCAATTTCGAAAATTTGACCCAAAACAATACTGTCTTTACCTTATGGGTAAGAGAAAGTAAAATGGCACAGTGTATCAGAGCGTAACACAACAAAAATTTACTTCAATAATTTTCTAATATCGGGAATAATATTTCTTATGCTGTTAATAGCAGTTCTCAGTAAAATTAATTTTAAGCAATTTTCCTGAACTTCCTTTCACATAGTTTGCTCTGTGGCGTACACTTAGAAAATCTGGCATTAATTTTCAAGTTAACTTCTTATATATCAGTTGTAAAGCTTCGAAACTGGAATATTCTGGAAATAATAGTTTTTTGCCAAAATCAACAAAAGAAAGAAAAAATTTAACTCGTCAAGAAGACGGCTAAGTTAGACATGAAGGTTTCCCCAGTGAGAGAGGAGAAAGAGACGCGATCTCATTGCCTTTTAACATATACTTCTGCCTGTAAATGTTCCTTCACAGTAAAGAAACTCTCTGCGCACGAAAACTGTATTTCACCGTCGCTTTAGCCGACTCATTTTCAAGAGAATAAAAGTATTATTTCCAAATACGTAACGATATATCTTGTTAAATTTTTAACAAAATTCTTCGTCTAGTTTGGAATTAGAAAATTTGCATTTCTGGCTGAATATGTTGATTACAGCAGTGATTCTTTTTTTTTTTTTTTTTAATGAGAAAAAATAGATTAATCATAAAAGATTTTATTGATTTATTTTTTTAAGTACGAAATTTTATGCATTAGAAAGACAATAAACTGCATTATATTCTTAAGTGAATATTTTGCTTATCGCTAATGAGTATTGGAACAATAAAATTGCTTCAAATTAAATCACATTCAGTTTTTAAGAAATCGCTGTATCTTAAACATAAATGACATGTACATATGATTTTTTTTTTTTTTTTTTTTTTTTTTAATGTTAATAATTAAGTAAACATTCCTGGATTAAAATCTCCCTGAAAAATCTTAAAAGTTTTCTTAAAAAGAATATATATATATATATATATATATATTCTATCGTAAAAATACGAAAATTCTGTTACATTTACCGGCATATTTGTAGACAAAAATGCACGAAATATATAATTAATCAATGATTAGCCTTATTAATATTGTTAGAGATTTATTTCCGTTTGTCTCTGTATTAATACATTATGATAAACCTCAATATGTGCTCAATGTACATTGTTAATTAAATTAATTATAATTTTATTATAAACTCTTCATTATTACCTGAATCGAAATAATTCGACTTAAGAGATTACATGTGTTTTTTGAAGACTTAAAAAAAAAACACATTTTCTCAACTTTATATATATATATACAGAGAGAGAGAGAGAGAGAATAATTTTTTTATTGAAAATTTTGAGCATATAAAAGAGCAACATTAAAATAATATTTTATAAAATTTTCATTAAAAATTTTGAAAAATTCAACCGGTGAGTCCTGGTTTTTGGAAACACTTTACAAAAGTGATGGATACGATAAAAAGGCCGGTCTGAAGAAAGCATGGAATTAAAAAAAAAAAGTGTTTTCACAAACAAGAAACAAAAACAAATGATTGATTTTATATTTAAAAACAACGTAAATATAAAGTATTATCTCGTTCTTGTTTAATTTTTTGTACCGTAAAGTACACTGTAAAGAATATGTCGTATTTGCTGCCAGAAATTCTCTGTAATTTGAGAAAGTACGCGTAATTTACGAAAAAAATTACGTTGTCAGAACGTATTTTCTGAAATTACAGAGAATTTCTACGATATATTTATTTAATTTATTTATTTTATTTTATTTTATTGGATTTATTTTATTTATTTAATTACGATATATATATTTAATTAGTGCAGGAATTAACTTAAATATTGTACGTTGGCTTCATCGCAAGCTGCTTTTTTGTTTACTTTTGTTTATATCTTTTTGTACATAAAATAGAAATAATTTTACAGTACTGTGATTATATTCAATGTTTATACTATGCTTTATACATAATACAATCATATATTTGTGCTAGAATATTTTGTATGACATTTACTCCTCATTTAAGCCTTTCTCTGCGGTACAATGGCTACGTTTAGGTTACGAGAAACCCAAACATAATCAACGTAATCCTTGATAAAATTTTATTCAGAAAAATATTTTAAACTAAGAAAAATATTAATAAATTCATATTTAATTTTTTTTTATTTATGACCTGTATTAATTTTTACATAAAATTACTTCCAATCTTTAATAAGGTGTTCAAACTTGCAGCTCATTCTAATTATTAATTTTCCTGTTATAGATAAATTTTTCTCATGAATTCTCTCTTTTTTTTCTAATTGTTATTATGTTATAATCGTTCATACACTGTGTCACGCTCTCGACATAAAGTAAGGTAAACGCACCAGTAGTGGACCCTGTACCAGTAATGGACACTTTTAATTTTAAACTCGGAAAATAAGCTTACCTAAAAATTCTGAAGATTCGAGCAATGTTCAGGAAGGGATTTATAGTCCTGTACTGTTAAACCCTTTAACAAAAAATAATTCCGGCCATTAGTTTTAAAATAATGTTAATTTAACTAAAAGAATTTGCACTTTTTGTGATTTTGCCGTTTTCTTCTTATCACTTTGAATAAGGAAACGAAATTTTATTTGCTCGCTCTCTGCTTATTTTTAACTGATTTCTTCTACCTTTTGCTTTCATATGACTAAAATAAATATGCAGAATTCATTTATTGTACTATTTTTTAAATCTTATATTAACACATAGTATTTTTATGGGTGTCCACTACTGGTGCCAAAAAATGTCATCATAACAAATAGTGGACATCCCTGTCCACTACTGGCTCATGTGACTTTTAATGCCAGATCCAGTAGTGGACACAATTCTGTAATCTAGCGATTTTAGAATTGAATTTTAAAGCAAAAATTCAAAGGGGTCTACTACTAGAACAAAAAAGGGTCCACTATTGGTTTTTTAGTGTGTCCACTACTAGCTCATTTTAAGCTCTTCAGATTTTTGATCTTTTACATATATAAATGCTACAATTAGCAATTTTCATAATACAGTCGTGTTAATAAAGAGTTAGTAAAGGTCTGAAATATTAATTATTTTTTGAAACTCTAAAATTTAGGAAATTACACAAAAAATAACCGGAAAATGTCCTTAAAGTGTCCACTACTGGTGCTTTTACCTTAAATGATTTTATTAAATTGAAAGAAAAGTTAACTTTTTTTTTCTAATCAGTATTGCTATTTTAGAATTTTTAATTGGAGTATACTGCCCAATTTCAAAATAGCTTTTTGAGAACAATTTTACGTGTAATATATTTAACTGTATCTAATATGTGTCATATTAAAGTATTTACTATATTTGATATCATTATTAAATTATCTTGGTATATCTTATAAAACTTAACCAGACAAAGCAAAAGTACGATTACTCTTCTATAATGATTTATTTCTTTTCACATTTTTTCAAAAATATTTCCGGTGATAAACAATGTAGTTTTCTTCTTTTTCCTGTATGATCTTAATTTTATTTTACTAAATTTCCGGATAACCCACTAACGCTCTTTCTGTTATAACTATATGAATATTACAGAAAACGTATACAAATTGTACACTTTTCTGCAATGTCAGAAAGCATTTTTAAGTCTTTTCTTTTTATATAAGTACAAAAATAATATAAAAAGCAAATTAAAGAAAAAAAAATAGTGGCAGAGACAGGCATTGTTGAAATTTGTGGTAGAAAAAAATGCTGCATTTCTTTCTTCTTTTAATTAAGCAAAAACGATGAAGAAACAATAAATGCAGAAAAATAGAACAATATAAATTGGCTTTCATCGTTAAAAAGAGATTTCCTTCAAATGAACAGAAACATCTAAAGTTCGCTTTGATCTAATTCCATTAATAACTATTTATCTTATGTTCAAAGTATTTAAGTGAATAATCTACTTCGTGCCTAATTTGTCGGGATTAAATGAAACGCTCGTTGCACATAATCTTTAACAAATTATTAAATAAATTAGATTTCAGTAAAATTGTGCGCCATTTCTATTAAGTTTATTAAATCTATTATTGGATCCTAATTTATTGGCGTAACTTGCAGATTTTCATGCATTTAGAAGCTTAGAAAAGCTACAAAATTATGTGAAAAAATATATATGAAACGTTTGTATTATGTTTATATAATATGAAATTAAGAAGCTTTTGATGATTTTTTTGTAGCGATCTTCAAAGTTTTAATTTATGTAATTTAATATTTTAAATGTTTTTTTTTTTTTTTTTTTTTTTTTTTATATATATATATATAGTGATTGAATTTAAGTACGTTATCCAAATTACCTAAAGTTGTGTTATAACTCATACTGAAGTTGTCATTGAAGCAATTATAAAATATACAGGAGGGGTTGGAAAATTCTTGGACAAAATTTAAAGGGGTTAGAGGGGACAAATATAAAAGAATTCGCAGAGTACAATGCGTGTCCGGAAACGCCGCGTGAAGGTGATAGAGGGCACTGTGCAAGTCAGTCAAAACAAGTCGACAATGCAAAAGGCTGACTATGATTTCATACAGCATTCGGAGCTTAACGAATCCTGCACTAGCGGCTATCCATTCATATATATATAGATATAAAAAAAAAAAAAAAAAAAATCCCGCATTAACGGCTTGCTTCGACTGCCCTACACAGCGCTCTCTATCATCTTCACGCGGCGTTTCCAGACACACATTGTAACTCGAATTCTTTTACATTCGTCCCCTCAAACCTCCTTTAAATTTTGGTCAGATATTTTCCAATCACGCTGTATATAACCAATATACAGTAAAAAGGCATTAGCTCTTTGATTTTTTTTTTTTTAGGATTTGATAGCGAATGTCTTGAAGGGACCAACAACAAATTAAATAATAATAATAACAATAATAATAATAAATCATGGTAACCTTGCACAGCAAAATACTTAAGAGCATTTGTATTATTTAAAAATTGTTTTACTTGTTCATTGCAATTGTACAGTCGGTAACAAAAGTGTCCGAACACTAGCGAAAATTCCTATGTAAAAAAAGTACACTTCATACGGTTTTGTTAAATAAATCCTTATCGAATCATGTTCTTACACTGACTAAGAACAGGATTCGACAAGGATTTATTTAACAAAACCGTATGAAGTGTACTTTTTTTACATAGGAATTTTTGCTAGTGTTCGGACACTTTTGTTACCGACTGTATGTATTTTGGTTAGAATGGCACATATATTCTTTAAGGTCTAAATGCTTTCTTTTTAAAAAGTCCAGATATTTTTTCGTGTGTTTTGTTTAATATTTGTAACACCTATTGTTTAATATTTATAACACCTATGCTTAATATTTATAAAAAAAAAAAAAAAAGTATAAAATCTTACAGAAACGTTTACAGAATATATGAGAAACGTTATACTAAGTTTGAAATAAATACATCGAATGCTAAATTAAGCATAAATAATCTTAGAAAATAATTTTTTAACTGCGTGTATGCAGAAGATATCATTTTTCTTCTTTTCTGATATGATATTCATTCAAGTACACCGAACAACATATATAAAAAATGCCAATTGAAAATTATATAATTAGAAGTGTGTTAGCAATAGTAAAACACATTTCAGTTATTTTTTAAGACTAGCTTTTTTAAGACATTTTTACTCTACGCGAATTCATGTAGTAATAAAAAAAGAAGGGTGCACAATTAAATGTATAATTCACTTAAAACAGAGTTGCCAAATTTCATAATTTATTAAAGAGCATTATTTGTGCCCGTCTTTTTTCATACCAGTATATTTGAAGAATAATTTTCTTTCAGTATAATCATAGTTATACATTGGGTAAAATTATTCTAAAAAAATTGTAGTGGGAAAAAAAATGGGGGGGGGGGGTGAGTATTAACAATATTCCGCAATGAGTTAAAAAAATGGCAAATTTGCTAATATAAAATTTCAACATTTAAAACGTTTTTGAGTTATGTGAGATACACTCATACGTATATCCATCGTACAGACGTTAGGTAAGATCCAGTCAAATTATGACCACAGAGGTGACTATCTCTAAAGCGGTTGGTCATACTGTGAATAGAAAATAAGGCGTACACTTATATATAATACATAGGTGCCAACTTGTACGGCTTTTTAGCACCATTATTTCTTTATAAAATATTTTATAAAGTTTAAACGTTAAAAAAGAAAACTGCTTAAAAAAAAACTATTAAAATATTCTTTTAAAAATTTTCGGTAACAAAAAAACGTATAAGTTGGCAGCTATGATAATATAGCACTCACGATCACAAATACAAAATTTCAACTTTTAGCATATAACTTTTATTATTATTATTTATATGAAATACAACATACATTATTCGTACAAGGAAGTAAAAACAGCTAAAAAATTAAAATAAATTGTAATTCTATAGCTCACAATTTATAAAATACTGAAAAGAAAATCGGCAACCTTCAACAGAAGTTATATAATTCTTTTGTCTTTTAATTCTTTTGGCGTGTTTCATTTTTAAAGCCAGTAATAACAGAAAAAAATATTAAAACAAAATTCTTTTGTATGGAAATTAATCTAATATTAACGAAACATTAAACGAAAAAACTTTGGTATCGCTATATCTCTTTAATTAGCGAAATCGGCAGAGAACAATCAATGTATAAAAAGAAAAAAAAAATTAATATAAATTTCCTTTCATCTGAGCGTTGCCACTACTAAAGAAAAATATTACAATTTGCTTTGATTTAATTTCATTAATAACTATTTATCTTCTGTTAGATGAACTGTTCAAAATGTTTGGATAAATGATTTTCGTCTTAACGTAATTTGTTGGTATTAAAAGAAATATTCTTTTTTCTGTCGATTTTAGTAATTTATTATGCAAATTGGATTTGAATAAGATATTGTGTTCTAATGTCTGGTTTCTTTATTAAATACTGGAAGACTTTTTGACGTAATCTTTATAAAATTTTCTTCTTTAAATATGTACTTCCAGTTACATTTTCGGTTAACATTAATCGAAAGACTATTAGGAATGAAATTATTCAGTTATAATTCTTTATTATATGCAATTTAAGAGAAAAAGTCTTTAGAAAATACTTTTTAAAAAGTTAAAAATTATTTTATTCAAATTTTTAAACTTTTTTACTGTTATTTTTAATAAGAATGATTATAAAAAGAAAACTAGTATATTATGATACACAGAAAACTTTTCCTACATCATTTTACATAACAGCGCCACCCACCGGTTAACATGCACAAAAATGCAATCGAAATAGCTTTTCACTTAAAGATTTTACATTTGTAATTTGCCGCAATTTTAACCATTATATGATGAGATATAAGTTGTTGTTTAGTTTGCACCCAAATTGAATCAGCATAATTTTATGACATACTAATTTTTATCCATTTATACATCATATAAACTGAGATACAAGCTTCATGTAAACAAAAATATTGCAGCATAACAGGCAACCTATCGTCAATATGCTACCAAGCGGAATCCGTATAGTGTTTCATACTATTTATCTCACATATACTAAGTTTGGTGCATTTATCTCCTGAGATATTCATTATTCTAAACATATAATATTGTTCATCATTTTAATCTGAAAGTTTTAAAATGTAATATTTACAAAAGAAGTTCTTGAAAAATAGTTTGCCTCGATAACATGGTATGTATAGGGTTTGTGATGTGAAAAATTGCATGTTTAATGTTTTAGATTCATTATATATATATATATATATATATATATATATATATATATATATCAATTGTCTGAAAAAACTCAAATAATTAGCTTCACCTTGTTTAAAAAATAATAAGAAGAAGAATTTAATATTCACTCAAAAGAAAACGTCATTTATTTATATGGCGAGGCGAATAAATTTCTGCAGTTTATTCACAAATCATTACAATCGTTTGAATAATGATTTCCCAAATGTCTTTTAGGATAAATTCTTTGTCTGGAAAATAAAATATTATTATACTGAAATCATTCTATTTCATTTGTAGTTAAATATATCTTATAATATTCAGGTGTCTTTTGATAAAGTCTTTCTCTGAAAATTTACACATAAAACGTTACACTTCCCAGCTTTTCAAGATGCAATATCCAGATGCTTTTTCCGCATATTCTTCCTGTATCAGCAGACTGAAGTCTGCAATTTAGTTAAAAGCAGATGTAAAGATTATAATCTTCGATTATTCTCTAAAGTTAATTTCCAGTTTCCCTTACATTTAAGGCTAAACAAATCCTGTTTGTTATTGAAAAGGTCAATTTTTCCCATGAAACATTTAACTGTCAAATTTGGCTTCTGTTGCTCGCCAATATTGTTTTAAATTAAAACATATAAATTTCCGTAACGGTCAAAAAGTAAATATGGTAGATATATAAAAGTAGATATGTTAACCTTGGCTTTCAGTCAGTGTGGTGATTTGTATGATATGATCAAACTCTTATCGCTAAGAAAGACTTCATTTTCTTGATATCTTGGTCTTTTAAAACCAGTGATATTGGTCTTTTAAAACCAGTGATGCCAGATTATGGATTTTGTCCCCATTTTGGGGGATTTTTGAGGCTTCTGGGGACAATTTTGGGGACCAAATGTTTGAGGGGGGAATTTTTTGGGGGAATTCTAAAATTTTTGTTGAGAAATCTGAGGAGTTCAACTTTCTGTCAATGTTGGCAACGTAATGATTTATCTCTAAGACTAGAGACTTTCAATAGCTTTATTGCTATTTGGGGATTTCTTTCAAAAATTGCCTTCATTTGGGGAAAAATCTGAGCAAAAAAAAAAAAAAAATTATCAAGCAGATTTTTCTATGATTTAAATCATAGAAAAATCTGCTTGATAATTTTTTTTTTTTTTTTTTTGAAAATTTTTTTATTTTCCCTTTTTAGTAGAAATCAAGTTGGGGATTTTTTCGAAAAAAAATAAACCCTGATTTGGGGAAATTTGAAGACCTGTTTGGAGAAATAATTTTTGACCATCTGGCATCACTGTTTAAAACCTAATTTTAATTCGCTCTTTGCCTGCTATTGTTACCTACTCCATGCTCTGATCATTAACCATACGGACTTAATTATACAACAGAATCAAACAAATCATCGATGACAAACAAATCATCGATGATACAAAAGGGCTATTTATAGGGATTTCAAACAAAGTTGAAAAATGTTTATGACTTCAGTTTGTCTGTCTATTCGCCCTCTCATGAAATTCCTTCAAGCTGATAAATGTTATTACAGTTTAGTATTAGATGTTCACTATTTAAAATGGGGGTAAATACTACGATTAGTTTGTATAAAAGGGACTCCAGAAAGAACTCCAAACCAATTCATTCTATGAGAAATATTTTTCTTAATAACACATTTTAATAACTTTATTCTGTACAAAATATATGTCTTTTTAAATGCAGTATGATTAGGATTAAAATTTGCAGGGTCACAGAAAAATATTCATATACATAAAAATCTGTACTTGAAAAATGCTGCAACTGAATTTTCGTTTTTATTAGGCTTCCATAGCACTTTCTAATAATGCTTGAGAGTGAATATAATTTGAATTAATATATCTGTCTGTCTTTATGTCCTTACATTTCTCCATCTGTCCCTACTTTAGAGCACGTAAATATTTTCAGACTTTCTTCAAAATGATATAAAGTTATTTATATTCACTATGCAATGTTTTCACTTTTAAATGATATAAATATCAGCACTGGTTTGTGTACAAGAACACTCTGAAGAATGCTAATACATTCTGTTGTATGAGAGACATTTTTATAAATCATATTTAACCACTTGCCTGTTTTGCCCGAACGCCGTTCGGGTTCTTGAAATGACATTTCCTTGATTTGCCCGAGCGGCCCTTGGGCAACCTTTTTTCTACTCTAATCCACTGGTGTAATGTTTCTAACAGATGACTCTAGTAGTTCCAGTAAAGTTAGAATTGCAAGCAATTCTTGTATGCAAGTAAAGTCAACAATTTTCAACAAGGCAATGTTTTGTGTGTTGCTCGAAAAGAAACGATTTTGGAAAACAGATAAGGAAAGAAACGCGATAATTTTGTCCAGATTGTGATGTTGGACTATGCTTAACTCCCATAACTTAACTTAAAATTCCACCCCCCCCCCCCTTAACTTAAAATTTACCATACAAAAACAGAATTTTAAAAGAATATTATTGTAAGTACAATAAAGCATTTTCTATTCTAACATCCATTTTTGTAAAGTGTTCTTTCCAGTTCGCCTTTTTCTTCTCAGAAAAGCCATTTTTAAGAAAAAATGTATTTTTTCCAACGAAATAAAAATTAGCATAATTCCTTATATTCAATACTTGTAAGTTCTAAATGCTAATTTGAGTTTATATAACCGATTTCACCATAAAATTGTATATCAAAAATATGCTTATTTTTTTTTTTTTTTTACATAATATGACGGAAAAAAGAAACAATTAAGTGGTTAAATAACTTCGTATCATACAAATCACAATGAAATCTACCTTCATTTTCCGTATGGTAAGAAATATTTTTAGTTCTCCATCATACTATAGGTATGGGGAACTTAAGTAATCGTGAAAAATTTCGACCCCGGTTTTTTGACTTTTTTATACGTTTTCAGGTGCGAGGAATCCGAAAATGACAAAATTTGTATGGTGTCTGTCTGTAGGGTGTCTGTTAGTGTGTGAGTCCGTAAGTGTGTCAGTCCGTTAGTGTGTTGGCCCACCAGCGGCCGAGCGGTTCTGCGCTCAAAGCTGGTAGATGGGAGGTGCCGGGTTCGATCCCAGGTCGCGCTCATCGACTTAGCCGTTCGGAGTTTTCCATGGTTTCCTCCGAAACTCGCGTAAATACGGGCTAGGACCCCTTAGAAAGACCCCCATGGAGGGCATTCCCCCTATAGGCCTAGGACACGTACGGAGTCAATCGGCCTTAAACCCAACAACCAACCAACCAACCAACCGTTAGTGTGTTAGTCCGTTAGTTTGTTAGTCTGTTTACACGATATCTCACGAAGAAATGATTGCAGAGAGGTCAGATCAGTTTTAAAATATTACTTTCGATACTGGCAAGAACCCTATTTATTTGCAATATTCGAATTAAAAAACTTCAGCAGTTCTTCGAAATTTAAGATTTTCTTAACATGGGAGAATAGGACGAAACTTCACTTAAACTTGCCATAAAAGGAAACTGTTTACTGTAAAAATGTCAGACCAGTTTTAAAATATCAGTTTTGATGCCGGAATGAACATCAGTAACTATAAATATGCTACTTTGAAAATTTCGCAAGTTATTGGAAATTTACGAATTTCTTAACATGGCAGTATATAGGGCGAAATTTCACATAAACGTCAATTTTGAGAGATATTTTCATCGTAAAGATGTCAGACTACTTTTGAAATATTATTTAGGATACTGGCATGAATATCATAGACTATGATTTTTCCAATTTAAAAAAATCGTAAGTTATTTAGAATTTACGATTTACTTAACATGTCAGAATAAGGCAAAATTGAGCATAAACTTCCATTTTGAGGATCATAAATACATTAGACAACTTCAAAAATACATTTATGATATTTATTTGAACATGATTGAATAAAAATATTCTAATAGGAAAATTTCGTAAATTATTCGTAATTTACGATTTTATCAACATAGCGAAATTGTAAATTTTTCATATAAGTATGAATTTTGAGGATTATTGCATCGGAAATAGTAGCATGAAAACTAAACAACAGAATTGACCCTGATAAAATAAATTAATAGATTAGAATAAGATAAATATATCGAAGTGAACGGTGTATAGCCTATTAGGCGGGGATTTCATTCTGTCACTGTATCAAGCTTTGGTCAAATTCATTTCTTTTAACATGATTATAATATGTTTCGTACTAGAAATTTATGAGAACATAAATATGATGGGGAACTGAGCAGAGTCCAACGAAAGCGATATGTTTAGCGTTTTGATTTAAGGGCATCACTAAAATATTCAGATACAATTATGGCTACAATTGGAAATTGCTGAAATTGCATTTCTGTTTGCGTCAAGGATTTTTAACTTTTTCCAACAATGTTTAAGAGTGATTATGAATTCACTTAATCTGTCAGTCTTAATGTCCGTCTGTCTGTCCGTTGTGTGATCACGTGGGTAAAATTTACATTGAAAGTAAAATGATGCAACGAGTAGGTACAGTTGGAAAGTGATAATAACCTATGCGAATCGCACGATTTTTCGTTCTCAATAAAAATTTTCAAATAATCTCCATACACATATATGCAATAATGAATTTCAAACTTCTGCTAATATTAAATTTTGAGTTATGCTCATAATAGACATACATGTAACCGCTAAAAACGGATTCAGGAAGCCACAAAACAAGTGATTATAGAAAAAATTCAGTTTCAAAAATTTGACTCAAAAACAACACTTTCTGTATAGTATGTGATAACCATATTGAAAAAAAAATCTATTTGTTTTATAGAAAAGAAAAATTAAAAATATTTGTGATAACAATATCAAATAAATACGTTTTTTTTTTTTTTTTTTTTTCCTTTTACATATGAATTTATAGATAAATATTTTTCCCCTTTTTAATTTCTTTGACAATCGAATTTTACTAAGAGAAATTAAATGAATAAGCAGTTTAAATGCTTAAATGTTTTAAGCATTACCTTAAAGAATCTACGTCTGTCACTTAAAGCCTGACTTTTGATTCTTAATCCAATATTGTTTTCAAAACATGCCACCCCCTTCTCAAACGTCAAATACACTTTGTATTAAGAAAGATCCCTACTACATAGGAAGTTCCCTTAATATAACAAATATGTTACACACGGTCAGCTGTCAGAAAAAGTTCTAATATTATCACATTCTGGTCATAGTTCGAAAAGCAGCTTGTAAGCAAGACGGTGAAGAGGGAATAGTCCCAGGGATATTTATAGAAGAATTTTGTTGGCGTTGAACCAGGGACAAGAATGAAGTAAAGTAACTGATCCAACTTTCACCCTCGCGCAAAATCAGCTGGTAATGATGGAAATGAAAAAAATAAAGGGGGATATGAAGAGAAGAGAGGTAAAGCTTATGAAAATATTTGTTTTAAAAAAACTCCCTCGGAGTCAACTTAGTGCATTAAAAATGCGGTTCAATTGACTTTTTATTCTTTTATTTTGGGAGAAGGAAGGTTAGTTTGTTACTCTACGGTCCACGGTCCTTTTTTTTTTTTTTTGTACACCACAGCTAATTATATTGGGACCTTTTGTTAAAGTTGGATTCTGATCTATTACAAACAACTATGCCTGAACCGGTAACTCGAATCCGGAATCTGTGACCTGAAGGCTACCTTACTAACCACTAAATGACGAGAGCGTGTCTGAAAGGAAAGAATTAATACGTCATTTTCATTTTTTTTTTTTTTTTTTTTTTTTTTTAAGTATTAAATTTTAGAATAAAATAAATAACCTGGAATTTTGCTCTTCAATTTCTTCCCACCCTCGAGCAACCTCCGTTTCTGCATGTTCTTGACGCTAGGCTTGTATCCGATCTTTTGTTTTTTCTCGTCTTATATCCACTGTCCTTTGAGCGTTCGCGGGAAACCTGGCTTGTAGCTGTTCATAAGTTTTTTTTTTTTTTTTTTTTTTTTTTTTCCTGGTCTTCGAATAGCTTCCCTTTCAGTTTCTTCTCGATGCATGGTTTATGCATGTCTATATTCATCTTATCTTAAGGTCTGAAATGTGGACTATACAGGGAATGTAATCCCATTCCCTACACAGCCATACCTTATCAGTAAAATGTCGCTTTTTTTTTGCCACTGGCCAACATGTCCTCAAACTCTAATTTTCCATTAGGTATTAAAGATACCATCTTTTAAGGATCACCATTTTTTTTTTTTTTTTTTTTTTTTTTTTTTAAATCATCACAATTATTATTATTATTATTATTATTTAAAATGTTGTTAAAAATACTAGCTACTTTTAATATACACATATATATATATATATATATATATATATATATATATATATATATTCCTAGGTACATTCAAACTTTCTGAAGGTGATTTCGAAACTGCTGTCTTGCAGTTTCAAGAATCTTTTCTATTCATTTGCCATATACATTGAACAATCTGCATCACTCAATATGATAAGCCAGCATCTGCCTATATAGTGCGTATTATATGATACGGTTCTTGAAGGTTTCAGCAATTTTTGCGACTTAGTTCGTTTTCATTTAAACGAAATCGATTTGAAAATGGTAATACACATGAGAAAAAAAAATTGTAAAGGGTAGGTTTTTAAGATTAAAATTTTTTTGAAATTTCTGCTTAACAAAACCCAATATGTTTCAAGGGTTTATCTAAAGTGAATTTAATGCCTGTATATGGTACCTTCCATAAGTGTATTCTGGGAAGAATGACACCTTAACAAAGTCTTCTCTTCATTGCAGCCACATATCCTAAAACTAGCAGTGAGGACGCGTCCAAAATGTTGGAGGGATGCCAGCTTGACCGACAGTTTGAAATTTGGAAAACATCCAGTAATTACGCGCTCTGTGTTATTGCTCATTTTCTCTGACTGAGTCAGATGACTGTCACCCCTATTTTAACATTGGACTCGTTGAGTTAGCACTTGCGCAGATACTTCCATGGTTTCATGAAACGTGGTCGAAGAATATGCGAATTGTTACATGTATCCAAAATAGACATTTTTTGCCTCTATTCCCAAAACACATATTTAACGAACTTTGTGTTAAGGGAGCCCCATCATCCGTGTTGTCTATAGTTCAGAATTTTCCAGAATTTTTAATTTCTAGGCCCTGCATGTCCTGACAGTACTTTAAGGCTTTTGGAAAAAAAGTAGACCTCACGTAGAAAGTTGTAAATTTTCAGGTTGCAAGTTGCAAATCAACATGATCTCACGTAAATCGCTACGATTTTGCAAAAATTTGACAAAAAAGACTGCTTGTCCTTCCCACGTGCAGATAACCCAAAGGAAATTTAAAATGGTCGCAAAAAATAATTGGTCCATCCAACTGTTGACCTCTTTTTAACCAAAAATAACAAAGGTTAAATTTCGTAAATGATAAATTAAAAGTGTAACATTTATATCAATACAAAATCATATTTTAAATTAAGTACGCAGTTGTGATCGTCACAACATTTATCGTCTGCAGTTTTAATTGTACTTGAAAAAATAATTTAATTTGACGATTTATTTTCATTTTTATTTTTTACTTATATTAATATTCAATTAACTGCGAATAAACGAAAAAGATGAAAAAAAAAAAAAAAAAAAAAAGCAAAAGAAATAAATATTTTTTATTTCGTAAAAGAATGCTTCATAAAGAAAAATCGATGAGATGTCTAATATATCTACATTCCTCCACTTTTTTCCCCCTTCATTTTCCCATCGGAATTCTAAATGGCAAGAGAAAAAAGCGTTGCCAATAAACGTTTTTATAATACAAATTCCTTTACATATTTATTTATTCGTTAGTTTATCTAATTTGTATTTTCCACATAATTGATAGCTGTCTAGTAACATACGCGGCATTAATTGTTAAGTATGCATAAAAAAATGACATATGTATCTAAGATAGAGAGACATTCTAAAACGTTTGGAAGGAACGAAAAAGAAAAAAGGAAAAGGAAAAAGAAAATGAAAAACTAAATTAAAGTTAACAATCTATAAAAACTTTTGATGTGTGAAATTTATTTTCTTTCCTGGTTTAAAAAATTTTTCTAAGTGGAATTTCCGAAAGATAAAAAAAAAAAAAAGTATCTTATTAAAATTAAAGGTAATTATTATTTATAATATCGACATAATAAATAAAAAAAAATAAAAATAAAAAAAAACTCTATCTAATTGAGTAAAATATGTGAAAAATCTGTTTGAAAAAAAGAATGCAATTTTGATCATATATTTTTTAACCGTATAAAATGCCGTAAAATTCTAGAATACTTTCTTCTTCTGTTTCTTTTTTTTTTTTTTTTTTTTTACGTATTACGCTTAAAAAATGAATATAAGTATTTTAGATATTCCTTAGTACATTGAAATGGTTAAGAATTTGAGAATTTTTTTTAAATGTGTTTTTTTTATATTATTATTTATTATTATTATTTAAAATAATAATTGAAAAATTAGATAGTATCTTATAAAAATTTAAATACGGAATTTGACTTTAAAAAAAAAAAAATCTGCGTAATGATTATTTACTTAATTTAAAATCGTATGTAAAATGACTTTTTAACAGAAAATATAAAAAACAAAGACAAGCTTGCTTTTCACAGTAATTTAAAACATCGTATTTATTTAATTTTTTAGGGCCTTTTTCTTTTTTTTTTTTTTTCCCTCAAACAATATTAAACGCTGTGATATTTTTAATTATATTACTCAAAATATTTACATATCTAATTAATAACAATTTTATCTTGTAATATAACTTAAATGAAATTGTGATTATTATTACTATTATTATTTTTATTTGTTTTGGTGAAACAAAGTGGTGACTTCAAAGGAGAATAAAGGGGCAAAGGAACAAGGATCGATCCAGGCAAAAATTGGGGCCCTTTTGCTACCCCTTCACAAAATTCAAGTGTTTAAATAGGCCCCTTCACAAAATTCAAGTCTGTAAATAGGTCCTTTCACAAAATTCAAATCCATAAAATAGGTTTTTTTACAATTCAGATTCATAAAAACGACCCTTTCATAAGATTTCGTTATATAAAAATGGTAATTTTGAAAAAAAATTCCATGTTTACAGTATTAATTTTAAGGAGTTACTATACTTGGTTAAATGCAATGCTTTTAACTTGATGTTAAACTGAAAATGAAATAAAATGGCGACTTAAATTACTTGGTTTTGCATTGAAACCAAACACTTAAACTTAATTAATATTTTTTATGTCATATTTTTTCAATATTCTTTCCTTGTTGTAATTGATTTTTAAACTTTCTTCCCTTCTCTGTTCCGTAGACAGCAGAACTACTACGAAGTTTAACAAAAATAATGTGTCAGAGTAAGACAGATGCAGAAATCACTTGACATTTTTCAACAAGCGTTAGTGAACTTTGCTGCTTTAATGAAGCACTCGTATCTAGATCTTTCACCTGATGAAAGACCGTGCTACTATTCTGGCTTGAAATAACTGTTGAGAGTTTTCACAAGTTATTTAATCATCAAATTAAATAATATTTGAATTTAATCAGATTAACGTATAGTTCTTTCAAAGCAAAAATTTATTAAAACCAGAAAAATCTTCAACGTTTTGAACGCCAAATAGAAAATTTGAAAAGCAGACAAGTACTTCGCTAGAATTCAGCGCACTCTCAGAAATAATTTACTCAATTTTGACGTTTCAGACATCCTCGGGCTTAATTTCGTTGTTTTTGACAACCATTTCGTCATGCGATCACGTGATTTTTGAGGAAACGTGAACTCTCAAATATTTGGTGAAACCACGGGCGAAACTGTTTACTCACAATAGCATGTGCTAGCTTTCATTACCGCCATATTGGGTTTTTTCCGGTGTTGTTTCGACTTTACGTTACAAGGACTTTTATTTGCCGGCCTGGTGATTCGGTCGGTAGGGCGCTACCTTCTGCATTCCCAGGTCTCGGTTTCGAATCCCGGTGCGGGCATGGATGTTTGTGATGTCCTATGTCTACAAAATATTGTGTGCGCTTGTTTCTGAGAATTTCTGTAAAAATATGGATCAACTGAGACATAAGTCGTCGTAGACATAGGTCTCAAAGCTGTCAAATAAATGAGTTTTATTTGTTTGCTCTGTTTTATTTATATTTTCATTAAATATAATTAGGATTTAATGTCTAAAGCAACGAACTTGCAGATCATTTTATATTTCTATAATTTATATTTTATTCTGTATCACGAAACTAGGATGAAAAAATGTATCTTTACTTTTGACGAAATTCGTATGTTCAAACAAGTGACGAAAGTAATTTTCTCAATTTGACGAAATGTTCGCTTGGAGCATATCCCTAGAAACACTTTCGTCAAAAATGAAGAAATTTTCGCGAAATTTGAGTATCCATTTCTGAGAGCGCGTACTGCCTTCAGTGCACTGAAGACAGTACGCTAACTAAATGCTTATTTTATGCGCAGGTTCATCCTATACGTAATAAAGAGTAATTTAAAAAAAAACTTGTTAAATCTCTATCTCCAATAAAAAAAGAAAGAAAGAAAAATTAAAACATTCTTAAAAATAAAAGGGAAAAAATCTTGAACTTGAAGTAAGTACCTTTTAAATAGCAACATTCGTGATAAAGACGTTTGAATAAAATTGAAGGATAAAATCACTATTAATTAAAAATTAAATCACTCGTATAAAAATTGTGTGATTTAAAAAAAAAGGGGGGGGGGTGAGAAACCATTTATTGTGTTTAATGACAATGTAGCAAAATTCATAAACAAGCGATTTCTTTCTTTCTTTCTTTTACTTTAATTTATAAATTGTTTACCCAACATAATGTACTTAGATTTTGTAAATGTAAAAAACTATTCATCTGCTTTAGTGAGCGTTCAGTTACGACAATAATTAGGTAGCCGACAACCGATTCAGTTCAGTAACAAAAGTAGTGTTTGTGATCAAACTGTATCATAGAACAGTGATATGGTCTGAAACTGTAACAAATATTGTTATAGATTCTGTACATTTTTTTCGTGAATTTGTTTAAAAGTTACTTATCCAATAAAAAGAATTATAATCACTTATTTAAGGAGTTAAAAAAAACTCAACCGTTTTTCTTTATAACATGTGAATTTTTTAACGAAATTTAACACCGCTTTTATTATATATATATATATATATCATAAAAAACAATACTATTGTAAAAGCCACCCCGTCCAACAAAATCTCTTACTTCTCTTAAACAGCCGCCCCTCCCCTACCCAAAATAAATAAATAAATAAATAAATAAGGATTGATATCAGAATTCTCCGCTACCACCAATTCCTGGGAAATCCATGCCTTGCTTAATGAAGATTTGCCAACAACTTTGCATATGCTTTTCTGATAAATCCTTACTACTTTCAAATTCCCTTGTTAGCTGTGTTCGTTTTTTGGCCACATGATAAAGCTATAATTTAAAGTATTTTTACGGCGGGGTGCGTAAATTTTTCTGTTTCCTAACAGCATTGTTATCAGTTAAACTTCTACATAGGGGACGCACTTTGCCGAAAACACATTTGAGAGTTAAAAAAATATTATAGGAATGAGTAATTGTAATTATAGGAATATTGCATTACTTCAGTGATCCATTGAACTTAGGAATATATATATTCTTTAACTTTCTGAACATACATATCTAAGGAAACTATTGTAACCATGTCAAAAACCTGAGTTTGAGATATTGGTGTTTCTACACGTTTTCAGATACCCTGAATTCATATTTACTATTTTTACGAGGATGTATGTATGTGTGTATGTGAGTGAACACGATAACGTCTAAACGCTTTGTTGAAATTAGCTGAAAGTTGGTATGTATGTTATAGGTCCCAACAGCACGAACCCTATTCGTTTTGGTGAGTCTAGCGCTTATAGTCTTTTTTTTTTTTTTTTTACAGTGTCACGAGGAAACATTCTTTATCATTATGGACTATGGGCCCAAATTCTTTAAATGTGATAGCATCTAAATGCCTTATTCGTCTGAACTGAAAAGTTATACACATATTATGAGTCACAGTCTCACAAACTGTATAAATTTTGGGATATCTAGCGCTTATAGTTTTTTACATTGACACAAAGAAATATCCTTTATCGTTATGGTCTATATGGGCCCAAACTTTTTAAACTGCGATAGTGCCTAAATGCTTTATTCAATTGGGCTGAAAATTTATACATATACTATAAATCTCCGTTGTACGAAGTGCATAAATTTTGGTGAATCTAGCATGCATATTTTTTTTACAGGGACGTAACAAAAATTCTTTATTATTATGCCCTATGGGCTCAAATTCTTTAAAGTGCGATAGCGTCTAAACGCCATATTGAATTGAGCTGAAAATTAGTTGTACATGATACAGATCAACATCACACTAACTATTTGAATTTTGGACTATGTAGCACTTATAATTTTTTTAGAGGAACACAAAGTAAATTTCTTTATCGTTGTGGCTTATGGGCTCAAATTATTTAAAATGTGATCGCGTCTAAACATCTTATTCAAATGGACTGAAAATTTATGTACAAGTTACATGTCACCGTCGCATGAACTGTATAGATTTTGGTGAGTCTAGCCCTTATAGATTTTTGCAAGGACACAACGAAAATTCTTTTATCATTAAGACCTATGGGTTCAAATTATTTGAAGGGCAATATCGTTAATTTAAACAACTTACTAGGTTGAGAGAAATACTCAAATGCCCTATTATAATTTTCTCTTTTGTTTTTTTTAACAGACTTCTCTTACGTTAATTTAGAAACTCGCGTAAATACGGGCTAGGACCCCTTAGAAAGACCCCCACGGAGGGCATTCCTCCTCTAGGCCTAGGACACATCAGGAGTCAATCGGCCTTACATCCTACAACCAACTTACGTTAATTTATTTATACAATCGTTAATTATGTAATATTCGGAAAGTCGAGTGGAGTCATTCCCCATGTTTTATTTTTGTCATCCGAGAATGGACAATATTCCTGTGACGTCACCGTAGGTAAAATCGCCGAACACGTGGCCGATATTTTGTAAACAAATTAGATTCAAGATGCCATTTTATTGTTACGCATAAAATTTTTCTAAATATTTCTGCAGTGAAACTAAAAAATAATGTTCAAACAAGAACAAAAGATAAATGTAAACAACTGAATCGAATGATAAAGTTAAGACTATTCCAAATCGTAAAATTGCAGAACATTTTATGTATACACACACACACACATATATATAATGAATAAAGATTAATAAGAACATTTTATACACGCACACACACATATATATAGACATCAAAGCTTAAATAATTAGAATTTCAATCACCTTAATAAAGGAATTTAATAAATGGAACATCCGTTTAAATTTGTTAACATCGCCACAGTTCACATGACAACTTTTAATAATACATATGTTGATTAATATTAAAGTATATTACTAAAACTGGATTAAAAACAAAACAAAGGTATCACTATATCACTCTTACTTCAATTTCATATAATCTGTAACTCTTATAAATAATAATATTGCAAGATAAAAATTTGCAAACCACAATGCTTTGTTATGGTAGAGTTGAGGATTGTTTCCCTACCCAGCTGATATTCTTGTAGCCTCGAACCCAAAGTGGGAATATGGTCCATTGATCGCATCATTCACGCGTCTGGAAATGTAATAGTAAGGAAATATTTTTTTAATGTTTTTAATATCATTCCTCCTATTCAGTTTTTAACATAATTTTTCATATAAATGACATTTATTCATGCATTTTTCGAAATGTTCGACGTCTTGAAAATGCTAGTTGTGACTCTCTACTCTCCGAGGACATGGAAAATGAAAGATTTTATTTTTATTTGTTTGTATATTTATTTATTTATTTATTTATTTCCAGAAAAACTAAATTCAAATGTGTAGAGAAGACAAACTCGTTGAAATATTGATAAGCTTAGACTAGATAATGATTAATTGAATTTAAAAAAATATAATACGAACTTCTTTGAAGAAAAATATAAATATATAATGCGAAATTGTGATTATATTTAAACTTCTTCTATTTTTTATTTTATTAAGTCTTTCTAATTTTTTGTCTTTTTTTTTATCGTTAAATCAATATTCTTAGTTAATTTCATCAATCATTTTCAGTTTCTCCTTTCTTTTAAAATTAATAAATGCAAGCTAGAAAATCGATTTTGCGTTAATGGCTTTTTTTTTTAAGATAGTTTATATACAGGATGCTGACAGCATTTACTTTTGAAAGAATTTCATTGATGGCATATTTATTACTACCAAACTTTTATTATATATACATATATATATATAAAATGTAAAATGTTTATGATGATGTAAGCCCCTATATATACGATCATGATTGCGATTTCTTTTATTTCTTTTCTTTATTTATTCATCCCTTTTTTTCTTTCTTTTTTTTTTTTTTGTGTGTGTGTGTGAGAGAGAGAGAGAGACGTAT
Organism: Salticus scenicus; assembly: GCA_963930645.1. Taxonomy (NCBI): domain Eukaryota; kingdom Metazoa; phylum Arthropoda; class Arachnida; order Araneae; family Salticidae; genus Salticus; species Salticus scenicus. Next base: position 77,998,473 of record OZ005653.1, read on the forward strand.
AATAAACGAAATACTTTAAAACGGAAATATAATGTTAGATATAAATAAACCTTTTCAAACATATCAGTATATATTGGACAGTCAGATTAAAAACCTCTTTGAACAGTTTAACTCTTAAACGCATGAATTTTTATTTTTAATAAATAAAATTTTAAATCAACCGGGAAATGGGTGTAGTTAATGGGAAATATACAAAAAAGAGGAAAAGGAAGAAAAAAACTGTGAACTTATGTAGAACCGATTTTGTTAATATGGATGTATTTCTACATCATTTAAAAAAAAAAAAAAAAAAAAAAAAGCTACATTTTTCTTGCATAAATTTATCAGTATATGCAAATATATAAATATTATTCGTTACTCTAACCTTGTTTCTATCCGAAAAGAAAAAAAAAAACTGTATGTTTTTATTACCTTTTTATTTAAATAATTGTTAATTCGTAACACCCGAGCCGAACTAAAATTGTACTCCGAAATTGTCGTCAACAGATGAAAATTGTCAGATAAAGAAATAAACTGTGAAAGATAATATATATATATATATATAAATATCCCATTGAAAAGCAAAACCGAACTCATATTTAAACATAAAATTCAAGAATAAAACAATTCAACAAAAACTTAACGAAATTAACAAACAAACTAAAACCAAATAGAGTACGAAAAATATTACATTAATATATATATATATATATATATATATATATTAATGTAATATTGCGAATAAATTAGACTTTTTTAAATTTTGAGTGTTATACTACTTCTCTAATATGGGAATCGCCTGCATTATCATGGAAGATAATTTTTTTTAATAATAATTTTAATAAATTATTTTTACTGAGTTAATTTTATAGGAAAATATAGAAGAAAGTCATATGGTGGCCACAACGGATCCCGGAAAAAAGGGCACCTGGAAAAAAGGGCACCGGAGAAAAAGGCACCCGGAAAAAAAGGCACCGGAAAAAAGGGCACTTTTTCAATTCACAAATCGCAAAATAATAAATATCAAATAATGATATTTAAAAAATGGCTTTCAAATTAGACATTTAGAAATTTCAATTGATTTAGTACAACATTCATTTAGTATATACCTCAGGGAAGATGGGGGGAGGGGGAGGGGGGCCAGGAGCAGATCGAAAGAGAACAATTCTTTTTACATAAACTCTTACCGATTTTAATGAAACTTTGTATAATCACGTACAATTTGTGAAAAAATTACAGTAAGTGTCAGACAAACTTGAGGGGATGGTTAAAGAGGGGGTGCAAAGAAAAATAAAATTATCTTTTATATCACCGTTTTACCGACTCTAATGATATATTCTATAACTACCACTTAATTTTCATGAAGATCACAGTGAGTGTATTATATACCTGGGGGAGGGGGGGGCAAGGGGACCGATGAAAATAAAATGTATTCTTCTTTAAACTACACTATTATCGATTTAAACAAAAACTTTGTATAATAGAGTACAATTTGTGAAAAAAATCACAGTAAGGTCAGGCATACTTGAGGGGGGTGGGGTAAAGAGAGGGGGGACAGAGAAAATAAAATATTTTTTTATATCACCATTTAACCGATTTTAATGACATATTCTATAACTATCACTTACTTTATAAAGATCAAAATGAGGGTATTATACATTTGGGGGAGGGGACAAGGGGGACGCAGATAGAAGTAAAATATATTGTTCCTTAAACTACTGCATTGTCGATTTAAAAAAACTTTGTATCTACGCAATTTTATGCTTATGAAAAATTACAGTGCGTGTACACATATCTGGACGAATTGCTCTGGTAGGGGGGGGGGGCAGAATGAAGAAAATGTTTGTTTTTATATCACCATGCTACCTACTTATATGAAACTTTGTACCACTATTATTTTCATTTTATTAAAATTATAGTGAAAGTTAACTAAAGTTGATAAGGGGGAGGGGGGGAGTAGGGGGGACAGATAGAAAATAAAATAATATTTTTAAACAACACTTATTATCGTTTGTTTTATTGTTTTATTTACATTTTGTGTAAGTACCAATTACTATTAACGAAAAATTATACAGAGGTATGCAAAAATTCAATGTATGATTTAAATCTGTAAAAAAAATATTCAATAATGAATTTTCTACTTTTAATCTGTCTCTTTTGTCCTTCCCCCCATGTAGATATAAAACACTTACACTCTCGTTGATGTTTAGCATAAGTTTTACAAGGAGAAATTTTAAAAAGTGCCCTTTTTTCCGGTGCCCTTTTTTCCGCAATCCAAAAATTCAATACATGGTTAATATCAAACATTAAATAAAATTTAATATCAAACGTTGGTAAAAGATTATTCTAAAACAGAATTTTTTTCTTTGATCTATCTCTCCCCCTCCCCTCGTATAAACAAAAAAATTTTGCTATGTTTAACAAGTATTTTACAAGTAGCAATTAAGAAAAGTGCTCTTTTGTCCGGATTGCGGAATTAAGGGCACCGGAAAAAAGGGCACTTTTCTTAATTTCTCCTTGTAAAACTCATGCTAAGCATCAACGAGAGCGTAAGTTTTTTATTTCTACGTGAGGAGGGGGTGGGGGTGAACAAAAGAGACAGATTAAAAGAAGAAATTTCATTTTTGAGCAACTTTTTCACAGATTTAAATCATACATTGAATTTTTGAGTACACTCCCTGTAATTTTTCATTAATACTAACTGATATTTACACAAAATGTAAATAAAACAATAAAACAAACGGCAATAAGTGTTTTTTAAAAATATTATTTTATTTTTCATTTGCCCCCCCCCCAACCCCTCATCAACTATAGGTAACTTTCACTATAATTTTAATAAAATGAAAGTGATAGTCGTACAAAGTTTAATATAAATAAGTAGCATGGTAATATAAAAACAAAAAATTTCTTTACTCTGCCCCCCCCCATAGCAATTCGTCCAGATATGTGTAAACTCACTGTAATTTTTCATAAGCAGAAAGTTGTATATATACAAATTTTTTATTTTTAATCCTTTTTATTTTCCCCACCCCAGATGTGTGATACACACATTGTGATCTTCATAAAAAGTAAATGATAGTTATAGAATATACCTATTAAATCGATAAAATGGTGATATAAAAAATAATTTTATTTTCTTCTTCCCCTCCCCCCCTCTTAACCTCATCCTCCAAGTATGTTGGACATATTGTAATTTTTTCATAAATTATACGTGATTATACAAAATTTTTTTAATCGATAATAGAGTAGTTAAAAGAAGAATATATTTTATTTTCATCTGCTTCCCCTTGCCCCCCCCCCAGGTATATAATACACTCATTGTAATCTTCATAAAAATCAAGTGATAGTTATAAAATATATCATTAATTCGGTAAAATGGTGATATAAAAAAATCATTTTGTTTTCCTCTGCCCCTCCCCCACCCCCAAAGTATGTCTGACACTTACTGTAACTTTTTCACAAATTATAAGTGATTATACGGTTTTTTGAATCGATAAAAGGGTAGTTTAAAGAAGAATGAAATCTATTTCCATATCCCCCCTTGCCCCCCCCCCCAGTACTGATTGTGATCTTCATAAAAAGTAAGTGAGAGTAATAGAATATATCATTAAATCGATAAAACGGTGAAATAAAAGATAATTTTATTTTCCTCTGCCCCCCTCTTTAACCCCCCCCCCCTCCCAAGTTTGCCTGACACTTGCTGTTATTTTTTTCACAAATTGTACGTGATTATACAAAGTTTCATTAAAATCGGTAAGAGTTTTTGTAAAAACAATTATTTTCTTTCGATCTGCTCCTGCCCCCCCCCCCCCTCTTCCCCGAGATATATACTAAATGAATGTTGTACCAAATCAATTGAAATTTCTAAATGTCTAATTTGAAAGCCATTTTTTAAATTCATTATTTGATATTTATTATTTTGCTATTTGTGAATTGGAAAAGTGCCCCTTTTTCCGGTGCCCTTTTTACCGTTGCCCTTTTTTCCGGGTGCCCTTTTTTCCGTGCTCTTTTTTCCGGTGCCCTTTTTTCCGGGATCCGGCCACAACACACTAGTTATTTGTTGTTAGAGGATGTGCTTTACTAATAATATTTTACCATTCCCAGGAAAGCTGTTCGGGAATTGAAATAAATTCCTCATGGAGATATGGTAAATAATGTATGTTTTAAGCTAAATATTCATCGCTTGTTTTTTGTATATTTACACGTTTTGAAACTTCTCGATTACCGTAGTAAAGTTTTTTAACGTTTGATCTTTGTCTGTGTCTCTTAGAGTTACTTAAAAAGGAATAATTTTAGGAGATCCAAATGTTGTATTTTGAAGTTAATATAAGTTTGTTGCTGGAAAAGTTTGATCAAGATTGATAAGTTTCAATTAATGTTGCGTGTGAAAATTTTCCGTATAATTTTAAGTAAACTTTTAATTTTAATAACAGATTTAAATTCTATATAAATGTAGGCGCATTGATGAAACAGGGGGTTGAGGGGGGCGGTGGCCCCCCTCACACAAAACTAATTATCACATAAAACTCTTCCGAAGCCTAATTTGAATTGTTTAACTTAGGTTTACATAGCAGTACTCTTTATCTTACCCCTTAATCTCCAACCTGTATTTATATTATTAAATTTCAGGGTAAGAGAAAGTCATGTGAGTGACACACCAGATTATTTTATTATAACATGCATCCCAATTTATTAAATTCAGTACAATGCCATTTTTTAGTAACTTATCATACTAAATTAGACACAATGTATTGCAACCAGAATATAAAAATTTTAAATATCTAATGAAATATGAGTATTTTTATTAAATAACTAGCAGGCTTTGCCCGCTTCGCTGGTCACTAAATTTAAAGGAAACTCTTTTCTATATAGCTTTATAAAAATAAAATAAAATACTAAAATTGCTCAAAAGCTCGCTTCGGATCCCTGCTGCCTTCGGTAGCGATTTGGTCATCCGCTAAAACTCGGGCGCTTGTCCCTATTACCTGAGACAATGGTTTACCAATAGGCTTCCGTTAAGTCCTTATTAGATAACAGTTTCGAAATAGATGGTATCGAAAAAAATGAAGCATCCCTTTTATATTTGAATCCCAGTTACATATGAACAACACTATACGTGGTGCACATAATATTTGCTTTTACGTTATTTCCTATGTTTATTTTGTTTATCCCCGATCAACCATAAAAATGATAACAATTTCACGCTAAATATTATAATATGCTATGACCGGCTACGTCAGTTGCATGAGACAATTAATTTTTTGTGGTTATATATAATTCATGGTTTGTAAGCATGATCATAGTACCGCCTTAGTTCTCTTTGGCGACTTTTGAATTTTTGTCACCATTTTAGATTTAATCCCTTGTAAAAATAAGACTTAATACCTTATAACAATATGCTATGAGCGCTATTTCTGCCATATTTTAGACAACTAAACTTTTAATGGTTATATATATTTCCCATTAAACATATTTTTATTTTCATATATTTATTTAAATATTGATGAAATTTGAACTTCAATTTGGTCTAGTGTTGTACAGGCTGTATACTATATGTTTGTGTTTGTGAAAGAAAATTAAAAAAAAATTCAAAACTGCAATTTTTAATCCCACTTTAAAAAAAACATGTGACTTAATCAGTAGCACATTTAAAAAAAAATTCCAAACGGTTTCCATACAATCTCCTTCTCTTGCCACCTAAAATACATACATTAGTTAATTTTAAAAAATCTAATTGTCCGATCGATAAGCTGTTTAATCCGTTGGATTCACAAAAATTGCATCTTTCATTTGGTATCTTATTTGTAACGATACGACTGATATTTCTAATTTTTTTAATTTACTTTCCTCATTTTAAATAAATGTAATTTTTATTGTTCACGTTTTTTTTTTTTTTTTTTTTTTTTTTTTTTTTTTCTGTCGAAAAAATAATGATAATTTTTTTGGCAACAATTAAATTAAGGAATAAAATTAAATATTTTAAATAAATGTAATTTTTATTGTTCACGGTTTTTTTTTTTTTTTTTTCTGTCCAAAAAATAATGATAATTTTTTTTTTTGGCAACAATTAAATTAAGGATTAAAATTAAATGGCCAATTTATCAGTAATTAGAAGGTTTTTATTTTAACATTTTAATTAATTAAAAGAAAACTAAAACAAAATTCGAAAATCGGGCTTCGAGGTGCATCAGGAGAGGTCATTACGAACCACCATGCAAATTTTTGTAGCTCAGCCATCAGCCGTTTTCTTAAAAAGTTCTGGAAACCATACACAATGACACACACACAAACATCTTATTTTTATTATATGTATAGATTTTTAACAATGCATGAACAAGCTGTAACGAATTTTATTTGCATATTTATTAGCCAAATGTGTTGAACTATTTGTGATGTCGATTTTTCACATATTCTAGAAAAATATATTTTCATTTATAAATAATAATAATAAATAAAATTTAAATTAAAATAAAATATGCAGCGAACACATTTTTACAACCTCTAAATTGCAACTTAAATTCACATACAGTATGTTCTTTAAATTTTTTATTCTCCCTCTTCCCACATATGTATCTTTACATTTATCTGCACATATGTATCTTTACATTTATCTTATACATTTATCTGCTAAATTATGCAAGTGAAATTTCGTTAAAGATTGCGTTATGAGCAGTTAAAAGTTATTTACTACAATTTCTCATGTTTTATTAGATATTTACTATTTCTGTATAGTCTGATTGCAGTGTGTTGGGTCTAATGTAGTATGCCAAATTTACATATTTATTATATATATGTATGTTATTATGTACTTATTATGCATTTCATATATATTACTCAATACATTTATCTGCTAAATTATGCAAGTGAGATTTCGTTAAAGATTGCGTATAAGCAGTTAAAATTTATTTATTACAAATGCTCATGTTTTATTAGATATTTACTATTTTTGTAGTCTGATTGCAGTGTGTCGAGTCTAATGTAGTATGCCAAATTTCCGTTAGGTTTTTATATCCTGCATATTGTATATAATAAATAAAAGTTTTTTTTTTTTTTTAAGTATTTAAAAATTTTTTATATCTGCATAAATATATGCGCCAATCTCATATAAATGAATACAGATAATTAGAAGATGCCCAATATATACTTGTTACAGCCAGAACATATTTTATTCATTATTTTTTACAGAGTAATCTCCTACTTTTTTTTTTTTTTTTTTTTTTTTTTTACTTATCCCCTTTTTGTTTTCGGGACAAAACTTTTGCCTAAATATATGACATGAGTTCAGAACATGTTCTTTACATGCCCAAATTCTCAAGATAATTCGACTATAATTTTATGGTAAAGTAGTGTATTAAGTACACTAATTCCATTTTTAAGCAAGCAAACTTTAATATGATATTTGAAAAGTATGTCTGTATTTTATATACTGTATATATTCGTTAAGAGAAAAAGGTTTTTGTAGATGCAAATTTCTATAAATCTAATTAGTGAAATGAAAACTGCTTACATGGTTTTACATTCTTATTTACATATATTATTACATGCTACTTTTTGAATTGAAAAATAATCTAAATTCCCTTTTCTTTGTGATCGTTTTTGCGTTATTAAACATGATGTTCACTAACTTATTTTACATTATTTCGTCCAAGTAAAATATGTCAGGCATACATTATGCATTAAACAATACCCGAGTGACACTCAATTTTAGATTCAGTCAATCACGTGATGTATTTCAGACTACATAAGTAAAAAAACAAGTTACAGTTCATCGGATTTTTTAATGCGATTTCGCTGTAAAATGTCTGCCGTAACAAGAGAAAATTGTAGATCTTAATGAGTGGCATGCTTAACAAAAATGTACCTAAACGTTTTCAGTGTTTTTAATATTTTCTGCACGCGATTATAAGATTATTGGTTTTGAATCAATAAAAAGAAAAAATTTAACATCTAATCGTGCTTTTTTAGTGCGTTTATTGAAAAAAAAAAAAAAGAAAAAAAGAAAAAGAAAGAAGGAAAGAAAGAAAGTGTTTTAAATCTATGAAAAACTATAATTACTTTTCTTACCCTCCCGCCTATGAAGTTCAGTGTATCGGATTCATTTTTTAAATTGTTTTCACCAGAAAAAATATATGGATAAATTTAATGACATACATGTTGTGTAGTCACAAAAGCTTTTTAGAAATTAAGATGTTTTAAATATTTGTGATTTGAAGATATTGATGATTGGTATCAAATAAGAAAAATCGATCGATGTAGTTTTTTATAGCTATAATATTAAAGGATAAAAATTATAATACTAATAATAATTTAAAGAACTTCAAAAATTAAGGAACAAAGGGTTTTTAGATTATCTTTTGAAACAATACATATAATTTTAAGAATGACTCTAATAGCGATTCTTCCTAGAATCTAATGACGAATTGTTTGGGCTTCGAAAATATAATATTATTGCGTTGGTCACACAGGAAAAGCTGTAAAAAAATTCAAGTTAAAAAATCAATTATAGATGAAAATAGTTCACCCAAGAACGGATCTATGAGGCAGTATATTGGTTCAGGTAAATTTCTTGCGTACTCCAAAGAAGTTAATTTGTCGCGTGACCATAAATGGAATAACAGTACGAAGTGTGAAGCATGGAGTGGGGAAACAGTACCGGGCACAAGGCCCTATATATCTTCTTTAGCTACAGCATGATGGGAAGTCAGTAAGTAAGTAAGTGAGCTCCAAAACTGGAGCGAAAAATGACATTGCATTTGGCGTTTAATTTTATAGACGCCAAGTTCAAAGTTTAAGACAGAGAATGGATGCGGTACGTTATGAATATTTTTATGTAATTTTTGAAAATACGACCAGTACTTCAATGGTCGTTGTTAGTGAATGTTGGCAGGATTTCGCCAAGTATTTTAGTTCCTGGGAAACAACCAGCTAAGCAAATATTTTATCTAGCTGATGATGAAAATTAGGCGACAAGAGAGCACTTGAGTTATATTTCGATGTAAGATTAAAAGAAGCCGAATTAATTATATTCTGGTGTCACAAAACAAAAGGATAGAAATAAGTCAAAACATTATCATTTGCAGAGCGAAAAGTATTTCCATTACGTTAAAATTGTTAAATGAATACTGGGAATGGATCAAAGATTTTGTTTCAGCTACACTGAAAAAGATATGAAAGGGATGATATAAAAATTAGAAGTCGTATATTGTAAATTTATTACTTATAGGTTAAAAAGTTATACCGTTATATTTTAAATTAGTTGTTTATGATTAAATAATTTTATTTATAATTTTATTTATTTAGAGAATTTACCTATCTTTTAAAGTGAAAAAAAAGAAAGGTTTATGATATGTGATAATCTACATCACAATGACGTATAATCTTCGTAAATTTAATTAATGACTATTACATTAGAGAAGCTTCATCAGTTAAGTATAAATTTCTTTTAAAAATCCATTGTTTGGCAAAAAATATAAATTATGTACACTTTTGCATAGATTTAGAATTTAATAAGCAAAATATCTTCATTTAGCCCTAATGCATGGCTGGCATCTGCTTTCCATAGGTAAGATTAAGTTGTAGAACACATGAAAAGATAGCTCCAAAGGTGCTTTATTGGATTTAAGCTATAGATGAACAAGGTGGCCACTTTATTTTCATAATGCCTTGCTGAAGAAAGTATTACTCTACAACCACAAATCGATATCATCGGGCATTATCGTCCATTAGAACAAAATCATCACCAATAGCAACGCAGCAGAATATCTTCGATCTCTCACAGTGCCTTAGTTGAATACATGAAAATCTGTGTGCCCACTTAAGACGATTCCAACCAACACCAGGATTCTCTCTCTACTGTCAACGAGTCTTTCAACAATGTAAGAGTCGTAGTGACTGATTGTAAGTATTAGTGAACATTTCAGTTCTCTTAAAATTTATCAACAGAATTTTCAGTCTTTCAACAATGTGGAAGTCATAGTGACTGGTTGTAAACATTGGTAAACATTTCAGTTCTCTTCAGATTGATAAGCAGATTTTTCAGTCTTTCGACAATGTGATAGTCATAGTGAGAGTTTATAAACACTGATGGACATTTTAGTTCTCTTCAGATTTTTCAACAGTTTTTTTTAGCTTTTCAACAATGTGAGAGCCATAGTGTTTTGCTGGGAGTCATAGTAAACATTAGTGTACATATCAGTTCTTTTGAAATCCGGAAACTACGAAAATTATTCCTTTCTAAAATGAACTTATACAGGTTGATTCAAAATTAGTGTGACCAATTTCAGAGCATCAGAAATATTTATTGAATTAAGTTATTTACATGAAATTTTTAATGTGGTTTTCTTTAGCATAGTACACTTTACGTAAACGTTTAAACCAACCAAAAGAGCTTTTTCGATCATTTTGAGGGTATTTTTCCAACTTCTGACTGCTTTTTGAAGCCCTTGAAGTGTTCTTACTTTACGTCTACTTAATTGTTTTTTTAAGTATACCCATAAAGCATAATCGTAAGCAGCGCAATCAGGGGATGGTGGTAGCCATTTCTCAGGAGGAAGAAAATATATTTTTTTTTGTCTTTCAGCCATTTTATAGCTAATTTTGCAGTGTGACTTGGTGGAGAATCTTGGTGAAAAACAAAGTTTCCTTGAGGGTAAAGCCGTTTACTTTGTTTAATCATGTGCTTCAAAACTGCATTCTGGTAGTATTTAGCATCAATTTTAGCCTTTGATTCTACAAAAAATATTTTTGTTGAGCCTTGAGAGGACATTCCTATCCATGCCATAACACCTGACGGTCAACTTACTTTTTGCAAAACAGCTACGTCTTTGCAACGCTTTTCGCCTGAAATATATTGTATCTTCTTTTTTCCAGCATTGGGTGATATATGAAACACTGCTTCATCCTAAGTTATCCATGTTTTGTATCTTCCTTTGCGTAACATTAAATACAGAGGCCAAGAACGTTCTCTTCGTTTTTCTATGGTCTTTGCAGACATTTGATGACAGACTGCTTTATTCAATTTTTTATAGCCAATTCTCTTTATCTGACGACCGATTGTCGATTGCGATACCTGTAGTTTCTTTGCTAAAGTTCTTTGAGGAGAGGTTTTTCTACAGTGATAAGTCTTTTCAGCTTCTTTTTTTCTTTTTTACCGAAGACTTCGTTCCGTCCACATATTTTTCTTGGAGCTTTTGATTGCCAGCCAAATTTTATTTATTTTCGAAGTTCAGATAGTAATCCATTAGAAAAATGTCTTTTCTGATTTTTAAATGCGTTATTTATAACAGAATTTGAGCAACCATCCTTCAAAAGCTTTAAAATTTTGTTTCGGGTCTGAGGATCTAATTTCGGAGCCATAATTTACTCCCACTATTAAAAATAGCTAGATTGGTAATTTAAACGTCTCACTTTTAAAATAAAACTGGTGGTAAAGTGATTAAAATTTACTATAAATAGTTACAGGCTTTTAAAATTGGTCACACTAATTCTGAATCAACCTGTACATACGTGTAAAATAATTAAGACTACCACTCATCCATTATCGAATGGCCATTTCTCTCTAAACAAAATTTAATTAGACCATTCTTTGTTGTATTCAGCTTAACGGGACACATCGAAATGGTCTTCTCGCATGCAAGGCTAACCAACATTGTTCTTAGGGTGTTTGGGCTTGATATAAAGACTGCGAGAACATTGTATAAAGACTGTGAAATTTGTACATTACCTGAATGAACTTTGTAATTAGGCTTCCACTTGGCACCGGTCCTCTTCACTTTCATGCAACTTTGTCGCCTTTTGTCGCGGGAGAGCTCTGCTCTGGCGACCTTTGTAATTTTTTTTTTTTTTTTTTTTTTTTTTTGTTATTTGCTATGCAATAAACAACGGGGGAGGCTTAACCTTTGGAGACGGGCTCTTCTGAATCTCCACAGTGGCTTTGGAGCCCCTCTCTAAAGGTTAAAAACGCTCAAAACCACTGCATAGTGGTGAGCGGCTTCTTTCCGTCTTAGAATCTTAGAATCTTAGAAGGATTCATTCTGAACACGCCTTCGGACCACGGTAGCCACTTTTTACGTTCTCTTACACACAAGGTCAAGAAAGTATTGTTTTTGTGTCAAATTTTCGAACGCGAGATTTTGTTATATTTACACGTTTTGAGGTTCCCTGAATACGAAAATCATGTTTTTAGCAAATGGTCTGTGTGTCTGTGTGTGTGTCTGTGTGTATGTCTGTGTGTCTGTGTGTGTCTGTCTGTTATCAGCATATCTCAAGAACAAATAGTAGCAGACATTCCAAACTTGGTATTCTAAATGTGTATCATATATAGATGCTACAGTAAGCTTTTCGTTAAGATCAAGCAAATGGTTCGTGTACAGGGACAATCAAGAGAATTCTAATACATTACGTCTATGGGGGAAATTGCAGGTAAGTAGAGTTTAACGTCTATAGACTGCACTAAACCAAGTGAAACGAATATATATATATTGTAATAGAAATCAATACAAAAAACCCATAACGGGTTAAAAGTTTGTCACGCAGCACTGTACTTTATGGCTATAAGAATTAGAAATACGGGTCTTAAAAATAATGATATAAAATTTTCAGTGGCGCTTTGATATTAATTAAATTATACATAGATTTTCTTATTTGAATTTGCTTTTTCCTTTTATTTATATTTACAATGTAAACGTTATTTTCAAGATAAAATAACATATAGCATTTACTCATTGATACCTTTCCATTCACATCTCTTATACTATAAAAGCATGTGTTTTAAAAGAAATTATATGAAATTCCAGTAACGCAGTGGTGTTACATTGAATGATTTGTTTTTAAATTTCACTGCAATTATTTTATTTTGCATATTAAAGTATATGTGCACATTGAAATATTGCTTTTAATTTTCAAATACGCTGTCAAATATATCACTTTCATTAAGCTTATATTATGTACTGAAATATATTTATTTCAATGAATTATTCTATCTTTTGCATCACGCCATCAAAACTGAAAAAATGTTCACAGTTTTTTTCTTTGCAGCACAATATCTATTTGCATGCATTTTCAATTTATTTGGATGAAATGACACAAAGTAAACATTTCCATATATTTTACTTACAGTTTTTGATGGCGTGACGCAAAAGATAGAATAATTCATTGAAATAAATATATTTCAGTACATAATATAAGCTTAATGAAAGTGATATATTTGACAGCGTATTTGAAAATTAAAAGCAATATTTCAATGTGCACATATACTTTAATATGCAAAACAAAATAATTGCAGTGAAATTTAAAAACAAATCATTTAATGTAACACCACTGCGTTACTGGAATTTCATATAATTTCTTTTAAAACACATGCTTTCATAGTATAAGAGATGTGAATGGAAAGGTATCGATGAGTAAATGCTATATATTATTTTATCTTGAAAATAACGTTTACACTGTAAATATAAATAAAAGGAAAAAGCAAATTCAAATAAGAAAATCTATGTATAATTTAATTAATATCAAAGCGTCACTGAAAATTTTATATCATTATTTTTAAGACCCGTATTACTAATTCTTATAGCCATAAAGTACAGTGCTGCGTCACAAACTTTTAACCCGTTAAGGGTTTTTGTATTGATATCATTACTTTTTAGGGGTTAATGATCAAAACGTAAAATTAAAGGAGCATGGTAATGAGTTATAACACTGTATAAAAAGTGTTGTTTTATAGGTCATACTCGAACAAAATAACAAACTGAATGAAATTTCAAAATTTTATGAAAAGTGATAAAAAAAAAAAAAAAAAAAAAAAAACTTTAAGAAAGAATATTTTTTGAGGGATGGAAACATGCAACATTACAAAGGCATAATATAGTACATTTTAAAAATGACAGAAATTTCTACAAATAAAAAAATAAATAAAAAAGATTTTTTATTTTATTCAATATTCAATTTCTTATATAGCTCATTGGTTCAACTATTTCTTAGATAGTTCAACAGAAAATTCAAAATAAATGTTTAAAAAAATAATTTGTGTACGAAAGTTTTTGTAAAAAAGTGTTACGAATAAGTTTCTAAAGAGTTTTCACCACATAGATTTTAGTTAGATAAAAATTTAACAAAAATTTTTAAATGTTCAATCGAGTGAACAAAAGATAAATATTTTGTTATTTTTAAATTGTAGATGCATAAAGTAAAACTGTTTAAGGATATGACAGTAATTTTCAAAATACCTAGCACCATTGGGGTTAGGTTCAGATCCTCCCTTGGAAACTGATAATTCTAAAAAAGATGCTTAATCAATTTGAGAGAGATTTTGTTTGGTTTAAAATTAATTCAGCTGGGGAAAATAGGAGGGGGTTACCAGTTAGATCACTTAGAAATTTTAATAGGGAAATCGCTTTTTAGAAAAATGTTTCTAAAAAACATGCATTAAAATGTTATGCATCTAGTTTTATTCTATCTAATTAAACATACTGTACATAGTCCCCACTTTCTTCCTAGTATTTCGGAATTACTTTCGAATTCCTAAAAATTTTCTGAAACGTAGTGTAGGGATTTTGGACTTTGCCTCATTTTCGAAAATTGGTTTTTGGGGGTATAAAGTGTATATGAGAGATCTAACTTTAAAATTTTAAATGATAAGGATTTTTTAGCACTTTGAGAAATCTTCTAAATATAATCACTTAAAATATTTCCGGCGATACTTTTTTAAGGTTGGTTGTTTGTAGGTTTTAAGGCCAATTGACTGCGCTAGGGTCCTAGGCCTATAAGTACATTGCCCCCCGTGAGGTCTTTCTAAGGGGTCGTAGCCGGTATTTATGCAAGTTTCGGAGAAAAAACACTGAATGAACGGCTAGGTTGAAGAGAGCGGGATGGGATCGAATCCGGCATTTCCCATCCACCAGCTTTTCAGCGCAGAACCGCTCGTGGGGCATTTTTTAAGGAAGCTTATATATATATATATATATCTTTATATATATATTTCTTTTGTGCGTGTGTATGTCACTGAACTCCTCCTAAACGGCTGGACTGAGTTTAATGAAGTTTTTTGTGTGTCTTCAGGTGGATTCGAGAATGGTTTAGATTTACAAATGAAAGTTGTAACTTAATTAGTTTTTTCTTAATTAATTTTTAACCAACTCTTTCAACAACTTTTCCACCTAGATGGCGTGAGTAGTCGTAAACACGATGTCTGAATTTATTTAATGTTGAAATGAATAATATTATAGTTTTAAAAAATTAAAGAACACGCTTTTATAGAAATGTGAACTAAAAAGCAATAAATATCTATCTTAGTATTAAAATTCAGGGTAAGAGAAAATCGTGTGAGTGACACACCGTAATATTTACATACATTTAAATCTTTAATTAAAATAACTTAGAATTAACAAAAACCATTTTTAAAAAATCTCCCCTAACGGGGATCGAACGCTGGACCTTTAGATTCGCAGCGCGGCGCCTTACCTCGACGCCGCATCGTTCACGTAGGGAAAGTATTTTTTTTACAATATAAATTTTTTGTTTGCTCCCAGAGAAGTTACTAACAAACATACATACATACAGGTGAAGCTAATAAAAGCATGTTAAATATGAATTTTTAACCGTATCTTACGAAGTGTTTAAAATATTTTTTCAAAATTAATATTTTTAGAATCGTAACCGTATCTTACGAAGTGTTTAAAATATTTTTTTCAAAGTTAATATTTTAGAATCGTAAACACGATGTCAGAATTTATTTAATGTTGAAATGAAAAATGAATTTTTAACCGTAAGTGTTTAAAATATTTTTCAACGTTAATATTGTTAAAATGTTAAAATTAGTTAAAATGGTATATTCTTTTAAAAAATTTGTCAATATCCGACGGAGTTATTTTATGTTAAAATGAAAAATGAATTTTTAGGCCATTATTATTTGTGCAGATGGAAAATGTACTAAAAGTTTTCCGAAAAATTTCACGATCACAAATGTTGACGGATATCCAATATATCGTCGAAGAATTCCCGATAATGGCGGACAATCTTATCATCTATGGCGGTCATCTATGTCAACAACATAGATATTGACATTGATAACCGATGGGTGGTCCCATATTCGCCTCTGCTGAGCAAAACATTCAATGCTCATATTAATTTTCAGATCTGCAGTTCAGTGAAGAGCATCAAATACATTTGCAAGTATGTGAATAAAGGCAGTGATATGGCTGTATTTCGAGTTGAAAATACCAATGTGAATGCTCCTCTGGTGAATAACAACGATGAAATAACACTTTACCAAAGTGGCCGGTACGTGAGCTCCAATGAAGCTTTTTGGCGTATCTTTGGTTTCCCAATTCATGAACGGGATCCAGCAGTTCTTCATTTAGCCGTCCATCTTGAAAATGGTCAGCGCGTATATTTCACGAGCGAGACAGCGATTGATCGTGCTATAAATCCACCAAAAACTACACTCACCGAATTTTTTGAATTGTGTAATCGTGCGGATGCTTTTGGTGCTTTTGCACGGACATTACTCTATTCAGAAGTACCACGCTATTTCACATGGGCTCCAACAAAAAAATGGATGCCCCGCAAGCAAGGCACGCCGATTGATGCATGTCCCGTTTTATTCAAATCAAACACCTTGGAACGAGTATTTACGGTCAATCCAAGGCAGACTGAGTGCTTTTATCTTCGACTGTTATTAGTTAATGTCATCGGCCCTTTGTCATTTCAAGATTTACGTAAAGTGAATGGACAACAGTATCCAACGTATAAAGATGCATGCCTTGCACTCGGCTTGCTGGAAGACGACAACCAGTGGGAGTGTATGCTTGCTGAAGTAGGACTGAACTGTACAGCAAAACAAATTCGTCTACTATTCGCTATAGTGTTGACTACATGTTTCTCGGCCCGAACAGAGACATTATGGGATAATCACAAAGATTCAATGACTAATGATATATTGCATCAACATCGTTCACGGTGCAACGATCTAACGATAGTATTCAGTGACGCTATGTACAATGAAGCATTGCTTGCTATTGAAGATATTTGCATTATCATTGCCAACTTACCACTCAGTCATTTCGGTATGCATTCAACAAATCGAAATGCATCTGATTTAATAAGCACTGAATTGAATCGTGAACTACAATACAATACTGTAGAAATGGCAGCGATTGTTGCTCGCAATGTCCCACTAATGAATGAAGAACAAAGAACCATTTACGACCGCATCATGCTCGCAGTTTTGGCAGGACAAGGTGGATTCTTTTTTTTGGGGGGTGCACCAGGTGGAACTGGCAAAACATTCCTTATTTCGCTAATTCTCGCCGAAATACGATCAAATAATGGCATCGCATTGGCTGTTGCATCATCGGGCATTGCGGCAACTTTATTGGATGGATGCAGAACAGCTCATTCATTATTTAAACTGCCACTAAATATTCAAAATAACCCAGACGTAGTGTGCAAGATAAAAAAAAACAATCGTCCATGGCCACAGTGCTGAAATAGTGTAAAATTCTTATCTGGGATGAATGCACTATGGAACACAAACATTCGATTGAGGCGTCGAACAGGACATTGAAAGATATAAAAAACAACGACAAACTATTTGGCGGCACTCTGTTACTCTTTTCAGGTGATTTCAGACAAGCATTTGCCGTTATTCCGTGTTCAACATACGCTGATGAGATCAACGCGTGCTTAAAATCATCATCATTGTGGCTTAATGTTGAAAAAGTACAACTGAAAGTAAATTTGTGCGTTCAAAAGCTTCAAGATCCATCAGCTGAAACATTCTCAAATCAATTGTTAGATATCGGCGATGGAAAAGTTACTACAGATGAAACTGGATGCATAAAATTACCGACCGATTTCTGCACAATCATTGATTCTCAAGATGCTCTTATTGACCAGATATTTCCCGATATACACAGACGATACACAAATCATGAGTGGCTGGCAGAAAGAGGAATTTTAGGAGCAAAAAATGTGGACATCAACGAATTGAATCTCAAGATACAACATTTGTTACCAGGAGACTTGGTGTCATACAAATCTAATGATACAGTTTGCGATGCCACCGAAGCTGTAAATTATCAAACAAAGTTTTTAAACTCATTGGATTTACCAGGCATGCCACTGCATATTTTACAACTGAAGGTTGGATCTCCGGTTATTTTGCTTCGTAATTTGAACCCACCACGGTTGTGCAACGGCACGCGATTAGTCATAAAAAATTAATGAAAAATGTTATCGAAGCCATCATTTTAAATGACAAATTCCGAGGTGAAAATATATTACTACTGCGAATTCCTATTATACACACAGATGTGCCAATTCAATTTAAACGCCCTCAATTTCCAATTAGATTGGCATTTGCAATGACTATCAATAAGTCTCAGGGCCAAACGATGTCTGTCTGTGGCTTAGATTTGAGCACATCATGTTTTTCACACGGACAATTATACGTGGCTCTCGAGTGGGCAAACCATCCAGTTTGTTTGTATTGGCGAAAGATGGGATAACAAAAAATATTGTACACTCTGTTGCATTAAGGGAATGATATTGTTTTTTAGTAATATTGTTATAAGTAGCGATATGTATATAATTTTAAAGAATCAATTTTAATAAATTAAAAAAATAAATGATTGGTGTTTTGTTATTTTTATATTCTTTCACCGTTCACAGCGCTCCATACATCTTCCACTTATATACCACATCCTAACACACTTACAATAAGTTAGTTATTTTTTTCTAGCAAAATATTCTCCAGAAATAATTTATATGACAAAACAACGTTTGTCGGGTCAGCTAGTATATATATATATATATATATACATTCTAAAAGTCCCATTTTTCTTTCCAAATCTATAGGAAACGCCTTGAAAGTTTTGAAAACGTAAAAAGCATGCATATTAAATATGAGTCTAAGTAGAACTTTAAATGAGCTCCTAATCCCCCTCCTATTCGAAATTTTAATGTTTGCCTCCTAAGGTTTCTTCTATCTCAATTCCGCTTCAATTTCTTTTTTTCTTTTCCTTTCTTTTCTCTTTCTTTTTTTTTTAAATAAACCAAGCGAGATCAAACGACGTGATCCTGAAATAGGAACATAATGGAGACTATTTTCAGTATATTTAATTAAAAAAAAAAAAAAAAAGAGGCAAACAAAATATATTAAAAAATTTTTGTTTGTAGAAGACATTTCCGACAAACTACAAAAAAAAAACTTCATTTATTTAAAATTTCAAAGATGTGCCTTTCGCTCCCCTGTTTTTACAGTTCGAATTTCCAAACAAAACAAAGATCCTTCAAACTGATTAAGCTCCCCCCCCCCCCCCGCCTCCTTTTTTTTTTACAGTTTTTAAATTTTCCAAGGTGTTCTCGAGACACGGGGGACGACTTTAAAAGAAAAATTTTCTTTCTTATTTTCCTAACAAATAGTTATAGAGAAAAACATTTTGTGTTAAAATGTTGTTTTGAAAAGGTCTTTCCATCAAACTAACAGAGATTACTAGATAAAAACAAATTGAATAATTCGTATTCGACAGTGTTTGGCGAGATTTTGTATGAACTTTGGAAACACACTTTTTTAAAATCGATGAAATTAAATTCATATAAAAATTCTACAGAACAACTTGATTAGTTTTTTATTTAATACAAAATGAGTTTAAATCAGTTTAATTTAAAGTTGTTTTCGTAAAGAATTTGCCTTTACGATTTTTATAATATAATGCAAACTCAAGTTACTGTAACAATGTTTGTGTTAACAGTAATTATTAAGCTACGGAAAAATCATTTAATTTAGTATAAGTATTAATCGTTATTATTGTTGGTTTGGCCACGACTTTTAAGTTTTTAAACTGATTAATAGATTTGTTTTACAAAGTGAAAACAGTTACATATTATAATTTTACTTAAATTTTTGTGTGTAATTAAAAGCTTAAAATTGCCTCAGTTTACCTCGTAACACTTTTAAGATTTTATGGATATTGTATAGGAAAGCTATATTAAAAAATAAACAAGTACTTACACAAATTTCAGAACAATATGTTGTACTAAATAATGAATAACAGAGGTTTTTAAAAAATATGTGATAGTAAAAAAAAAATATATATATATATATATATCCTTTGTAATGGAAATAAACATTCTTGAATCCTATTTGAACCTCTATGTCATTTAATAATTTGAATGATATCATTCACCAAAAAAAAAAAAAAAAATCCTCAAAGTTTTATGCCATATTTTTTAGAATAGTGTGTACAATATTTACAATGTTATTATTAATTTCTAATTTAAAAGTTGCAGATGCATGGTAATTTCAATTTTATTTTATATCACTATTATATCTAAGAAATAAGTATATACGAGTTAAGGAGGATTTTTTTTTTTTTTTTTTTTTCTGGAGTAGTTTTTATTGTTATATTTATGCCACCTCCCTCCTGTTAAATTTAAGAAAGAAAGAAAGAAACGCGAATATTTTTTTAGGTATAGATTTGATTTAAAAGAGAAAAATAAATAATAATAGAAAAATCTTTAAAAAGTGAAATTTTTATACTGGTAAATATTTAAGTAGTATAGTTTGTTATGAATTTAATTTTAAAAAAATCTTAAACTATTCAAAATTTTATTATAGCTTAACATTTTGTAATTTATATATATATACTAGAAACTTAATGAGCATATTAATTATTTTCAAATTCTGTTTTAAGAATTTTTTCAATCCATAGTTTAAGTGATTTATCACCTGATTTTGAAAAAATTACAAATATTTGCATATGATTATCATATTATTTGTCATTTTTATGAAAATAAAGAAAAAAATTTTTGTTGTTGCAATCACTTTTTAAAATAAAACCAATTTTGAAAGTTAACAACGTATCAGCATGAAAACAATGTAAATACAATGAATATTTTTGATAAACAAATGTCATATAAAATACAAGTACCTAAATAAATAACTCATTTAATATATATATTAAAAAAAGAAAAATATTTTTTTTATATTTTTGTGTTTATTTTTGACGCCAGTTCCCGATAGAGGGAGCCATTCGTCCGCGAAACTGCCGCATCACGGTATTTTCGGAGTAAAAAATAGTTCGATTTTTAAACTGAGTTATAAAAAAAACAAGAGTTTTCCTAGGGAAAAGGGAGACGTCAGGCACATCAAATAAAAGCGATTAATATCATATATCAATTAAACGACATTCGGTCGAGCCATATTCGAGAAAAATTTGTTCCTCACATATGCCGCCCATTTACAACTTAAATGAGCCAATTCATATCTCGAAATATATTGCACGCAGAAATGTAGCGATTTCAGGGTAGGATCAGACAGAAGGTGAAAGGCTATTTTGAACATATCAGAACATAACCTCCCATATTTCCTGAGATATTAAGTGTCGGCTTTCAGCGGTTTCTTTGATCTTAAACTAGGTGTATATATAAGTGTCGCAGTTTCGTTCGTTTTTCCGTTTCCGTTGAGTGTCGTGGCGTTCGTTTGTTTTTGCGCTTGCGTCACTTGAGACTCTGCCGAGTCTCTTGATAGTCAATTGGGAAAAAAAATTATGTATGCAGGAGGAGGAAGTCCCCCCTCGAGGGGAGTAAATTTTCATGATGGGTATCTTTCAAAAGAGCTCGCCAATACCTTTAAAACGAATGGTTGAACCATCGATCTGATTTAAAACAAAGTTATCGATTTTTTTTATTTTTAACGAAAAAAAAATCGTTTTTTTTTTTTTTTTTTTTACTATTAAATAAACTTTTTTTGGATATTTAGTGTTATACTACTTCTCTAATATGGAAATCGTCTGCATTATCATAAAAGATAATTTTTTAAAATAATAATTTTAATAAATTATTTTTTTAAAACAGAATTATTTTTTAATAACCGAATTAAATTTTATATAAATCTAGGTGCGGGGGGTTGAGGGGGGCAGCAGCCCCCCCTCACACAGAACTAATTATCATATAAAACTCTTCCGAAGTCTAATTTGAATTGTTTAACATAGGTTTACATAACATCGTTATCTTACTCTTAATCTCCAACCTGTATTTATAGTATTAAATTTCAGGGCAAGAGAAAGTCGTGTGAGTGACACACCAGATTATTTCTTTTTTCATTTAGCATAAAATACTCTTCAATGAGTTGAGGTATAATAATGCCTCTGTTTCTTCGGCGCCGTGCTCATAGCGACCGTGTTTGGAACGACCCTGTTCATAGAGACACGCTGAAAAGGTGGCTGAAGCGACCCTACTATATCTTCTTATTTTTTAAATGTAGGATAAGAGAAAGTTGGGGGGGGGGGACACACTAGATTATCACGTAAGAATGGAATTCTGGAAATTCCCAGTATCATCTTTTTACCATGTTTTTATTAACTCGCTTTGTTGTTTGTTTGTTTGTTTGTCCAGTACAAATTTTGCAATCGATTTTTAACTAACTTCCCGACTAGCTAAAAATTTGAAACTTTTAGAATAGCTCAAAATACGATGACAACGCAATACCTCGAGACCCGATTTTCGAATTTTTGATTAGTTTTCTTTTAATTAATTATAATATGAAAATAACCTCCTATAATCTTTAAAATTAGCCATTGAAATATTAGCCATAATTTAATTGCTGCCAATTTTGTTTGTTTGCCAAATTAGTTTTGTTGGGTTTATGTTTATTATTGTTTGGTTGTTTGATGAGAAATCATAGACTAATAATAAGAACAACGAAATCGAAATTTTTTTTTTATTTATTAAAAGCCAGTATTCTGTTCACATTAAATAATAAATCGTTCGTTTGGAAAGCAATAGAAATTTTGCTTAATACGAAGGATATGTAACAAAATTATGCCTTTGCATTAAAAAAAAAAAAAAAAAAAAAAAAAAGAATTTTTCTTCTTCAGGTAATGATTGCACACAGAAGACTGACATCAGATACAGACTCTTTTTACTAGACGTTGGCGGGCCTCTAAACTCTCATCCAGGATTCTTCACATATCTGATGAGGAAACCAGTCAGACGAAACGTTAGACTAGAATACATGAACAAAAGAAAAAATCACAGAATGTCCCTATTTCAAAATGCATGAATTTACATATTGCAGCAATTAGTAATACGCACGTCTGTACGCTTCGCGTACATGAAAAAAAAATCATAGAATACCCCTATCTCAAAATGTATGAATCTCAAAAATGCATGAAATTACATATTGCAGCAATCAGTAAAACGCACACAAAAAAAAAAAAAAAAAAAAAAAAATCAATAAATTCGTGCAGCAGCACTTTCAAACTTAAAAGCCTAAGTCTTTCATTTATTAAAATTTTTTTATTTTCAGCACTAATTTTATTTATTTACGAAGCATAGGACGTTCATTTAATGAATGTTATTTAAAAGGGTCGCTTAGAATGCGATCGCAGAATAGGGAGATCTGTAGGGTTCCTTCAAACACGTTTTGTAGTGGGTCGCGCCACCGGTTCTTTGTGCAGTAAGAGGTAGAAAATGATTGCCAAGATTTTGTTGCAACATACAGACGACCTGAAACAAACCATTATAAAGCAGAATTTTTAGATTTGATTTGATTTCAAAGTCGTCTCATACAGACTAATTTTCTTCCAAATCTTGTGGTTATTCAATATTTCCAACAGCTTTCTCGATTTGTTTATAAATGATTAACAATAATTTTGAAATTTTTGATAGTTTGTATTTGAAAAAAAAAAATAATAATAATTAGAGCCGTAAAACAACATTTCAGTAAAACTGTTAACCTAAATATGAGGTTTGTTTTTATTAATAAGTGTGTATAAATTTTGAAAATCATTTTTTTCTTCATCTCAAAATAAAAGCGTTAAGTACAAATCCTAGATATACAGGGTGCGGCAGCTATTTGAGAACAAAGTATCATCTGTAGAAAAAGGGAGCAAACACTATAGATATATCATTTAATGAACATGGAACGGTGTGTACAGAAGAAGTCGGACCTAATGCACGACATCATTCAATAAATCCAACATCAGCTGCAATAAGAACCTCAACACGCTGTTGAAACCGTCCACAGGCAGAAATGAGGTAGACCCTGGGAATATTTTTCATGGCATCCACAATAGCTGTCTGGAGACACCAACGGTGTTATGTGGGTACTTATTACAGACCCTTTCAATAACGCCCCAAGCGTAATAGTCCAAAGAGGTAACATCAGGTGAGCTAGGGGGCCACATGCATAGAGTGCTGTGATCATGAAAATTGTTTACCATCCACTCTTGTGTTGAATGGGCCATATCGGCTGGTGCAAAGTCCTGCTGAAAAACATATGGCCTGCCACGTGCTAGAGCAATAATCCAGCGCTTCACAACCGTGTTTAACACATCGGTATAAGTAACTGCATTGATTCTGGCACGTTGTGAAAAGAAATGTGGATGCATGACGTCCCTTCATTCCTCACGATCCCTAAGACCATAATAGACGCAGGAAATTTAGTATGCATGACAGTGGGAATTTCCTCTTTTCTTTTACACAGCCAAAGATCATTTATCTGGTTGATTTTCTGGTCCTGGACGAAGTTTTTCTTGTCCGAAAAAAAACAGAGTGTTCCTGTCTGTTCCTGATGTTTCAGCTTCTTTAAGAGGTGCTTTGCTCTGATACTCTATTCTCTCTGGTTTTCTTGGACATGAACTGTCCTCTCCGTATTACATACGACTTCTAACAGAGGTCTTCATTAACCACACGTGGAATTGTGACCTCGCTAACCTGCAGATTTCAGCTGAGTACCCCTATGGACTTTCCACGGTCCTCTTTGATGGCAGCTTGAACAGAATTGATGAATTCAAGTGTCCTGGTAATGTCTGAGACCTGGCAATGATGTTTCCTGTGCAAAACAGTTGTCACATTAGCATTGGCAACCCTTAGTTCTCTCTGAACTCTGAAAACGAATGATCGGGCGACTTTCAGAAATGCAGCTGTTTCAGAAACGGAGTATCCTGCAGCCAAGGAGACGTTAACAGGGTGCTTTTTCCTTTCCTGAGTTAGAATAGGTTCTGTCATGTTTATCTGTAACAAAAATGGTTGTTTAAAGATGATATACAGGGCATTGTATCACTTATAACGTGTGTTCTCAAATAGCTGCCGCACCCTGTATATTAGATTAATTTCTTTAGAAATAGATCTATTGCAATCACTTCGTTTATCTATCTGTCGTATATATATAATGAAAATTTTGTCAATACGATAACTTTCGAAATAATACTCCAAACCGAACCAAATTTGGACAGCGAACTCATCTTATAAATATCTTGGATGAGTTCGTTAACCAACTTGCTCCGCCATTTTGTTTTCAAGTGGCGGCCACATCAAAATTTCAAATCCGCATTGTAAAAAGCATATTAAAGCCGGATTTGTGTGAATTTTGATGAAGTCGACCATAAAAGTTGTTTTCAACAAAGTTTATTAATGAACTTTATCCGCCATTTTGTTAAAAATGGCGGATATCTTAAACTAAGCGGGTATGGTATGGTATGGTATGGTATTAGGATTAAGGTCGATGGACTGCACTAGGGTCCTAGGCCTGAGGGGAGTGCCCTTTCGAAGGGGTCCTAGCCCGTATTTGCGCAAGTTTTGGAGAAAACCAACGAAAACTCCAAACAGCTAGGCCGACGAGCGCGACCTGGGATCGAACCCGGCACATCTCGTCTACCAGCTTTGAGCGCAGATCTGCTCTTAAACTAAGCGGGACAACTTGAAATCAGGCTGCAACTTGAATGCAGATTCAATTCGAACTAAAGCTGGACAGTGAAATTATCATACAAATATCTTGGATTAGTTAACTTGACAACTTGTTCCGACATATTGTTTTCAAGTTGTGGCCACTTGAAATCCGGCTGCCACTTGAAAATGTACCATCTCAATAACTTTTAAAATACTAAACTGATTCAAACCAAAGTTGGATAGTGACCTTACGGTTCAAATATCTTGTATAAGTTCGCTAGGCAGTTTGCTTCGCTATTTTCTTTTCAAGTGGCGGCCACTTGAAAATTTTTCATTATAATAACTTTTGTAATGCTGAATCAATTCGCATCAAATTTGGGTAGTGGATTTATCCTTCAAACATCTCAGATAAGTTCGCTGGGCATCTCACTCTGCTCTCTGTTTCCAAGTGATGCGCACATGAAATCATGGTACCATTTGAAAATTTCTTATCTTGATAACTTTTGAAATATTGAATTAGTTCGGAACAAAGTTGGACAGTGAACTTATCATAAAAAAATTTTCGATGATTTCGCTGGGCAAGTTGCTCTGTCCTTTTGATTCCAAGTTGCGGTCACTTAAAATCAGACTGCCACTTGAAAATTCGTCATAACAATACTTTTGAAATACTGCACTAATTCGAACCAAAGTTGGACAATAAACGTATGCTTGAATATCTTGGATGAGTTTGCTGGGCAACTTGCTCCGTCATATTGTTACCAAGTGGTAGCCACTTGGAAATTTGTGATCACGATAACTTTTGCAATACTAAATCAATTCTAAGTGAAGTTGAACAATGTATTTATCATTCAAATCTGTATGATTTCGTTGCACAAGTTTCGCCACAGTTTTGTTTCCATTTGTCATCCACCTGAAAGCTGCCACTTGAGAATTTGTTATAATGATAACTTTTGAAATACTGAATTTATTCGAACCAGAGTTGGACAGTGGATTTATCGTACAAATATCTTGGGTTAGTTCCCTTGCTCCGTCATTTTGATCCAAGTGGCGACCACTTAATATGTCAACACGATAACTTTTGAAATTCTGAATTAATTCGAACTAAATTTGTACAGTAGACTTATCTCACAAATGCATTTGATATATTTGTTTACTAACTCTATACGCCAACTTGTTCCCAAGCATATGAAAATTACAATTTCACATAAAAAGGTATTTATGAACAGATTTGCTTAAAAATCGATATATACATAACCCACATCAATATTTCTACCATGTCCATTAATAATTTGTAGCCGCCATTTTGAAACAAAATGATAAGAAAAAAAAATCAGCCTACCCTTCCGAATGTGCTGGAAGGACTTGTTTATGTATTTATTTATATTTTATAATATCATTTTGTTTTTAATTTATTCGTTTTCCTTTGCCGTTTTGTTTCTTTTGCTGATTGCTTTTCCCCCCATTTTGCTTTTTTAAAATATAATTAAACCAAAATTTTTATTATTATTTTATACTTCTATTTATTAACTATTTATTATTATAGATTATTTTTATGCTGTTGTTGTTATACCATTTCATTAATTTGAAATTATTAAAATCTCAATATCGATATTATAATAAATTCATCTATGTTGTTGTTGCTATATCATTTTACTAATTTAAAGTTATTAAAATCTCAAAATCGATATTATATAATACACTCATTAAATATGGAAACATAAATGAAATACAATTTAAAATAACCAATCATTATTTTTAAGATGGATTAAAATTAAAAACCACAATACCATTTTGACTATTAAAAACCATAAGATTATTGCGATGACAACAATTTCAAAATAGTTTTAAGTGTTTGTCCTTGAACTGTTGAGGCTACTAATTAGTTTTGTAAAAGAACATTTTAGAAGAAGAAATAACCTAAAGTCTGTCATTAAGTTTCATCAGAAGGAGCATTAAATTTGTGAATTCTTTTTCTCCACATCTCGAGAGAGAACGAATCATGGAGCAGAAATATCAGACAAGTAGGATTTTTGTTTATGGGTTGAGCATCCCAGACATGTAACATCTGGTTAATTTGTCTGGTTTTATTATTGCAATTGTGGCGAGAAAAGTTACTGAGGAGGATCTGTTTTGTAAACTTAATCATTAATAAACTATCTATCGAAAGGCTTGCATGCCATTTTCTAAACTATATTGATTGGAAGCATTCATTGATCAAAATCTATTTTTGTTCGAAGATGTGTTAATATATATATATATATATATATATATATCGCATTTAATAAGGCGTCAATTGAATAAAATAATTGTTAATTAAACTAATTTTTTAATCCTATTATTTTGATAGTATTTAAATTTTGTCGTCAAAATAGTAAAAATTAGAATTAAAAAAAAAAAAATAAATAAAAAATAAAAAAATAATCTGCTGTGAAACAACCACGCGATTTCCATTACCCACTATTACACGTATTATATGCATTTTTTGGGAGATAATGTGATCGGAAAACATAAAAGTGACCTAAAGAAGTAGAAACCTAAAAATTTTCCGGTAAGAAAAACTTTATACACATATAAAGACATACAAAACGAAGCTTACGTATAGAAAGGTAAAAAATAAGAAAGAAAAAAATGGTAGAGTTATTTTTTGAAACACACATTTCCGAGATCTGAAGATGACCTACCTAAGCAGGGTGACTGCTAATTTTTCTCTAATAACCACGTAATGTAATACATGTGAAAGAAATGGATTTATATTACAATTTTCAAGAAAATCGTTAGAGCCGTTTTTAAGATACCAACTTAAAAAAAAAAAAAAAAAAAAAAAAATCGATTATTGACTGGTAAACAATAATTACATATAAAAGGATATTTAAAAGTGAGTTAATATGGAGAGTTTGAAAAAAAATCCGTACAACCATTTTTAAAGGAACGCGCTTGCGAGACCTGAAATTGAACTATTTATACAGGACGCCGACGCCTATCAATTTTCCTGAACTAACCAACTAAATCATCCGAAAGGATATCTAATAGAGTGTTTATATAGAAAATTTGAAGAAAATCGTTTGAGCCGTTTTTGAGATACGGACTTACGGTCCCACTTCCGGTTTCAGATGGCCTACTTCCGGTTTTTCAATTTTCACCAAAATATGGATAATTCATCTGTACACTAGACCTGTCTCAATTCTGAAGCTTTGTAGTTCTAACTTTATTAGTTTCGGAGATATGATAGACAGAAGATTCCCCACATACATACACACACACATACACACACACTGACCAATTGCCAAAAACCCCTTTTTTGGACTCAGGGGGACTTAAAACGTGTAGATCAGAGGAAATCTCAATATCGAATTTTTGGACCAAATGC
The DNA here is from genome assembly GCA_963930645.1 of Salticus scenicus. NCBI lineage: Eukaryota > Metazoa > Arthropoda > Arachnida > Araneae > Salticidae > Salticus > Salticus scenicus. The sequence continues at coordinate 78,027,487 of OZ005653.1, forward strand.
AATACTTCCATTACCGACGGTAGTAGGGTAATGGAAGTAAAAATTAATAAAGCAGATTATAGTTGAATACAAAATAGATCTAACGAAAAAAAAGAATACGTTTCATTGAAGTTTATAATATAATCTAGTATGATGTAGCCATTACGAAGCTTTTTTATATGCAATTCTATACAAGAGCACTACCTACTAGTTAATATGCACAAATATTTAATTAACACAGCAGTGTTGCCACACTGATATTTCCCCATTTTGAGGATTTCTGAAGCTTCGGGGGAAGTATTTGAGGAAAAACAATTTTAGTGGGGAAGAGTTTGGGAAAATGAAAAAATTGGGGGGGTATTATAAACACTGACAAAAGATCTTTTGCAGTAATCTCACAGGAAAAGAAAACTAGTATGATGTGGCCGCCACGTGACTTTCTTGTATATAATTTAAACAAAATTTATTCAATACAAATTCTTTATTAAATTATGAAGTTATTTTCCATTATAAATGCAGACGATTTTTATCTCACAGAATTATATTATTACTAAATGCCGAAAGATGTCATTTTTTTCCAAATCAAAAGAAATGACTTTTTACAAAGTTTTTTTTTTTTTTTTTTCGATAAAAGTAAAAAAAAAAAAAAATCTAGTAACTTTGTTTTAAATTACCACAGATCTATAGTTCAACCATTCGTTTTAAAGGTATTGACGAGATATTTCGAAAGATACCCATATAAAATTTACTTCCCCCAGAGGGAGAAGCAATGCCCCCACATACACAACTTTTTTTTTTCCTAGTTAACTACTACTATCATCAATAATTCATATTAATTTTACAAACTCACGATTAAAATAACTCTCATTATGTCCATTTATACGAAATTTTGTCCTGTACTGCCATGTTAAAAATTTAGAAAAATGCGATCACAACGCCACCTATTGAGCCATTGTTCCACAAATCTAATCAGCACCAGTTTATGTCAGGGACTAAGTTTGGTTAAATTTCGTTCATTGGTCCGTGAGATACAGTGTCCACAATTTTTGTGATACACACACACAGACAGACATTTTCTAAAAATAGTCAAATCATGTTCAGGACATCCCAAAACGTGTAAATCCATCAAAAACGGGAGTTCGAAAATTTTCACGAACCCAATACTTTCTCTATATATACATATAGAAGAAACTAAAAAAAATGGTCAAGTTTATTACCTGATTCTGGATTCTATTTCAGAAATCGAAATTTATATTATAATTGTAAAATTTATCCTGTTTTTTGCTTTTTATATTCCCTGATTTCAGGAATTATTTTTATTTGGTTCATGTGTGCTGTAGCAAGCATTGTGAATGCTTGATACGCATTGACTGCCACTTGAATAATCAAGCTTAAAGTAAGCTGAACCAGTCTAAACTAGGATACTTATATTTAATTTTGAATTAAACTTGCAGGCAAGAAATATCTATTTTGACGTAAGCTCTTTAAGTTCTTTTGATACCTTGTTTTCATGCATTTTATAGTCCACGAAAACTTTTTTTTTTTTTTTTTTTTTTTTTTTTTTTTTTTAATATGCATATGGGATAAGAATAAATGATTAGAGGGGAGGGGAGGAAACTACACTCAGAAAGTTGCACTGATTGAAAATTTTCGAAAATCTAGTGTATTTAAAGTTATTTTCGTAACTGGGGATTTTTTTTCAAAAAAGAGCTTCATTTTGGGAAAAATGACAGTTTAAATTTATTAAATATTCTTTATTTTTATTTATTTATTTATTTATTTTTTATTATTATTTACAATTTTAGTATAAATTGAGTATGGGAATTTTTGGGGAAAATTTGAAAACTTTTTGGGGAAATTAACTGTCGACCATCTGGCAACACTGTAACACAGGTTCTCGTAACAGGTGTTTTACATGTTCAGTTTGGTGTAACAGAAAGCAACAGAAGTTGAGATATAGCCATTCAGTAAATCGCAGAAAGTCAATAATAGTAATCAACTGATATGCACCCAAATTGAATTTGCATAATTTATTACAATGGTTTTCTCACTCGTCAAGTTTCATGCACTTATACGCTGTAGAAGATGAGAGTCGTCTTTCCAGTAAATGGGAAAATAGGCTGCATAGCAGTGTCACCTGTTAAGTGATATGTGATAAAATCTAATCAGCACATATGATTTAATGCTTAGCTTAAGATCTATAAAATTGCGAAAATATTTCTAAAAGTTAAGTAAAAAACTCCAAAACTTATATTGGCAGGAATCCAAATTTACTTTATATAATGTACAAAAAATACTATTCATCATTTTTTTTATATATATATATAATTGTGCCGATCTGGCGTAATTTTTCCTATAGTTTGATGTAGTATTTTTTAGCAATAAAATTAAAAACGTTTTATACAAAATAATGTTGTCAAAATTACTTATTTTTCCCTAATATAATGTAATTTTCCTAAGTTACATAAAATGAAAATAAAAGTATATGAGCGTATTGTATAAGTTTTTAATCGGTTTTATAAATTACTCATTTCAATTTAAAGCCAAAACAAATAATCTGGTTTGGCAATATTATTATTTTCTTTTATCGTACTAGTTATGAAAATAGTTTTAATTGGCATATATTTCTGTGAGTGGGAGAGATAGCACCTGTCTCAATCTCGTTTGAATATTGCACCTGCATTCAAATATCACATAAGGATTTTTTATTAAATAAAAAATGTATATTAATAATAATTAAAATACTCTGAGAACTTTTACCCATACTACTCATGGTTCTATTCAGGTAAAAATTGGGGCTTAATAGCTACCCCATCACAAAATTGCACTTCATAAAAAGGACCCTTTCACAAAATTCAAATCCGTAAAAACAGCTCCTTCACAAAATTCAAATTTATAAAATGAGTTTCTTTACAAATTCAAATTTATAAGAATGTCCCGTTCACAAAATTTCATTTTATAAAAAAGATACTTTTATAAAATTTTATCGTGTTTACAGTATTATTTTAAGTAACTTCCTGTACTTAGTTCGATGAAATACTACTAACTTGATAGTAAACATTCTGAAGAAGTGACTGCCAAAATGGAAGGTTTTACACAATAATTTGTTAATAAGTACAAAACTTTGAAGAAACACCATAAAATGCAATGAACTCGCTAACAACCCGAAATAATTGTTGGTGAGTTTGTTGTATTTTATGGTGTTTATTCTAAGTCTTGTACTTATTATTTTAAAACGCCAGTTCTGTGGTGCTTTCTTATTATAATAATTTATTATTCACAAAAAATTTAAATTTATTATCACAAAAAATATAAATTTGTTTAACATGATTTAAAATATGTCAGGTACTTTTAACCCACCATGTAATAGACAATACATAGCTTATTACAAATATTTGCCCTTTTTTTCTACAGTTCAATTTCATTAATTGAATTTTTCTGTAAATTATAACCAAGAGAAATACACGAATTTCTTATGTAACTCAATATTTTTACTTTCTTCTATATTCAATAGAAGAAAGTATTGGATTCGTAAAAATTTTCGACTTCCGGTTTTCGACGGATTTACACGTTTTCAGAGGTCTAGAACACGATTTGGCCATTTTTAGAAAATGTATGTGTGTATGTGTGTGTGACAGAAATTTTGCAGCGACTGTATCTCCGGAACTATTGCTCAGAATTTTATATAAATTTATATGTAGATGCACCTTGACCTAAATTAGTGCCTATCAACTTTTGGTGTCAACCACTCAACAGGTGGTGCTGCTATAGAGCGATTTCCACAATTTAAGGGGAAGCTATATCTCAGGTTCTATTGCGTATAATCAAACAAAATTTGATATGTGAGAAGGCTAATTATGAGACATTATGCTGATTCAATTTGAATGCTCACTGGCCAACAGGTGGCACCGCTATGCAGTAATTTGCGCAATTTAAGGTAAGGATATATCTCAGGAACTACTGCAGAGAATTGGATATAAATGTATATGTAGATGCAAATTGACATAAATTAGTGCTTATCAACTTTTGGTGTCAACTGCTCAACAGGTGGCGCCGCTACACAGCCATTTCCGCAATTTTAGGGAAGGCTATATCTCAGGCTCTATTGCGTATCATCAAACAAAATTTTGTATGTGAGAAGGCCTATGAGATATTATGCTGATTCAAGTTGGATGCTTATAGGCCAATAGGTAGCGTTGCTATACTGGAAATTTCCTCGATAACGAGAATTCTATATCTCAACTTGTATGGCATATAACTGTACGAAATTTGATATGCGAGATAACCATTATAAAAACGCATTTTTTAAGATGTTATTTATAGACAATAAAATTCTTTTTCTTTGGATATTTCGTGTTAGTTTTCTCTAAAATGAAAATCATTTGCATTCATCATGTTAGATAATTTTAATAAATAATAGTTTTAATAAATTATTTGCACTTGTTGAATTTGCATAGGAAAATGTAGAAGAAAGTCTTGTGGCGGTCACAGCATACTAGTTTTAGTGTGAAGAAAAAATTGAAGTTCATAAAACTTTTCAATTAAAGAAAGTATTAAGATTAGAACTCTCCACCCCTCCAAAGAAATAAAATAAAACTTCATGAGTAAAATTACTGCTTATTCTAACACTAAAGAAAAAAAAAATCATATAAAAAGAATTCATAGCCAGATCGATGAGACGTTACTATCACATCGCATCGACTGGGTGTGTTAATTCTTTTTCATTTTTCCAAAAATTTTATAAATAATGTAATAATACATGTTATGAAAATGCAAAAGAAAAAATATATATAACTTTAATGCATGGAGAACCACAAAATTTAGTAAATGAATGCATACTTACTGCCATTTTTAAGGGATGTCTATGCTTATTTCGTAGTTTATGTTAAACTTTTGCAGTGAAACATGTTTTACAGTTACAGTAACATTCCCACATGAAAAGATCGCAAGCATAAAGAAAGGTAGCCTTATTTTGTTTTCACTTCCGTGTTTCACTTGTATTTTATGGAATTTTTGTTGCGTGTAATTTGTCCTTTTTATATGCATATATGAAACTTTTGCGCATTATTTTTGCATGCATTTGAATATTCTTTTAGTACACTTGCATAAAGTAACGTATCATTTTTTACTTTCTTCTTTAAACCTTTATCCACCGCATTATGAAGTAGACCAAAAATGCATCTGAAACGTATTTGTTTTAGTTACTTAAGAGTATTTTTTAAAGTGATATGCAATAAAAATTATGCATATCACCTCGTCGCAGTATGAAATGAAGATTTTGTGAGGTGGTTTCTTTAGTGTATACATAAGAAGGAAGTACTGAATTTGTGAACATTTTCGTCCTCTGGTTTTCGATGGGTCTACACGTTTTCAGATGTCCTGAACATGATTTGATCAGTTTAAGAAAAAGTCTGTTTGCATTTGTCTTACAAAAATTTTGTTTGCGCTTTATTTCATGAACCAATGGACAGAATTCAATTTAAGTTTATGTTTGGGTAGACTTTTTTTTTTTCAGCATAGGACAAAATATGAAATAAAAATTACACAAGGATAATTTTTTAACCATTCATTGTGAAATTAAGACGATGAAGATATTTATATTAATAATAGTCAGCCAGGATAACGTTTTTGTGCGTGCAGGATCATCGCGTCTCCACCCATAGGGAGTAAGCATTGTACTCCCTTCCGTCTAAGGGATATAAAATTTTTAATACAAGCATCTTTCAAAAGAACTCGTCAATATCGTAATACCTTTGAAACGAATGGTAGAACCCTAGACTTGTGATAATTTAAAACAAAGTTTTTGATTTATTTATTATTTATTTATTTACTTTTTTTTAAGCTTTTTTCTCTCTCTCTCTCTCTCTCTCTCTCTTTCAAATGTCATTTACAAGGCACAAAATTAATACTTTACAAAAATTTCGTGATGTATTTGTGTCCGCTTAAAAAATGTGCTGGTTTTATTAAATCTGTCAGAGGTTGTATAAGTTGTGAAAAACCTTGTCATAATGGTTTGTAGTAAGTTGTAAGTCAAAGGAAACATTATACCTGTTTTTTAGTCGTAGGGATTAAATGGAAAAAAGTGCTGAAAATCCCGAAAGTATGAGTCGACTAGCAAGATATGATTTCTGGTACTACCCCTGTACCAGTATTGTAAGCAGAACCGCTCTGCCAGTGTTGGGTTCAGTGAATAAACGAATAAAAAGCCATCTATAATTTAAAATTCGTCTTTTTCTTAATTACACTACATTATTAATGCCATCCTTCATTTAATTTTATTTCTAAGATCATTCAATTTTTTTAACTTTCTTTGAACACAGATTTTTAAGAAAACTCGGGGATAATGAGTAAATATCAGTTTATAGAATAATTTAGTTAGGAATGTATTATAGCTCGAATTTTTTTTTTTTTTTTTTTTTTAATTTAACCCGGTCAGGTTATCGTATTTTTCGGCACCTTGTCAGTTTATCATGGGTCGATGAAGACCCGAGCAATGTTAGAACACGTAATTTTTAATGGAAAAATGTGATAAAATTCTTGAACACTCTTGAATACTTTCAATTTAAGGGCAGACAATGAATATTGCAAAAGAAATTTAAACAAATATTTTATTTTTCATCAGAAATACGCCCATTTCTATAAAATGCAGGCATTTACTAAAAATTTATAACTTTTGAACAAATTGAGATATTTGAAAAATTCAAATTCCATAATAAAGTTTAAGAATCGTATTTTTACAAAAAAAAAAAAAAAAAAAAAAAAAAAAGTCATGGGCATGATAGATAGGTATTTCTTCTATACGTGGATTCTGACGGATTAGACATAAGAAAAATGGCTAGGGACTCCAACGACCCACGATAACCTGATTGGGTTAAATTACAGCCGGTTTTTATTTTATTTTATTTTATTTTACTTTATTTTATTACTTAACAGGAAATTTTGATCTTCTGCAGTTACAGGTTATACCGCTCAGTTCCACGTACAGTGGAATCAAACATATCATTCTTTTTCTTGGATTTATAGTGCACCCCTGAATATCTCCGTGCCTAATTTGACATAGAAAAATATGTGATCAAACATTTCTTTCACCCTCACACAAATAAAAAAGAATTCGTTAAGTATTTACTAAGACACAGTGCCCGCAGCAGTCCTATATTTTTATGTGCATTTTATTATTTTTCCACCACTTTAATCAATCAGTATACTTTTACATATTGCTTTAGCTTTAAAATCTTGACAAAAAATGTATTAAAAAATAGTGGTATTAAAATAATAAAACACACGTGAAAATATAGGAGCGCTGCGGGCACTGAAGACATTTGACTAAATGTATTAAGCTGAAGGTTATCACTAATTTTGTCACCTATCTCTATGCATCGAGTGCCTACGTATTATGTTCAAAAACTAATACGTTTCTTTTTCTTTATAAAGTGTTACAAAATAATTCATTAATTTTTCAAAATGAGATATGAATCTATGTAATAATTTCCAAATATTATTTTCATTATTAAATTCGAAAACATTAATATATCAAATTCATTCAAATTTTTAGGGAGGGGGAGAGGAGGTTCGCAATCATTCCTGGAGTTCTAGGACTCGATCATAGAAACGAAGGACTAATATATTGAAAAAAAAATCTGGCCAGACAGAAGTGATCAGTTTAGATCTAGGTTTTCAAAGCGAGCTTCTTAAGGAAAACTATATTAATCTTATTATCTTTCTGTCACCGAATGTAAAGCATCTGGTTAATACAGGCAATGAAAAATATTTTATTTCTTTTCAATAATGCTCTTTGCATCCACTTTTCACCAAAACTCAAATGATATTTTGTCAGACAAATTTAGAAAACACGATTAACAATCTAAAGTCTCAAAAAAAAAATGCATTGTTATTGTTTGAACTTAATTAATAAAATATTTAACAAATTTTAAATAATTATTAGATTGAAAGTTAGCGTCCAAAATGATATTTATTAAGTAGGAAATGAAGATTTGGTCGTTCAGTGTCCTAAAAATTTTAATTGAAACGGAAGCCCATAAGTTCATTTTTCGAAACTTACTTTTTACTGTTAAAATTATACATTCAAACCTTTGGAATGAAGTCAGACATATTGCTTTGTGACTTACCAAACTATATGTAATATATTATAAGTTAAGAGGTGTAGATACAAGAGTGCGGAGGGTTGGGGGGGGGGGGGCAATTACATTCAGGAGCAGGTTGAATTAAGTATTTATAGACTTCGAAGCATCATGTTTTAAACGGAGATTATTATAAAAGAATATAAACTTAAGCTTCAAATAAACAGTTCACTAATTAATTCTAAGGGTTATTTAATTAAATTACTAGGTTATATGAAATGAATATATACATCTGGTTTATATAAATAATCTTTCAGTTAAATGAAATTCGTCGTTATTTAGATATAGCCATCTTATTAAAATAAACATCATTCCTGTTGTTGTTGTTGTTGTTGAATATGACATTTATTGAGACCTATATAGTTACAATGACTTTCGTCTCGATTTCTTCATATTTTTACAGAAATTCACAGAAGACCACCACAAGGGTATATAAGATTTTTTATTAGAACAAGAACAACTACAAGAAACACAGAAACAAGGACAATACATCCATGCCTTATCCGGGATTTGAACCCGAACCCGACTGTATAGAAGTCAGGGACGCTAACCACTATACCGCCTGGACGGCTAAACATCATTCCTCTCCTCTTGACTGCGTCGTACTTCAGAGCCGACTGCGTCGTACTTCAGAGCCAACTGCGCGTGAACACTTTTTGCGGGAAGAAGCATTTCTCTCTGTCTACGAGTTGAGCTGTCCTCCTCCTTTTCTTCATCGTAGGCACAGCTGGGAAATAAATCATGGACGCTGCAGATTCTTTTCTCCACATATTCACAAACCGAGAGACAACAATTAAGCCTCATTTTTCACAATAAGACTTTGGTTACATTTTCCATATCACCATCATTTAACGTCAATTGGAAAATAATACATTTTTTTTTTTTTTTTTAACATCGTTACGCATATTTATATATTTTAATTTAAAATGTATATGGCGAGCAGAATATGTCAATTTTAGCTGTTGTCTTTCGTATGGGAATCATAAATCTTCCCTCAACGTACAGATTTTGTTTATTCTGACACACAAGGAGAAACAAAAATTAATTTTTAGAGAACAACTAAATTTATGAATTTTAGCATCTGATTTTATCAAGCAAACAGACTACAATCTGCTGATTTAGAAAAAACAGCGTCTACATCTGAAATTTGTTGATGTGAGATCCTTGAACTGAAGATTTGTTAAGTCACGTTCGAAGTGCAAAACTGTGTTTCATGTATGATATTTTCTATTTTGAAGAGCGATAGATTATCTTACAATACATCTGGGAAATTTGCAAGATCATTTATACATATAATAAAAGATGTGTGTGTACGTCCGTTGCTTTATAGGAAAACGGCTGACCACAGAGCGACAGAATTTTGCATAGAGGTTTGTTTTAACCTCTCCTAATGCACTTCGAAACCCGATTTTCGAATTTTCGATTAGTTTTTTTTTTTTTTAATTAATTTACAATATATAAATTTCTGAAATGATCGACACTGGATATAGAAACGTAAATGTGAAAAGTCTTTCTATGGTCCATTAGCACAGATGGTTAGAGTGTCGAGGTGTCGACTAATAACACGAAGAACGTGTATTCGATCCGCCAAGGGACAATATGCTACTTTTTGCAGATAACTATTAGAAAAATGTGTCAATTGATTAAAAAAAATAATAATTATAAAGTTTTTCGCAGTATCTTAAACCGCATGAATGACGAGAAAGTGACAAGAAACAAAGTTAAACTTTGAGGTGTTTTGGTCTCTTTGTACACACAGAAAAATGAAAAATCGAAACTTGTCAAGAAACGTGTTATCTTTGTCATAGTACACGTTTTCCTAGTATATTGACAAATTTGCACAAAATTACGCAACATTTTAAACAATCAAAACACTACCTGACAATCCCATTTAGTCATGAGACACAAAAATCGTTTTATTTTACCATGTATCTTTAATGTGTTTCGTCTGTTGATCCGTTTTGGCTCTAAAACTTGTCAGATGACTAATTTCCCAGGTACAGTTTTCATTTTCCTCAAATTGGACCGGTTAGTCAGATGAGAGAATAAAAATAAATTATTCCTATTTTGTCAATTGACTAAGAAAAATTTGTTTGGCTAGTCCAAAAGCTCAGCATTATTATTTTTTTTTTCTTTAATCTTTTTTTTTTATTTGTTTATTTATTTTTTGTCTCCTGACAACTTGAGTTATTCAACCGAAATCGAAAAATAAACCCATCGAATTTCGCGGTATAGTGTCAGTTTCATTAATTCTGAAAAAGAAAATTGCGCTTAAAGTTATTTGGGAAACGCATATTTTTTATAAGAACTTTGTGCCATACTAATCCCAGTTTTTGTATTTTTAAATCTAATAAATAATTTTCTAAGTATGACATGAAACGATAGCAAAGGAGCACGGCAATTTTTAATAACAGATAGAAAAAGAGGTATTTTTTTTTCTTTTCTTTTTTTTTTTTTTTTTTTTTTTTGAAAACAGACATTTAATTTTTTACCCCAACTAAAATTAAAAAGACTGAAATCTGTATTCCCTGCACGTAAACTTAAATAGAAATATCTTTCCACTGAGAAATGACACTAAGCAGCAAAATTTGTTCCAATGTATTTAAAAAAAAAAAAAAAAAAATCTTTTTAAAAATCACACAAAGTTCAAGGAAACTAACATTAAAATATTTTAAAACTAATATGTAGAAGAAAAAAAAAAGAGAAAAAAAAATCTATACTCAAGTGCATTCGAAACATCGAAAGAGATTGCATCATGTAGTAGACGGACATCTGTCGCCAGGATGACTCAGAGAACTATTCTTTTTTTTTTTTTTTAATTATGTGCTGCGCGCGTGTATTCCTTCACCACCCTTATGATTTCTCAAAATTCCATGTTATTACTCATGAACTTTTATTCTTGAAAAAAAAAAAAAAAAAAAAAAAAAAAAATCATTTCTGATCGGGTAAAAACTTACACCGGGTCCCCTCTGCATTCGCCCGCTAGTGGGTCAGTATTTTTAAATGAACCACTCTAATGAAAGAATTCTCAAAATTGAATATTATTACTCATTAATATTACTCTTAAAAAAAGGAAAAAGAAAAAAAAATCATTTGTGATCGGATGAAAACTCACACTGGGTCCCCACTGCTTTTGGCAGCGAAGATCCGTGCGCTGTGCGTGCGTATTCCTTCACCATCCTTATGATTTCACAAAATTCCCCGTTATTACTCACAAACTTTCATTCTTAAGAAAAGGAATTTTAGAAAGATCTTTAATCATCGGGTAAAAGTTCGCATTGGGTCCCCACTGCCTTCGCCAGAGCAGACCCATGCGCACACGTGTGAAGATATACGTGCGCTGCACGCTCATATTCCTTCTGAAATCAAACTGTTATTCTTAAGAAAAAAAAAAATTTAAAAATCATTTTTCATCGGATAAAAAGTTGGACCGGGTCCCCACTGCCTTCGGCACCGCAGTCCCGTGAGCGCTGCGCGCGCCTATTCCTTCCCCGCCCTTCCATCCCCTCCTAATTAACCTACATATACCGATTTTGAAAAGTCTAACTCAATTAGCTGAGATGCAAAAGAAAACCTAATCAAGACACCTTAAAACGTGTAAATCAAGTGAAATCTCGAATTCCCCTTTCGATAATATTAAAGAACTTTAAAATATCTTTCGAATGATGAATTAAAAACAATTTAATCAGAATTCGAATTTAAATATTGAAATTTTAAAATATTACAGGGCCATCAGGCGGTAGAAATTTCTGTAATCTTCTGTTCGATTCCAAATCAACAAAGCTTTCAAATGGTGTATTACTTATGAAATTATTTTAATTAGTAGCTGAGATACAAAAGAAAATCTGAACAGAATACCTCGAAACGTGTAAATCGGGTGAAAACTCGAATTCCACTTTCGATAATATAAAAGTACTTTAAAATATCTTTCGAATGATGTATTAAAAATAATTTAATCATAATTAGAATTCGAAATATTGAAATTTTAAAATATTACAGCGCCATCTGGCGGTAGAAATTTCTGTAATCTACTGTTCAAGTCCAAATCAACAAAGCTTTTAAATAATATATTACTTATAAAGTTATTTTAATTATTAGTTGAGATAGAAAAGAAAACCTAATCAGGACACCTTAAAACATGTAAATCACGTGAAATCTCGAATTCCATTACCTACGGTAGTCGGTTAATGGAAGACGACAGAGATTTGTGGCGTCTACTCTTGAAATTCAATTTAAATAAGTTTTAAAATGACATATTACTTTTGAAATTATGCTAATTAGAAGCTGAGATACAAAAATGATATAAACACTATTATAAAACGATTTATGTCTGACTTTTTCGTGGTTTTCTCCGAAACTTGCGTAATTCCGGACTAAATACTGTTAAAAATCCATAGTATGAAATGTGAACGGAATATCAGAATTCGAAACTCTGCAAAATATAAAAGAATAAAAGCGTTCTGTGTTTTCCCTCGTTTTCTCCGAAACAACCGTTCCCTTTATACATTTTTGCCCCTCCCCCCCCCTTTCCGTCCCTTCTAATAATTTTACACTTGAAAATATCCGCAATTGATTTATCTTGCCTTAAAACCTAATAATACCAATTTCAAACGCTGTAACTCTTTTTTTTTTCTGCCCCCCTCCCCCTCATGCCTTTCCTAATAATTCTACACTTTCAAAAATATTCACAATCGGATTATCGGCCGTTAAAACCAAATATTACGAAATTTCAACGGCATATCTCAATTTAAAATACTGCAAAATATTAAACAAAACTTAATCTTACATTGTATTTTGGTCACATGAGTCGTGATAAATATAATTCCCAATAAAAATGTAATTTTTTTGTTTATTCACATAATTTCATGAAAATTGAATAGTAGCTTTATAGTATGCTGTCTAGGCCGAATATTAACTCAAATGTAACGTGAATGAAAATTTGAAAAAAATTGAAAATTGCAATTCCCCCCCCCCCCTTATAAAACACGTGACATCTTAATCGGTTACAATCATTTCCTTTTTTCATCTCAGACAATAGTCTGGCATTTGAAATGATGTTGCCACAAAAAATTCACACTTTAGTTAATTTTTAAAAAAATCTAATTGTTGTACAGATAAGCCGCTTGCACTCTTAGATTCAGAAAAATTGTCCCTTTCATTTGGTACCAAATTCGTAACGATTAGACTAATATTTCTAATTTATTTTACACTTTTTCTGCTTTTAACTCCGTTAATATATCTATTTTTATGCAATCGCGGTGAATTCTCAGTCATTGAGATCGCTTTCTGATTAGACATGAGTCGACATTTTAATTAATATCTCCAGAACTAATTAAAATTTTTAAATTCTGTTTTGAAGAGGACCTCGGAAAGGCTCCAGAGCATCCGTATGTCAATTCTTGTACTTCTGCGTTCAATAGGGGCAGGGGCTGAACGTATAGAAGAACAGACAGACAGACAAACCTTTCTTTTTATTATTATAGAAAATAGATTCTTTGATGATATAGAATCCTAAGTGGATTTATAATATGTTTTTTGGACCTATGTGGTCATTAATGTAAATATTTGTACATAGTTATTTTTTATTAAACTTTAATTAATTTGATAATTAATTAGTAAAAGCTCTTTCTATGCTTCTTTTTACATTACATATATAGACAGATTATGTAAATTTGAATATCACTTTGTTCTCAGAGTTAAATTTTCTGAATAACCTCTATTAAAAGGCCACCTCCGTAAAAGGCTAATTTCATGTACCACGGTGTATGGACCTCTTAGAAAAATTTTATTGTATAATCTTTAAAGTATTGCTAACTGTGGGGCTTTTGAGACTATTTCCGTCAGCTTCATCATGTTAGGGACATACGAACATAGATTTAGAAACATCTAATTTTTTGGAAACAATGGTACACGTTTTGTTTTTTTATTAGACCCCAAGACCCCCTCCCCTCCACACACACACCAATGGCCGAGCGGTTCTGCGCTCAAAGTTGATAGAAGGGGAGTGCCGGATTCAATCCTATGTCGTGCTTATCGACTTAGCCGTTCGAAGTTTTCTGTGGCTTTCTCAGAAACTCGCGTAAATACGGGTTAAGACCGCTTAGAATGACCCCCCCCCCTCACGGAGGGTACTCCCATCAGGCCTAAGACCCCGGTTCGATTACCCAATCAATAGGCCTAGGATCCTCGAAAAGTCAATCGGCCTAAATACCCAACATCAACATACCACTGGTCTCTGAGCTTTCACGAACATGTATGGGAGATAAATGCATGTGATAATGATGAAAAGAAGAATGTTTAAACCAGTGAATTCTTTGTTTCACTGGGAAAGAAGTGTTGGTCAAGGTTTAGTTTCGGTGTAGTTCGAATTTGATTTTTGTTTCTGTTCTTAGAATTACTTTAGGGTCTTTCCAGCACTCACAAATTTAAAATAAATAGATAAATAAGTGCTTATTTTTGAGATAACTGAAGTGTACATTTGTTTAGTAATGCATATATTTTAAAAAATATCCCTATCGATTATATCCAACAGAAAATAATGGATTTGACTTCTTCTAACTAAGCCTTGCACGTGGTCCTGTATATTGTATATATACTGTACAAAGCACTAAAAAAAAAAAATAATAATATATATAAATAAATAAAAATGACGTAATACAATTAAATATGCATTTTCAAGCTTATCATTCGTAACCTGTAATGCATCTGAATTCTTCGAGTAACCCTGAACACAAAACACTAATGCTATACCTCCAATTTTATACAGAAGACAAGCTTTTGTGCAACTCAAAAGCATATGTTAATTTTATTATCTTTAATTCAAATAAACAAATGAGGTTAATAATGTACTCTTAGAAATTCTATACATAGACTACAATGTATAGGAATTATTTTTCGTTCCTGAATATGAACATCCAGTTCTACACATCAGTTTAATATAACTTTTAATGAGGAATAACCGTAAAACCCTACCCCATCCACTCTAGTCAATTTAATATGACTTCATCCTTTAAAATCATTTTTCTGGATTTGGAAGACCTTCATCTGAACTTTGCAATAGAGATTTGTTTACTTAGCTTAGAATAAAATCAATTTACGTGTTTTGTTGCATTAATATGCACGACTTTATAAAACGAGTAAGCTTATTTTAACATAGGACCAAAAGGAATTACTCTGAATAAATTAATGTGTAAATTGCACCTAAAGAAGTTTTCACTTCGTAATTTTTACATCGCATTATGCTTTTCAACAAATTATTTTAGAAGTAAAATTAATATGATTATATATATTATATGTTTTTTAATTACTCATATATATGTAATATAATTAAAAGCTCCCTTAAAATTAAAGCCTCATTTTACACACTTAAATGATTCTATCTCCCACTAATCCACCGACAGCTCCCTAATTAATTTTTAATTAATTAATTTTCTAAATGTTTCACTAATTCCAAATTTATTAACTTGTTCTCAGTTCTTAAACTTATTTTATTATCGCATGAAGCGAACTGTTATTTATTACATTATACAGTTCCAAAGTAGTAATTTCAATCTAGAACCTTCTAACCACTCCTCCCCGTAGTTGTATGACATTCCCCCCCCCCCCCCCTCAAGCCACTCCGGTAGCTTTGATAACGTAACTGTCCCGCTTGGGAATGTAAACAGAATTTTCCAGTCAGTTGCTCGTCTGAAACTGAAATTGGGTTTCAAGATATGAGGTTCGGGTCGGGTAACACGATTTTACCCGTCGGGTCGGGTTGACAAAATTATCTGTCTTGCTGGTCGCGCTCGGGTTTAGTTTTCAACAAGTCTGATCGACTTGAGAACATCTTTCAAAATATTTCTTATAATTATAAACATAAAGTTGTAGGCATATTTATAACTATATAAAAGATTTAAACATACTGTGTATCGGAGCTCCGTATATATTCGTATCCGTATCCGCGGATATCCACCAGAAAAATTGATCCGTATTTATATCTGGATCCGTTTTCTTTTCTTTAACGAAACTAATTCGTATCTTTTGTACAAACTGTACGAAAATTAGAAAATTCTAAATCTTTCTCGACTATTTTTAAATATATAAATGAAAGAAATACTGTACAACTTCGCATTTACGTTCTAGAAAATAAAAAAAATTCACAATTTACTTTTCTTTTTTTCTTTAACTTTCTTCTATATTCAATAGAAGAAAGTATTCGATTCGTAAAAATTTTCGACTTTCGGTTTTTGATAGATTTACACATTTTGAGAGCTCCAGAACTAGATTTGATTATTTTTAGAAAATATCAGTCTGTCTCTGTGTGTGTGTGACGAAAATTTTGTGGCAACTGTATATCTGGAACTACCGTCCATAATTGCATATAAATGTATATGTAAATGCACTTTGACCAAAATTAGTGCTTATCGACTTTTGGTGTCCATCGCTCCACAGATGGCGTTGATATACAGCGATTTCTACAATTTAAAGGAAGGCTGTATATCCCAGGAATTACTGCACAAATTTGCACATAAATTTATATATGGATGTACCTTGACATAACTTGTCTGTCCACTTTTGGTGCCAATAACTGAACATGTGGCGCTGCTATACAGAAATTTTCACAGTTTAAGTGAAAGGGATATCTCCGGTTCTATTGGGTATAATAAAACAAAATTTGATACGTGAAAAGACAGTTATGAAACATTATGCTGATTCAATTTGGATGCATATCGGCCAATAGGTGGCGCTGCTATACTGCCATTTTCCCCGAGAACGGGAAAGTTGTATCTCGACTTCTATGGTGTATAATTGTACAAAACTTGATAGTTGAGATAGCCATTATGAAAACTCATTTTATAACATAATATTTATAGAGAATAAAACTGTCTTTGTATATTTTGTGTCAGTTTTAGATGAAAATCGCCTGTATTCATTATGGTAGATAATTTTAATAAATAATAGTTTTAATAAATTATTTGTAGTGAATGAATTTGTATTAGAAAACAAAGAAGAAAGTCTTATGGTAGCCACAACATACTTGTTTATATATATATATATGTGTAGGATATTTATCTATTAGAATATTCATGTAAATGTGTTTTATTACATTTCTTCTGAGTGAATGGCAACGATGTAAAAGGAAAAAGGGTCATGTGACTCGTGACCATGCTCGTGACCAATAAGTTGCTTGCTTTGCTAAAGAGTTCTGTTTGCAGAACCTTGTGTTTGCTGTTCGTTCGAAGCGTGTTGGCGTCGCATCATTGCTATTGTTTAAAATGTAAAATGTAAATTTAATATGTGTGTGCGTTCGTGATTGTTTAAATAAATGTATGTCAGTCTTCGAAAATAATGGCTCGTTTATCATTCATATCCCTAGACGCCACCGTCGCATAGATAATTTGGGGGATCTGGCCACGATGAACTGGTCGGCCAATTTCGATTTTATTATTTTTGTTTTACCAGCCATGCTTGAAAAGCGAATGTGTTCTCCCGCTGTGGAAATCGTCCTTGCTCAGCATCTTTAATAGAATCTCTCGGATTCTGACTTGATTTAGGAGCCACCCTGGTTCTGAGCTGTGTTTAGAACACTTTCAAGAACATTTCTTTTTAATTTCTTCGGTATCTGTATAAGTAAGTTATTTATTGTTTTTAATAGTAGGATAAGGAAAATTATAAACTAATAAATATTGTGTTTGTTTATTTTGTCTTTGTCATATTTCTGATAAAACTTAACTATAATATATTCTCAAGTTTAGAATATTTAAGAATTTTTATCTGAATGTTTTAAAGTAAATATACTTGTTTTCTGAGGTTAAATCTTTGAACTAAATTATCGTCGTTCATTTATTTTTTAAGTGCACATACACTTGACCTTTGGAAAAAATAAAAAAAATTGTTCTTTTTTTAAAAATTATTGAATATTTTATATAGAATCAAGTGTTTTCTACAAATTTTGAACTGTTTTTAGGAGTTGAAATTTCTTATGGAATATTTATTCTAGTATTAAATGAGTAATTTTGTTCTTAATAATTAATTCTATTCAAATATACTTTCATTTTAAAAGAGTATAAGATTATTTATCCTTATTAATTATAATTTAAAACATATCCTTGGAAAAGTATTATTTTAATAACAGAAATTATGTTTCCTTAAAATAGCAAAAAATACTTTCGATTTAAAGTAACTGACGTTTATTTTGTATATGTTTCTGTGTTCTCCCAAATAATTAATCTGACGATCGCCTGAGTGTACTGCTACGAGTAAGGGAAAAAAGAAGAGAATGATTATTTCTGTTATCATATCCTAAATTTTATTCTTGTTTATCTTAAATATATACTTATTACTTTACAACTTATTACTTTACAGTAAAGCATTTATTTATTTATTTATTTTTCTGTCTTGAAATCTGTTTGGTGAAATTTTCTTGAGAGAGAGACATGTATTTATTTGTTCTTTATTTTTTATCGATTGCATTGCCGATTTTTACTTTCTCTTACCCATAAGGAAGAGAAAGTATTATTTTTGGGTCAAATTTTCGAACACGAGATTTTGTTATATTTACACACATATTGTTTATATCTATAGTATATTGTTTATATCATATATGTATCACACATATTGTTTTGAGGTCCCCTGAACACGAATGTCATGTTTTTAGCAAATGGTCTGTGTGTGTGTCTGTCTGTTATCAGCATATCTAAAACAAATTATGGCAGAAAGTTCAAACTTGGTATTCTAAATGTGTATTATATAGGGATGCTACAGTAGGCTTTTCGTTAAGATCAAGCAACTGGTTCGTGTACAGGGACAATCAAGAGAATTCTAATACATTACGTCTCTATGGGGGAAATTGCAAGTGAGTTTAACGTCTATAGACTGCACTAAACCAAATGAAACGAATATATATTTTTTGTAATAGAGACAGTTAACTGGGAAAAAAAAATTGTGTATGTAAGAGCCTACCCCCCCTCTGGGGGGGGGAGTCCCCCATCGAGGGGAGTGAATTTTCATGATGGGTATCTTTCAAAAGAGCTCGCCAATAGCAATACCTTTAAAACGAATGGTTGAACCATCGATCTGCGATAATTTAAAACAAAGTTATCGATTTTTTTTTTTTTTACTTTTAACGAAAAAAAAAAAAATTTTTTTTATTTTTTTTATTGAGAATAAAATGGACTTTTTTTTTTTATATATATATTTGGTGTTATACTACTTCTCTAATATGGAAATCGTCTGCATTATCATAAAATATATTTTTTTTAAATAATAATTTTAATAAATTATTTTTAAAAACAGAATTATTTTTTAATAACCGAATTAAATTCTATATAAATGTAGGTGCATTAATGAAACGGGGGGGGTTGAGGGGGACGGTAGCCCCCCTCACACAGAACTAATTATATAAAACTTTTCAGAAGCCTAATATGAATTGTTTAACACAGGTTTACATAACAGTTCTCGTTATCTTACCTTTTATTCTGCAACCTGTATTTATAGTATTAAATTTCAGGGTAAGCGAAAGTCGTGCGAGTGACACACCAGATTATTATTATTATTTTTTTTTTTTTGCTTTTGATGATTAAAATAATTTCCTATTCCTAACACATTTTTAATCATTCTGTTATAGATATAATATTTTCTTTTTCAGTAAAGATTTACTAAGGTATGCGAAGCATAAATTAAATATTGTTCTCGTTTAAAATATATATATAAACTGATTATTATGAATCTATATGCGTGTGTATGAGATATATTTTAAAATACTTTTTTTTTTTTTTTTTTTTTTTTTTTTTTTAAATCAATGCTGTTTTATGTTTAAGAGTTAAACGCATTTATTTATTTGTGTTTTCATACTCAATTATGTTACGCAGAGGTAGTTTAGTTTATTTTTCTAGTAATTTGATTTATTTAGAATTTTTCGTTTAAGCAGTCGGTGTATATTATTGATATCGATTTTAGGGAAGGTATAATTAATTTCCTTTAATAATTTGGCTTAATACAGATATTAAAAGAAAATTAATAATAGTAACTTAAATTATTTTTTTCTCGTTTAAATAATAATTTTTCTCAAAAAAATATTTTAAAATGGTATATTTAGCGAGGGCTATTAAAGAGGATTTAAAAATATTAGCTGACGACCTAGGTATAGCGGCTCAGCCAGATTTCAGAATAATTTATTTTAAAAATGCTATTCTCAAAGGCAAAGACTACGATGAGAAATTTTGTAAAGAAAGGTTAAATACAATTATGAATGCTAGGAAAGAAGTAATTGAAGAACAGAAAAGGAGCAATTCAATTTGAACTTGAAAGAATGAAGTCGAGACCGAACTAGGGTTGAGAAATAGACAAACTAGGGTTGAAGATAGCGAAACGAGAAATCCAAGTAAAGAATTCCGAAATTTCATGCAAAAGTATTACATGAAAGAAGATATAAATCTTTATTTAATTCTTTTCGAAAGACAAGCCCGTCGTGTTTCTTTACCTGAAGAAGAGTGGATTACGCATCTTCTTGCACTTTTACCTTATGAAATAAATTAATTAATTGCGCGAGAACCGGAAGATAAGGTATACAAATATAAATATGTTAACGGCCCTCTTCACTTACCGTCACCGGAAGCCCGAGCTAATGTTATTCTATGGGGAAATATTCTTTACAAATAACTTACTAACTAATACATATTTTTAAATTCTGTTTTCACATTCAGAAAATTCCCAACTGTTTAATTGACAGATCTTTTTTAAAAATGTATTTTTTAATTTTTCATATTTTATTTTGAAATTGCAAAATGAAAAAAATTCACATATTGAAAATTCGTACTTTGCAGCTTCAAAATAAAATGTAAAAAATTAAAAAAATAATTTTTTAAAAAAGGTCCGTCAATTTAACAGCTGGAAATTTTCTGAATGTGAAAACAGAATTTTAAAATATGTATTAGTTAATAAGTTATTTGTAAAGAAAAATTTTCCATTAATAACATTAGCTTCGGCTTCCGGCAGCGGTGAGTGAAGAGGGGCCCTTAAGGAATTGTTGCTGAGGCGATTTAAATTAACTCCAGAGAAATTTCGTCAACTTTTTGCTTCGCACCAAAAGGTACAAGCTAGCACTTGGGGAGACTTTTATCACGAATTGTTTACATATTTTGAGGGTTGGAAAAGTTAACAAAAATGTATTAACTTGAATTCACAGTACATATATCTCAATATCACTGCTGTAAAACTGATAAGTTTTTATATACAGGGGTTGATCCAGGTTTTAATTTTTGGGGCCCATTTTTGTGAAAAACCAAAATGTTTTTGTAAAAAAAAAAAAAAAAAAAAAAAAAAAGGGAATTGTCGCTAGAAACCTTTCATCTTAGCAGTTACTCTGTCTAATGTTTAATATCAAGTTAGTAGCATTTTATTAAACAAGTATAGACACTCATTAAAAATAATACTGTAAACATGGAAAAATTTTTACAAAAGTATTACTTTTATAAATCTAAATTTTGTGAAGGAACCCATTTTCTGGATTTGAATTTTGTGAAGGGACCCATTTTATGGATTTGAATTTTGTGAAGGGGCCCATTTTATGGATTTGAATTTTGTGAAGGGGCATCAGGGTCCTAATTTTTGCCTGGATCGACCCCCGATATATATATATAAATATTGGCATAAAAATGAGTTATCATAATTATTAATACTTTGTTTTTTCTTTTTTACTAGAGAGAAGGTGTTGCGGTACCGCATATGGTTATTTATAGTGGATGCACAGATGAACCACATACTTCTTAAAGTGGCCAATAGCAGATGAATTTTATTCTTCAACCCAAGTTACATGCATGAAATCCCAATTGTTATAACAATTTTGAAACATTTATAAACAATTAGTATCAGAGCAAAAAAAAAAAATCATGAGGGAAAAAAAAAAAAAAAAATCATAGAAATGTTTGCAAAATCCAAGTGAAAGGATTTTATTCTCAGGTCCAAAATTAAACTTTATATATGTTTATTTATTTTCATTTATTATTACTATTATTTATAGTTTAAAATTCTAATTAAGAATGTTTTTTATTTTGTAGAAATAATTTATTAAATGAACAAATATATAGGTAAAGTGTTTATATGAAAGTGTTTATTCATGTTTATCACTACTATTTATGGAATTATTTTTTACCATTTTTATACATATATTAAAGTGTTCCGAATTATGGAAAAACCCCTTATCCAGAATATCCCAGGTCCCAAGCTTTCTGGATAATGGATCCTATATTGTAGTATAAAATTCTGTTACAATTAACAGCAAAATAATTATGTTATTTTGGGAATTTGCAGCAAAATAAAAATTAAAAGAATTAAAGCAGTAATTTTTGATTTTTCAGCAAAATAATCAGCTTTGGGAAGTTAAAATAGTTTGTAACCCCTCCCCCCCCCTCCCAATAAATTTTGGTTATACATATTTGTAAATATAAAAGAATACTACTAAATTTAAGGGGGGGGGACTTAAATTTCAACAAAATAACAGATTTCTTTCTTAACAGTCACTGAAAAATAAACTGAAAAAAATCTTGATATCAGAAAATATATAGACAAAAAATTCTGCACACAATCACTCCTGATTTAAAAACTGCATGATTTTTCTGTATGGTCTCTTCCTGCAGCAAAATCTGTTTGGAAAACCATATAGAAGTTCGAATGCTGCAATGGTGCCCGTTTTTTGATAGTAGTGCATATTAAAAATGTCATGAAGGGCCATACATGCAGGGACAGCAATATTAATTTTAACATGTCTGGAAACAATGTTGCCCTCTGCAACAACATCTTCTACAAAATATTTTTCTGTTATTAGTGTTTAATAACTATTAAAAAATACCATAAAAATTCATTTCCCAATCTAAATTTGCAAAATTTTCAGTAATTATTTGTACAATTATGTGCTCACCATATTTCCTCAGAGTAACACCGTTGCATTAAATATAGTATAATTCTGACCGCTGCTATTGTATAACTTTTATTCTTAAATTTTATGATAATTAAAAATTTTGGTAGTTGGTATTTTACATTCTGGTTTTGGGAGCATTCTGGATTACGAATTCTATACTGTATTTTCAAAGTTGGTTCCACAAATAAAAGATTATTATAGTGTAAAATAAAACTTGCTCTTTTGGTAGCAAATTTTTTTGATTGGGGGATTTTGGGTTTATTTCACTACTCTTAAAAAGAAAAAAAAAGGAATTACGTTTATTATAAATGCTGAAGTTAGGGATAATTTTTGCTGTCAGTTTCCAAAATAATCAATATTTTGACTCTACCTGAATTTTTTTTTTTTTTTTTTTGTTTTAATGTGTGCGTGTGAAATATGTAATTATTTCATTAAAATTTCTGTTTTTTTTTTTTTTTTTTTTTTTTTTTTTAAATGTATGTTTAACAAACATGCAAAAGTTGATGATTCTTTTCTTTTTCCTGCCTTCATTGTATGCACTAATTAACTAATTAGTTTATTGTAAATTAACAGTTGTACATTTTTGTGTCTTTATTTACAAAATATATATTTTTGCATTTTATTGTGATAAATCTGTATTGTGCACAAGTCCAAACTTTTTAGTTGTTGCACTTTTGCAGTATCTAAATGTAAATATAATGGTAAATCTTCTGTTTGTAAAAATTATAACTCAAAATAAAACTCATTTTTTATGTAAATTGTTTCGTTATATATAAATGAAAAAAAAAAATGTGTTTCAATTGCTTAGTATTTTTTTTTTTTTTTTTTTTTTTCGTATAAAATTTAAAAAAAAAAACCCAAAGTGGGCAAAATTGTGGATATTTTCAAATGTTTTTATTATTATAAAAAAAAAAAAAAAAAAAAAAAAAACTGGGGCCCAACCCTGCAATCAGCCCTGTTAAATTCAGAAAATAAATAGTTTTGAAAAAGTACTGATTTAGTTACTACTTTTGAATTAGTACTTCAACATGTAAATATATTTAATTAAAATTTATATATTTTTTATTTTTTTCAATGTGTTTATTGCATCACTTCTGAAAAATCTATTAGACTGATTCTTAAAAGGACTCGATCCCTATCGTTTCCAGAAGATATGTTATTAGAGAAATTTATGGGTAGAATTACTCATTATTTAATGTATTTTTTAAGTTTGGTTGCACATTTTAACAGTTCACAACCTTTAAATTGGTACTGTTTTTTTCTAAAAAATTAATTTTTTTAAATTAAAATTAAATAAGTAAAAAAATTAATGAGTTTTTTTAGTAGTCTGCTGTAAAATGAAATATAAAAATTTTAAATAATATTTTTTTAAAAACTGAGTACCAATTTAATTGTGAATTTTCCGAATCAAAAAACTCAGATTATAAAAATTTCGATAATGATAGTTCTGGGAATCTGAAGATTAGAAACAAAAAAATTGTGAGACAGAGAGAGTAGCCTGTTGATGAACTTCTATTTTTTGTGCATAAACTCTGAAAATAAATATATAAATAGAGTGACTTCATTAAACATATTTCTTTAAAAATCTGTTCTGCAAGCTGTTTCCCGAAACTATTAATCTCTTTACAGTTCTAGGATCTAAACAGAAAGTGTTTTTATGCTACCTTAAATCCTTGTTGTTACAATACCCGGGCAGTGTTGCCAGACTATGCGACTTTTTTATTCAATAGTCACCAAAAATTTTGAAAAGTGATATTTGATATACATAAAAGACGAACCGAATTCAAGAATCGTCTATTATGTATATCAAATATCACTTCTCAAAATTATTGGTGACTATTGAATTAAAAAGTCGCAAAGTTTGGAAACAATGTATCTGGGCTCGGAGTTCCAAGTGGCATAAGTAACAATAACAACAAAAATTAATTAAGTCTATCATGTTTGAAGGGATAAAATATTGAACGTTTTTATTTCTTCATCTTAAAATTAAGTCTGAGTATTCAGTAACTTACATTCTCCAAAAATTAGCTGAGGACTATAGTTTCACATCTTAAGATTTTAAGATTAAAATTATCAATCATTAATGGTACAAATAATCTACTAAACTGGAATCATCAAATATAATAAAGAACCTAATGGTGCAACACATACAGCTTTCTACAATAGTTCTGAAATATTTCTTGAAATAGTGCTGCTTGCTATTTAACTGCCTTTTGTGTTCAAAATATTTTTTTTTTTTTTTTCAAGATGTGCAAAATTCTTCGTATATGCATAAATTATTTTTTACAACTCTATCTTGGCGCAGAACTAATTGCAATCATGTATGAATGAAATAGTAGAAATAATAATTAAATAAGGGGGAAGAAACAAAGATTGCATTGTTTTAGGGTGAAATATAGTAAAATTTAGTTAAGTAAGTTGCACATTCAGAAAATTGTTTCTGTAAGGAATATTGAAACAACTTGAAGTATTTAACAAAGAACAGTATTTTTATTGCCCTATGAATAAAGATTATCACCGCAAAGAAATTTTACAAGCCAATAGGGTAAAACTTTTTGTAAATATAACAAAGCTAATAATTTCTATCTATTCAGTCTCGTGATTAGCATCAAAAAATGCAAATTCTGAGAAAACAAAAAGTATTAAAATTGCTGACGAACAAAAAAAAATAGCAAAGACTATTTTTGACTTTATTACTAGTCTCAATTTTAATTATTGAGCTAAAAATCCTGATGTTCTTCACAAAACATGCTGTAAAGTATTTGTGTATTTAGAATGAAATCGTAGCAATTTTAATACTTGTGTACACAAAAAAAAAAGTGTTTCACAGCATATTAAATACACGAAAAAAAAATTTTGGACTAAAAACAAATACTTTATACATTTAGTGGTCCACTGAAATTTTCATTGATTTAAAATTTGCTTATTAAGTGTTTACAAAGAAATTGTGAAGAGATGGGCTATTTACTATACCAGTATTTAAATTACCATATAAACTATAAAAAGCAATTGTGAAGCTTTAAACTATTATTATTAAAGATTTACTTTGTTTGTTTGAAGCCGTTTCTGGTATTATTTTTGACACACATATCTCGATGAAAGATAGCTTGTCAGGATATGACAGGCTGATTGCAACTGCATATTCTAGTTATGCTTTTTTATAAGCCAAATTTTCAGTTAAAACATACCATGGGTGCAATAATTTCAGAACATTTATTTAAGCTTTGGAAATTTTTTTCACTAACACTAAATTGAGCTTTAGATACCTTTAGATAAATATAGCCATTGCAGTCTTCACTTGGGTAGAGTTCTTTTACCGATGTACCATATGTTTGTTAATTTTCCACTATTCATAGCTGCAAACTTTTTAAATTTATTTTGTACGAGTAATTTTCTTCACATTTAATTGTAATTGCATGCTTAAAAAAAAATAATAATATAGAAATAATATGTAGTAATTAAAAAAAAAAAAAAAAAAAAAAAAAAAAGGGTAAATGTTAAAAACATTGCAGAATAAATTGAAAAAGTTGGCAGCTATATTTATTTTATTCCAAATAATGAACAAGTAGTTTTTCAGAAAAGTTTTTAAAATGCTTTTTTGAGGTTGAACACCATGAAGGGAGGTGGGGGAAGGAAGAAACTTTTAAAAATTACAAAACTAATCAGGTTAAGTCTGATAACAATGCTTTTTAAAAGGCCCCCTGCAAACAAGCATGGAATCTCTTCATCATGAAATATGGGGGATTTTAATAAAAATTTAGATTAATCTGGCTCAAATATTATGAGACAGGTTAGTCATATATATATATATATGCAGTTGAATCTTGAAAACCCGGAAATCTCTAAAATCCGGACATTTTTCCGGTTGTACTTTTTATTTTTAAAATAAGATTTTGATGTACCTTATTTCCACATTTCTTGTGGAATCCAAAAAATCTTTTTTATTGAACACTGAATACATAGTCATAATTTTACATATTTTTATACTACTTAATTGTTAATTAAAGAATTTATTTTTTGAAAATAGGTAAGTTAAAAACGGAATAATAATTAAAAAAAAAAAAATCACATTACCTTTAAATTGCAAAAAATCAGCTTTAAATTGCTGAAATGTTAAAAAAAAAAAAAAAAAAAAAAACACAAATTACTTTGTTTTTTATAGTTTTATTTGAGTATTTTTTAATAAATAAATAGTTTATTGTCTATAACATTTTTAGTTTAATGTGTTTATATTTTAATTCTAAATTAAATCTATTGTATTTCTATTTTGTAATTTAATTCTCTAATTCGATCGTCGTTTATTTTCACTAGCGTAAAAATTGCATTTTTTATGTAATTATGTCGTAAAAATTAATTTTTAATAAATCTTTAAAATCCGGAATCACCGCGGTCCCGCCGATTCCGGATTTTCGAGGTTCAACTGTACATATATATTGGATTAATCTTCCTCTTCAAGTATTATTAGACAGCTTTGTCAAATAAAGACTAGTTTCCCTCTTCATATGTTATCAGACATGCTAGTCAGGCAAATAGTCTTGATTAACTTGCCTCTTCAAATATTCATTAAAAACTGACTCGCTTGCTTAGTCAGATACCTGGTGGCTGCTGACTAACCTTCTGAATCAAGTGTAGATTCTGACTAACTTGCCTTGTCTGATAAATGCAATTGATGACTAACTTGCCTTGTCTGGTAAAGTGGTTGATGACTAATCTTACTGGTCAGATAGTTTTGATTGTGGACTAGCCATCTTTGTTTGATAATATTAACCTTCCTAGTCTGGAGTAGTGTTTTGATGACTAGTTCAGCAAGTACACTTTTCAGTTTTGGTGACTAGTTCAGCAAGTACACTTTTTAGTTTTAGAGACTAGTTCAACAAGTACACTTTTCAGATTTGGTGACTAGTTCAGCAAGTACACTTTTTAGTTTTGAAGACTAGTTCAGCAAGTACACTTTTCAGTTTTGGAGACTAGTTCAGCAAGTACACTTTTTGGCTAGTCAGCGATTTTGGTTAGTCAATTCTGTATTGTCAGTTGAGCATTTTGCCAGGTCACTGTGACCAACTTATTTTTCTGTGTGTAGGTAAACGGTTGATCACAAAGCTACAGAATTTTGCATGGAGGCAAACGGTTGATCGCAGATCTACAGAATTTGAATGGAGGTCCCTTTTGACCTCACTTGATGAACCTCGAAGCCCGATTTTCAGATTTTTGATTAGTTTTTTAAATTAATAAAAAATTTTGCAGCTGTGGGAAATTGTCTGATGCTACCATCTGTTGTCATAGAGTGAAGATGATAATCTAACGGAGAAATGTCTGTCTGAAGAACGTAGTCCTTTAATAATAGCAACGCCATTTATCGTCCAATTATCATCTAAATTGAAATGTCCATTAAGACACAAATGCCCGCAGTGGGGAGCCAGGACCGATGTAGCGTAGGCGTGAAAGACGCTGCCGAAGGCATCAGAGAACCAAAGTAAGTTTTAAAACGATTTCAATGATTTTTTTTTTTTTTTTTTTTAAGTTTTTATAAAGTGGTTTAAAATATTGTGATTCATGTTTCTTAGTGATTAACGAAACAGGTCAAGCCGGTTAGTTAATGAATAAAAACAACCTACTTAATTTCAAATAAAAAGAAACCGCAAAACATGCAAGCTTTGAAAATGGATAATTGATCTTTTCTTCCAAGTAGATATTAAGATGTTATATAATTTGAGGTTTCTTAGAAAATTGATAAGTTTTTTTTTTCTTTTTAATTCCTTTAACTGAAACACTATATATACAGGGTGAGTTTGACATAATCTGCCAAACGAAAGGAGGTGATAGAATAGCCCATGGGGAGCATAAAACACCATAGAAACCCTGTCCTACCTCTAACCGTTTCCGAGTTATGGTAGATAGAAGACAAATCTGTTTTTTTCCCCATCCCGTCTGCAAAAATCCAAATTTGTGAGCTTTCTGAAAGACTTACACGCAAAATAAGCACATATTTGGAAAGAGCAGAAAAAATCCCATCGGGTGACACCATTTACATCAGGATACCTTAATTTGACGGTGAGCTACAAGCGCTAAAACATTGACGAAGTTTAAAATCGAGTTGTCGCCAAATTCTTTAACCGGCAATTCTGCAAACACCGTTCAAGCTACAATCGGTCAAATTTATCAAAAACTTCTCCATTCCACAAGCTTTAGAATGAGCCCCCAACAAACCATATCGGTGTTCTAGTTAGCCTTTTGTTTGAAATACATTCATCACTGAACTCGACGTTCGTCGAGAAGGAGACTAACGGGTGCCATGGTCGATCCTGATTTCATGTCCGCCTTCAGCCCGCTGTTTTGTCAGAGGCAAAAAAGAAAGTTTTAAAGACAAACAAGAAAAGTAACAGTTGTATTAAGTTTACAAACACAATGGAATGGAAACAAAAGAAATATGACGTTTCTCACGTCTTTCACAAAGGAATATGCAAAAAAAAAAAAAAAAAAAAATGACGCATCTTTTACAAAGGAATATGCAAAAAAATGACGTATCTCACATTTATGATTAAAGCAGATATGCATTTGAAATGATGTGTGAAATTTAGTGCTGCTGCTGAAATTGGTCACCCCCACACCTGATATATGCCCTTGCCCGCTTACGAACGGAAACCATAGTAGATCTTAGCGAAATCTCAACCCTCAATTTAATTTTTGCATCATCGAGCCGACTGCTTAAATGTTGCAAATTGGCAACTTCTGTGCGGTAAACTTCTTGCTTCAGGAAACCCCAAACATAGAAGTCCAATGGAGTGGGATCTGGCGATCTAGGTGGCCAAGGAATTGGTCCATTACGACCAATCCATCGTGGATACTGCTGAATCAAGAAGTCCCGAACGGCATTGGAAGAATGTGCAGGGGCCCCATCGCGTTGGAAAATGATTTCCACTCATTGGGGTACAGGAATGACATCAAGTAATCCTGGAAGATGATGTTCCAGAAACTCCAAATATGTATTGCTTGTCAGATGACCTTGGAACACATGTGGACCTATCAAATGATCGCCAACCACTCCAAGCCAAACATTTAAGCTGAATCGCATCTGGAACGATGAGTTCCGTGTTACAAATGGATTTTGTTGAGCGTAATGATGCCAGTTATGTAAATTTAACATGCCATCCCGAGTGAAAAGTGACTCATCTGTCCACAGTATCATTCTAAGGAAATGGTGTTCTTCAATATCTCGCTCTAAAAGCCAGCGGCAGAATGTTACCCGCTTTTGGAAATCTTGTACCGGTGTGAAGTGGTATGGATGATACTGGTTTTTGCGCAAAACATTCACACTGTAAACGTAAATGTCTTAAATTCAGTTTAAAAAGTGTCTTAAATGGATGGTCATTTTTTAAGCGAAAAAAAAAAAATCTTACTTTTTAAGACACCTTTTTGGATCAGAAATTAAGGTATTGCAAGTCTCTTAAATGTTTTAGGCTTAAAAACACCGCCATGTTAGGCTTAAAAATACTGTCGTTTTAAAGGCTTTTTAATAACTATATAAATAAATAAATATGGCGTGCGATTATGTTTTTCTGTTAAAAATATATTTTAGAATTGTTTAGAGCATTAATGAAATATTTATATATATATATATATATATATAAAAGCCCCATTTTCCGGCGTTGGGATTCGAACTCACACAGTCTACGTAAACCGAAACCTGGAACCAAGCATCGTCTGAGTGAAGCATTTACCAATCACGCTACCGTGGAATACAGAAATGTGTGTTTTTGTCATATAATATACTGCAGTATTCGTGAAACTAATCGCAGTGTTATGTTTTATTTGTAATTTTTTGCCATAAAACTATTGGTAGTATGGTATCTTAAACTTAATAAATATTATCTTAAATTTCATATTTAGTGGGCCAGAATTTTTTAGTAATGCATAACAAGTATGTGAAGGTTTCATCCCTCGATGATAACAATTTCTTTCCTTAAAGTGATATTTAAATGAAAACGAACTGTAATCATGAATACAGAAAAATTTGTAGTTTTATATTTAGATGTAGGTGAATTTGTGAAAGAATTTTTTTTTAAATGAATAATAAGAAGAAAGAAATAAAAAAAGAATATGCACAAATTATTCATGATTGTTCACTTATAAATTCACTTTCTTCTCTGCAAATTACTTGCACTACAAAATACTTGCTTCACACTTTTTCTTTTAATGTAAGAAAGCATTAAAGACAAAGTTTTTTTATTTTTATTTTTATTTTTATTTATTTATTTATTTATTTATTTATTTTTATTTTTTTGGGGGGGAGAGGGGGGGGGACAAAATAAGCTTTGTTTCTAAATATGTTGTTTATGAATTGTGTTAAAGATAATAGCATGCAAATATCATTCACATCCTTGGAGTATTATTCCATAAAAATATAATTTCATAAAGCTACCATAATTTAAGTAGTTTAACTGCCTATTATATAAAATAATAATACATTTATTGAATGTGGAAAGAAGTAGGATAAGCATATTTTCTTAAAGTAGATTCCATATGAAAAAATTTCTAAGTAATGCAAGTGTCTGAATTTCTAAAGTGTCTGAAAATTCAAACGCGTTTTGCTGTATGAAAATTCCCGTATTTACATGTTTCAGACATTTTTGTGTCTGAATTGATATTTCAGACATATTTCTGTCTTAAATTAAAATATCTATAACGTCTAAGGTACATTTTAAGACATTTACGTGTCTTAAATGCCGTTTCAGTTGCTTTTATGTCTTACTTTAAGACCCTTTTATTTGCAGTGCATTACTTTACTTTGGGAGATTCCACCTTCTCTCGCAAGTATGCGTGAACTCATATTTGGATTTTCCTCCACTCGGTCGAGTACGGTCGAGTGGCGGAGCAGCGACCATGGCCCCTTTCGTACACCACTCCGAACGACCCACTCTCCCTAAGATTTCGATGAATTACGGCAAATACAGCACGGTTGGACGAACGACGATGTGGATAACATAGATGGTACACTTATTCGGCTCTCCGAGAGTTACCATCGCAAAATCCATACACAAAATGCATATCCGCGTACATTGCATTTGTAAAAATAGGCATATCTGTTTACAGGTTGGAAAGTATGACAATTTGATCCCTGTAATGACTTCAATTGAAAATAAAATTCAGAAGGGTAAACAAAAAGGGATAAAATTTCAATATTAATTTACAAAAGTAGAAGAAAAAAAGTGCTACGGAATAATTACCAACTTGTTTAATTCGTACCAATGTAGGAAAACATACTAAGTACGAACTAAGATAGAGCAAGTAGACGTGAGAGCAGCGTGAAAGGAATCGGCCGAGCTCAGGCAAAGTCCAGAAAATGCTAAAGCAATAGACAGCATAAAACGTAAAAGAAGCTGACGAGCTAATGAGCTGTTACAGATTGACTCGTCTTTTGTACCTGCGAGTGGGATGCGCACACAGGAAGGTTGGAATACATCTGCATATCACTAAGAGTCCATATGCAGATAGTCACGAATTTGCATACGTTCCATTTACTCACCATCGTTTCGTTTGCCGAATTTCGACGAACGCCGTTTTCAGTGATATATTTCAAACAAAAGACTAAATTTCTAATGAACTAGAACACCGATATGGTTTATTGTGGGCTCATTCTAAAGCTTGTGGAATGGAGAAGTTTTTGGTAAATTTGACCGATTGTAGCTTGAACGGTGTGTGCAGAATTGCCGGTTAAAGAATTTGGCGACAACTCGATTTTAAACTTCGCCAATGTATTAGCGCTTGTAGCTCGCCGTCAAATTAATGTATCCTGATGTAAATGGTGTCACCCGATAGGATTTGTTCTGCTCTTTCCAAATATGTTCTTATTTTGCACGTAAGTCTTTTAGAAAGCTCATAAATTTGTGTTTTTTCAGACGGGATGGAAAAAAAACAGATTTTTCTTCTATCTACCATAACTCGGAAACGTTTAGAGATAGGACAGGGTTTCTATGGTGTTTTATGCTCCCCATGGGCTGTTCTATCACCTCCTTTCGTTTGGCAGATTATGTCAAACTCACCCTGTATATTTGGTTTTCTATATAACAATATTGTTTCAATTTTCCAAAAAATGATATTGTTTAAGTTTCATATATCCCAAATATTAGCTTTCATTTTTAGAAAATACGTTTCTTTTTGGATAAAAGACCAGGCATACCAAGGAATGACACTTCTTAAGGCAAAAAGGAAATTCTACACATTTTAGATCAGTGTGTCTGTGACATTTTTGACGAGATCAAGAAAGTTACCATTTACAGAAAATCACCAAAATGTGAAAATTTAACATGTAGACAGTTTAGCTTTAGAACGAATATCGAATCATAATACCAAATTTAACATGATATTTTGAGCTAATTAAATAAGATAACTGGAAAAAGGGAAAACACTATTCGGTTTTTATTATCTAAATTAGAATGCTTTTATCTTCGTACGTTACTTAAAGAAAAGAAAAAAAAAGTGTTTAAATGTTTTCAAAAAAGTATACACTTTCGTTTCAAAAATAGTTTTAAAATTATTTACGAATCAACATATTTGGATTAAGGGTAATTAGAAGTAATAGCAAATATAATTAATGAATAATTTTGTTTACGTTGATATTTCTTGACACTTTTATAAGAAAATTTAATTTCCGATTGAGCTTCAGTTTGAGGAAATGGCGTTTCTGGAACTGAAACCAACAATACTTTTATATTCCGTGTTAACAAAACCAGACAGAATCCTAATGAATTTTTGTTGTTGTTGTGGAGCTGTCACATTACGTAATCATCTGAAATTAAAGACGATACTTGCATTGTCATCGACGAAAAAGAATGAAGAGAGTTTTTCTGGATCAAATTTTTTACATTAAGTTTTAATTTGTATAAAAGAAGGAGGAAACAATAACTGGATGCTTTAATGTTAATTCACACGGAAGAGACTCGTTCTGAATTAAGGGGGTGATGTTCATTCACAAGGTTAAAAGAAAAAACAAAAGTTAAATTAATATCTACTTCTTCTTCTTCTTTCCTTTTTTTTAAGTGTAAATAATTGTACAAATTTTTATTCTTTCTTGTTGACTAAATTTTAATGTAGACTCTGCCGAGACTCAGAAAAGGTTTAGTATTTGTATGTCAATTCTATTGCTAACCGTCTCATTAATTTGAGATTTGGTAGAACTATTTCAGAATTATATGGGAATTAGTTGTATTGCAAAGCTTGTGAATCATGTGAATGGTCATATAATAAAAGTTTCAGTACATTACGGTCTATGGACAACATTTCTCTTAAGTACATTTTAACACCGTTACATTGCATTCAACATAATGAGATTAACATACACTATTCATATTTATAAAAGCTTATTTTTCCTAGACAATGATGTGCATAGAATTAACAATTAGTTTGCATGATACATAAAAGAATTTCCACACTTTTTGTTTTGTGCATGGTAACAAGCGGACGTATATTTTGAGTTGTATTATAGGCGTACTGGGAAAACGAATATTCAACTAGAATATGATTGAGACGGTAGCCTAGCCTCTCTTTTCTCCATTCAAAAATGTATCTCATTATTAAACGAGTTCATCTTTGTATGTACAAATATTAGGTCTACCGGAAAATTAGGTCAACCCCTTTGAATTAATAAAATTATACTGGAAATTTACCCTGGATAATATTTAAAATATTCTTGGGCAACTTTAAAGATGATCAATTGATAAAATACCGTATACAAATATTTAAACAAAAATTTCCGGTGTCATTTTATTAATTCAAAAGGACAGAATTTTTCGGTAGACCTAATGTATACACTAACTGATCAGGAATGAGTAATACATAGTAAAACATTGAGGTTCCTGATCTGCAGATTTATTAGTTTAGTAAAAGTTCGGTTATATAAAGTAATGTGCAACGTTCAATCCTGAATCCAAAACTAGTTAAAAAATCGCTCATGGGTTGCAATAGCAGCATAACTCAAAAAATACGATTTTTAGATAGATTCCAATATAAATAATCTGATGTATCACTCATACGACTTTCTCTTACCCTGAAATTTAATACTATAAATACAGGTTGGAGATTAAGAGGTAACATAACGAGTACTGTTATGTAAACCTATGTTAAACAATTCAAATTAGGTTTCGGAAGAGTTTTATATGGTAATGAGTTCTGTGTGAGAGGGGCTACCGCCCCCCCCCCCCCCTCAACCCCCCGTTTCATTACTGCACCTATATTTATATAGAATTTAAATCTGTTATTACAATTAAAGTTGACTTAAAGTTATTCAGACAACTTTCACACGCAACATTCCTTGAAACTTATCAATCTTGATCAAACTTTTCCAGCAACAAATTTATATTAACTTCAAAATACAACATTTAGATCTCCTAAAATTATTCGTCTTTAAGTCACTCTAAGAGACACAAAGATCAAACGTTAAAAAACTTGACTACGATAATCAGGAAGCCTCAAAACGTGTAATTATACAAAAAAACAGCGATGAATATTTAGCTTAAAAACATACATTATTTACCAAATCTCTATGAGGAATTCATTGCAATTCCCGAACAGCTTTCCTGGAAATGGTTAAATATTATTAGTAAAGCACATCCACTAACAACAATAAAGAATGTTACCGCTTAAATATTATCAGCCCTGTATAACTTTCGAAGATTATATACAGACCACATGGTGCACCTAAATATAATCCTGTAATAATAAAACACGACAAGACCTGAAGTACACTTCCGTCAATTTTCAAGTTTGTCGCACTATAATCTAGTTCTTTTGTGTAGCCCTGTAAACGGACAGTGAATGATTTCCCTACCATATTCTACATGAGACATGCTTTTACGCATATAATATATATATATATATTCGTTTCATTTGGTTTAGTGCAGTGTATTGATGTTAAACTCCACTTATCAGCACTTTCCCCCATAGACGTAATGGATTGGAATTCTCTTGGGCGTCCCTGTACACAAACCATTTGCTTCATCTCAACGAAAAGCGTAGTATAGTTTCCTTATATCATACACATTTGGAATACCAAGTTTGGACTTTCTGCTACGATTTGTTCTTGAGCTATGCTGATAACACACACACAGAGAGAGACAGACACACAGACCATTCGCTAAAAACATGATGGTCGTATTCAGGGGACATCAAAACGTGTAAATATAACAAAAACTCACGCTCGAAAATTTGACCCTAAAACAGTACTTTCTCTACCTTATGGGTAAGAGAAAGTAAACATGCGTTCTTTCCATCAGCAATCTTAACAGATCTCTTAATTTAATAACATACACTGTAAGGCATGTTTAAATTAAGACATATTCTATGTATCTTCATAGCAATAAAAACGTTGAACCCGTTTATCTCAAAACGTGATTTTTTGAGTTATGCCATTTTTTGCTGCCCATGAGCTAAATAATGCTTATGGTTCAAGTTAGGCACGGGCCGAAATTTCGAGGCCCGGGCCCGGCCCGGCCCGTACGAAAACTTTGCTTACCCGGCCCGGCCCGTTATAAAGTTAATTTTTTAACGGTTTATGGCCCGGCCCGGCCCGATTCAAAAATATGTAAAATAACAAAAAAAAGAATGCCTTTTTATGAAAAAGATTTTTAGTATGTGTTTTGCAGAGGTTTTATATAACCAAACAATAGTACGTTCTTTAACAAAACTGCTGAAATTTTACAAGACAATTATATATAAACAGAAATTCATTGTTATAGACAAGGCCCAAAGACAAACAGAAAGTCAAATCGAAAATATTAGTATTCATCAAACAGTATAGGAATGTATTTAAAATGGTTAATACTTCTGAAAATGCACTTTCAACCATTTCCTCTTATATACCATAATGTATGCGAATCTTTCATGTGCCCTGGTAAACAAAACTTTAATGTTAATCCTACCATATTCAATAGAAAAGTTGCTTTTGCCACTGATAAAAATGATGCTACTTTCGTCCACTGGAAAAATGGAAAAGGAGCCTTAGAGAAAAAGTTACAGCGGAAAGGTTTTTATAGCTTTTATACCACCTAAACTCAACAGATCATAAGAAACAAACCCTTATACACAGTAACGTATCTAATTTCTTTTGTTATGTACATGTACGCAAACTGGTAGTGACATGCATACTTTTTTGAATAGGAAACCATCCAATATTACTTCAAATAAAATATATTAATTTCGAGGCATGCTAAAAATATTTGCGAAAAATCAGATTTCGGACAGACAGATTGACAGACAATTAAATTGACGTTACAGACACTTTTTTAACAAAATTGAACTTTATGTGGCATACAAGCCTGTAAAATTACGTAAAATAAATGACTGAAGAAATACTTTATCATTTTCCTTTTTCGTTAATTAACGAGGAAACCAGAAAAAGCTTCGGGCCGACACGACCCGGAGAAAATTTCATTCAGGCCCGGCTCGGCCCGAAGAAAATTTCCTTCAGGCCCGTCCCGGCCCGAATATACACAAAAAAAACTGAGCCCGAGCCCGGCCCGGCCCGAGCCTGAAAAAAAATTTTAAGCCCGAGCCCGGCCCGGCCCGAGAACAAATTCGAAAATTCGGCCCGAACACGGCCGAGGGCCGGGCCGGGCTCGGGCTCGGGCCGGAAGCCCGGCCCGTGCAGACCTCTAGTTCAAGTTATTGTTTTCCGAACATGTAAAGATCGTATTCTAATCAAGAAAAAAATCCGACTTTGGGAGTTCGGTATACATGAACATTTACATTTTGAGGTTTCATTATATTAATTTTTAGTATTTTTACAGTGATGTGTTAACTATGTATAGTTTGTGTGCGGGGAATAGCCTCTAAACACGACTGGACAGACTGAGCTTAAATTTGTACATTCGACTGAGCTTAAATTTGTAGGTATGTTATAGGCCACTTTTATGCGAGTTGTAAAAATTTTCATTACTGTAGATGTATACATTTTTCACAGGGACACAAAGAAGAGTTCTTATTCATTTCGGCTTATGGAGTATGGACACGAATTATTTAAAGTGCGCTAACGTGTAAACTCTAATTTGTCTCATAAGACATATTTTCTAGTTCAAATCTACCTTGAATATGATAGATGATATCAATGAAATTTTGAACAGAGGATGCTTCCATTTTTAAGATGTAAGTTTGCAAGGAATTGTGAAAAAAAAAATGTAATTAAAACTAAAAAGCTCTTTTTTTTTTTTTTTTTTTACATGTGTTCTCCTCCGATCTCCTTGAAATTTGGCACAGGAGTAGACTATCAAAAGATATTAGACAATTTAAGGGTGAAAGTTACCTTTAAGGATTCACCCCCCAAAAATACAATTTTGTAAATATCTCGTCTTTTATATATTTATATAGATTAAAAAAAAAAGAAAAAAAAAAAAAGGTGGAAATTTGTTTTGTAAAAACGTTAAGTAATCCATAAATAGGGGTTGCAACCCCTATTTTTTAGAGGATGAATCTCCCCCCCCCTCCCCCCTCAATTTCGCGATAATGAACTTTCTAGAATGCTGTAGGCGGGAGGAGAATCGTTGTGGGGTGGAATTAAAATCTGTAGTTTAACAGGTATCGATTTTACTATATATATTGCCTTTTTATTTCTGATTTAATATATAAAAAAAAAGAAATATTTCTTTCTTATTCACAAATTTCTTTCTCAAACTTTTTTGCAAATTTGAATTCGTGGAATAATGCAAAAATCACTTCTTTGAAATTTTGTTGAATATTTATTTCAGCACACAAAAAAAAAAAAAAAAAAAAAAAAAAAAAAAATGATAACTAATAGTGTTCGATATTTTAAATAAATAAATTCATCGTGTTGTATGCGAAGCGTATTTATAGTTTTCGATAAATTATTCAACAGTAACAATTATGAAAGTTAAGCAGGCCTTCCTGATTAAATTATTACTTCAAACGACACTCTCGTACAGGCTATCACGTAATCCTTAACAAGTTTTTCCCGACTCCATATCATCTAAAAGTAATGTACAAGTACACCATTTACCGCTAAAATGATGACTGTTGTTTGGTGAACTGTAATCACTGCGTACTTTTGAAAGTATTTAATAATTTATAACTTTCTTTAGTTCGCGCCGCCAAAATATGAAGCCTAACGTGTAAAACTTGTAAGTTTTCATAACTGCGTCTTGGGAAATATCAAAAATGCTAAAAATACTGTTCAGAATTGCATTATGGATGCAAAACCTTGCTTAATTGATTTCACGTGCTGCGGAGGCCTTTTGAATAAGAGGCTTTGAAAAGGAATATTTAATTGAATGAACAAAAACATTAAGAGGTATTCCGTACACGCATCATAACTGATATTGCTTTACAAATACGTGTCCAATAGTATCTTCAGGGGGAGGGGTTAATTAGTTGAAAAAGATAGAATTAATTAATGCTAATTTTTTAATTTTATTATTAATATTATCTTGAAAAGAACATGGAATGTTGAAATTATTACAAATTTTTCTTTTATTTCAGTTTCTTTAACTTTTAAAACGATGTACTGGTATGAAATCTATGATATTTAATCGTATACCGTATTTTAAAGGATAAAAAAACATTTAGAGGATGAAGAAAAACCTCTTTTATGCGGGGGGATTATAAATTGTTTTAAATCGTCGCTAATTTTACTAAGAGTTTGTATGTAACAGGACGTATCTGTGCATTTCCTTTTATTTTATTGTGCATCTCAACTATAGTGATCTTAAATATGCAAATTTTCAGGATAGTTATTCTCTTCTATATTCAATAGAAGAAAATATTGATTTGATAAAAATTTTCAACTTCCTATTTTCGATGGATTTAGACATTTTGAGAAAGCCAGAATGCGATATGGCCATTTTTAGAAAATGTCTGTCGGTGTGCATGTGTGCAACAAAAATTTTGCATTAGCTCTAGATAAAGAATTTATGCTCAAAATTTCATACAAATTTATAGGTAGTTGCACCTTCATATAAATTAGTGCCTATTAATTTTGGGGGAAAATCTCCCAACAAGTAGCATTGTCATTTCGCTTTTCTAAATTTTTAATATGGCAGTATATTATAATTATGTCCTATAAGCCATATTTATAATTATCTCTAAAATGCCGTATTTATAATTATGTCCTATAGACCATATTTATAATTATCTCTAAAATGCCATATTTATAATTATGTCCTATAGGCCATAATTTCATAGTGTACAATGATAGTTTATTATTGGATTTAACGTTGCATTAGTACTGCGCTATTGGTAATTCGCGACTGTATGAGTAATTGGGATGCACCCTTAAGGATGGTCCGGAGACATGCCATCACAAAATTCATCATCCCCGGAGAGGATGGCTCCCCGCTTCGGTGAACCCCCAGAGGTATTATTTTGAATGGGAACATGGAGGACATTGCGGCCATGACGGATTTTACGTGCACCAGCCATAGATATAGTAATAAGACATAGATTGATCAGCGAGGCCGAAAAAGTGATGCCTTTTTTTTTTCGGGAAAAGACGGCCATTTTACTCTCTTGTGGATGTCTTTCCCCGACTGAATATACACGGAAATACACACAGATAATTTAGCAAATAAAATATATGAATAATTTATGTACTAAAGATGAATGAAAAAACTCCAGATACTCATTTTTCTTTCTCTCTTTTCTTCTTCTTTTCTTCTTCTTCCTTTTTTTTTTTTTTTTTTTTTTTTTTGTATGGTATAACGACATTTAAAGAAATTTATCGTTTCTGTCTACTATTTCTGTCTGGTTAGAAGTTTTTATGGTCGAAAAAACTATTGGACTTATCCTCATCTTTTGAGATATTAGAGTTAACCCTTTAATTGCCAATCGCAATGCAGTCGGACACTTTTGTTACCAACTGTATAGAGTAGAAATTTATGTTTACTCGGAAATGGTTATAAAGATATTAATAAAAGTTTGGGATAAGTGCTTTTTAGAGACCTAAAACAATTGGAACATCCTTAGCATCAAGAAAATTAGTGTTAACCCTTTAACTGCCAATCGCAACATGTAGTAGAAATTGAGTTTAATCAGAAATGGATATAACGATTTTGTTTAAAGTTTGGAGTTAAGTGTCTATTTTTTTAATTTTTTTTTTTTTTTTTTTTTTTTTTTTAAAGAACTAAAACGTTTGGACATATCCTCATCTTCCGAAAAATTTGTGTTAACCCTTTAACGGCCTGTCGCAACATACTATAATAGAAATTAGGTTTACTCGGAAATGAATGTAATGGTTTTTATAAAAGTTTGGGGTTAAGTGTTCTTTAGAGAGCTAAAACGAATGGACATATCCTCATCTTCAGGAAAATTCGCGTTAACCCTTTAACGGCCAGTCGCAACATATAATAGAAATTAGTTTTACTCGGAAATGAATGTAATGGTTTTTATAAAAGTTTGGGGTTAAGTGTTCTTTAGAGAGCTAAAACGAATGGACATATCCTCATCTTCAGAAAAAATCGCGTTAACCCTTTAACGGCCAGTCGAAATTTATAGCATTAAATGGGTTTACTCGGAAGTGAATGTGACGATTTTGATTAAATTTTAGGGTTAAGTGTTTTTTTTTTTTTTTTTCCTGGGCACAAATCCTCTCAAGTATCCTCCTTACTACAAATGTTCGTGTTTCAGAACTTTCTACCACTGTAGCTCCTCAGATCAGAAGACATTTAACGGTTAAAATAATCATCGTTGCTCTCCAAATCAAACTGATGAATATAAAATTATCAAACAATGATAAAAATGGGGGAGGGGGCGTATCAAGAAAACGGTGTGTGATTGGGCAAAATGATGATCATATTCTGATTCAGGAGGTAATTTTACATAAGAGTGGGCTGAAATGGAGTCAGATACAATTTTCATGCCGAGCAGTGTTATTACAAAGGAATACATAAAAAAATTTCTGGTCTTAAGATTACGGAAATCCGTAATAACTTGGCATCTCTCTTTCTATATAAATGTATATATATATATATATAGGTAGATAGATAGATAAACAGATAGATATTTGGTGCAAATTA
Source organism: Salticus scenicus (assembly GCA_963930645.1). Taxonomy (NCBI): domain Eukaryota; kingdom Metazoa; phylum Arthropoda; class Arachnida; order Araneae; family Salticidae; genus Salticus; species Salticus scenicus. The sequence continues at coordinate 78,069,516 of OZ005653.1, forward strand.
GATTTTTTCTTCGATTCAGAAAAGTTCCTGCTCACTGTTAACCCTTTATCAACCGGTTAAGAAATACGGCCGAATTTGTGTTAACTCGGAAAGGGATGTAATAATTTTGAAGAAAGTCTTTGATTAAGTGTTTCTAGAGGTATAAAATCAATTAGGCATATTCTCATCCCCAGGGCAATTCGCGTCTACTGTTTACCCTTTAATTACCGTTTGGGAAATATGGCAGAAATTGGATTTTCTTGAAAATGGGTTTAACGATTTTGATGGAAGCTTGGAGTTAAGTGTTTTTTGGGGTAAAAAAACGATTAGTCTGATCCCCATCTTCATAAAAATCATGGTTTGCTGTTAGACCTTTATTTGTTGGTTACTTGGAATAATATGACAAAAATTGCATATTAATGAGGAAAAATATGGCAAAAATCGGGTTTACTTGGAAATAAATATAATAATTTTGATGAATGTTTGGAGTTAAGACGTGTTTGGGATGAAAAATTAATTAAACTTATCCTCATTTACTGGAAATCTTGCTTTAGCTGTTAACCCTTTATTTTCCTGTTGCAAAATATTGCAGAAATTGGGTTTACTCGGAAACACACATAATGAATTTCAAGAAAGTAAGAGTTAAATGATTTACGGATGAAGAATTGGTTTAACTTATCCTCTTTTTCAGGAAAATTTGCATGCGCTGTTAACGTATCATCCGCCGGTTGAAAAACAAGACTAAGTACTAAAGTCTAAGTACTTAACATGGCAGTATAGGACAAAATTTCATATAAATGTATATAATGTAAGTTATTTTTAACGCATGAATGTAAAATTTATATGAATTATTGATAATAGTAGTAATAAACTTGAAAAAAAAAATGTGTGCATGTAGGAGCATTGCTTTCCTCCTGGGAAGGAAGTGCTCTTCCCCCGGGGCCTGTGTAAATTTTCAATGTGGATATTTTAGAAAGAACTCGTCAATATTTCTAAAACGAATGGTTGAACCATACATCTGTATTAATTTAAAACGAAGCTACCGATTTCTTTTATTTTTAATGTTATATATAATGTATATATAGTATAGACACACACACACACATATATATATATATATACAGTCGAACCTCGTTAACGTGAATTACTTTTAACATGACCTGTTATCACAATCCCCGTCAAAATGAAGATTACTTTAGTTATATGACGATCAGTTACTGATAGCATGAACTACTGATAAGATGAACAGATTTTTGATCCCCCTTGAGATTCACGTTAACAAGATTCGACTGTATATCTTTTCATGTCTGCAAAAAAATGATTTTTTTTTCAGCATTTATTATTATACTACTTTAAGAAAAAAATCGTCTGTATTCATCATGGAAAATATCTTTAATAAATTATAACTTAATAAATAATTTGTATTGAATAAATTTGTATAGTATTAAATAGAGAAGAAAGTCTTGTGGTAATACTAGTTATAATATATTAAAACAAGCGGGTTTTACCTCTGCCACTGCTAACTACATTTAAAAGAATTTTGAAAATTCGATATTACTTACTAATATAAAAACTTAAAAAATATTAAAATTAAAAAAAATGTATTCCATTAAAAATCAAAACAGTATTTAAACCATAATAATAACAAAGCAACTGATTACAAAGAATCATATTTTTCATAAATTAGTTAAATTTAACTTACTTATGAAAACTTATTCCACTTCCTTTCATAAATTTATTTCTACAATTAAAAGCCGCGCAGTACTTCGGCATTTTCAATATATATCAACCATGTCTTATTACTATATCTATGATATCAACATTCTATTCCATTGTTGTTTTCGAGTTTTATACTCTCTCATCATGGCTGATGCCAAAAACTTTTTCGGCATCAAAAATCTTTGCACGTTAACATGGGGATGATAGATCTATGTATATTACTATATCTATGGCACCAGCCACCATTAGTGTACACGACGGTCTTTGGCCGGCTCGAGTATCGAGCCCGCAAACTTCAAATTACGAGCTCGGCGCTCTACCGACCTGGCTACCGCGACTGTATAGTGTACAATGAGAATAATTTTTAACAAATCATTATCTCTATGTATTTAAAAAAAAAAAAAAAAAAAAAAAAAGTTACAGCCGCCGCTGTCCGACTTTTTTTTTTTTTTTTTTTTTTTTTTTTTTCCTGCGACCGCATCTCCTCGCGAACAAGAGGATCATTGTCATGCAACCAACCACTCCTAAGTTTATTTTATGCAACCAACCAACCTTGGAAGCCGCCGTGAGCGGGAGAAGGTATTTTCGCAGAGAGAGAGACTTTGGCCTTCGGCCTGAAACGTAGGGTGCAATTGGCGCGCCCGAGTAACGGATTTATTCCGTTGGTTTATTCTTATTATTACATGAGTACATGGGTACTCATATGTATATAAATTTATCACTGTATATATTCATCTTCATGTTTGATTTAATATTAATTAATTAAAGAGTAAAATTTAATACAAGAGAAATTTTCTGTTCTCAAGTGTCAACACTTAGTTATATCACAGCACGCTCTGCAAACGTCGAACCAGAGTATAGTGTTCTCAGAAAGGATAATATAAATTCCATGGACGCAATATATAAAGGTGAGAAATTAATGTTATTTTATGGTGATAGGATAGGAATTAACATTTTAAATAGCAATGTTTAAAAGTGTTACGAAGGCCGATCTACTTGCCGTTTTGCAAGAGTTAGGGGAACAAGCTGACTCTAATTTAAAGGTAGTGGAATTAAAAGATTTATTGTTAAAATCTAAAGAATACATTAAAGATAAAGAATTTGTGAGTGAATTTTTAGCAACCACAGTTGCGCAAAGAAAGGAATCGGAAGAAATAAATCGTTTGAGTTTGTTAAAGCAAACCGAAAGTAACGATGATGTGTTGCATAATCCTAGTAACTCAGAAAATATATTATCATTAGATAAGCTTTTGAAAGCTATATTAACTTTGGTAATACCAGTACCTAAAAAGAATGAACCATGGAATCTTTTTTTCGATTCCATTGAAAGAGCTTTTAAGCATAAAAATGTGCCTAAAGAATATAAATCGGAGATTTTACTGAAAGTAATTGGCGATAAAGCCGCGAATATTCTGATTTATGTAAGCGAAGAGGAATTAAAGAACTATGAGAAAATTAAGTCATTAATTCTAAAAGAATATGAACCATCCCCTTTCATTTGTTTAGAAAATTTTAAGAAAGCTACAAGAATATCTGGGGAGACACACCAGCAGTTTGCTTCTCGTTTAAGGTCCAGTTGGCTCCATTATTGTAAAATTCGAAATGTAAATGATTTTGAGTCGTTAGTAGATTTGATTATATCTGATAAAATATTTGAAAATCTAGATAAGGATCTGGCAATGCATGCTGCAGTCACACAGGGTGAAGATTGGTTACGCCCAGAACAATTAGCTAAGACGTGCGATATATATTTCACTGCTAAAGGTAGATCTTTTGATGAAACAAAATATGAAAAACGCGTCTATCGTGAAACAGTCACAGAAAACCATAAAAAATACGTCCCACCTCCATTGAGAAAATATTCTTCTAATAATGAGAGTAAATATTCTTTTAAGCGGGAGTGTTATGTTTGCTCTGATATTTCTCATGTAGCTAAAGATTGTCCGAATCGTAGAAACAGATTCGATAAAATTAACAAACAAAGTGAGGAAATAAAAAAAATCTAAAAGTAACGCACAAGCGACAGAGAAAAAATCTGTAGTGACCCACGTAATGTCGAAACATTTACAGAAATGTAGAAAATCGGAAAAACTTAATTTATACCCCTTACAAAAGGTTAATATTTATATCGCAGGTAAACAAATTCCTTCAATTATTGACTCAGGTACTGAGATTTGTATTCTAAATAGCGCCCTAATTTCTGATCTTCACATTGAAAGCAAAGGAAAAATTCTGTTAGAATCTGCATTTCGAGAAATAGTTGAGGCGAGATTAGCTGTAATTCCAGTCTATTATAAAAATCCTAACAGTTGTATATTTACGCACGCGGATTCATTATTTGCAATAACTGACAAATTAAATGTTCCATGTTTAATCACTCCACACTTCTATGATACATTAGTAAATCAAAAAGAAATATTAAATGATTTGTTTATCCAAGAAAACTCTAATACGCTGTTGGCGCCGCCGAATAAGACAGGAAATGAAAGTAATTTAAATGAGTCATCGCTGTTACATATCGAAAATGAATGTAGTAATCAAAAAATAATTTCGGGAGAGGATAATACATTATTTAAGAGTGATGTTTTTTCGAGGTCAAACGAAATGCAAGATTTGATTAATAAAAAAGAAACTAGTTCACATAATTATCCATCGCAATTGATAAATAAAAAAAAGATTGTTTCTTCAATAAATAATAGCGATTCAGGTGCAGCTGTTTATTTGATTTCGAATAAAGAAAAAGTGATTAACTTACCAAAAGATAATCAAATTGAAAATAGGCGAGAGGAGAGCTCACAAAACAATGTTAATAATTTATCTGATGTTAGTACATTTAGGGAAAAGCAGCGAGAATGCTTATCGTTACAAACTGCTTTTAAAGAAGCGGAGTTAAAGAAAAATAATTATTTTCTTAAAGACGATTTATTATTCCATAAAGATAAAATATGTGGAGAAACAGTAGATCAATTGGTCTTACCTTTGAGTTATCGAGAAAGTGTTTTAAAATTAGCTCATGACTCAATCTTCGGTAATCATTTAGGGATGCGGAAAACAAAAGAGAGAATAAAACTATCATTTTATTGGCCTAACCTAATAAGAGATGTACAAAATTTCTGTAAAACTTGCGAAAAATGTCAGTTGAGGAGTCCGGAAAAAACGTCCGATAAAATACATATAACGCCTGTGGTACGTCCTCCTTATCCTTTTCATACAGTGAGTGTCGATTTAATTGGAGAGATTGCGCCACCCTCAGGTAGAAAACATAAATATTGTCTTTGTCTAATTGACCAACATTCGAGATGGCCCGAAGTCATACCTTTAAGAAGCCTTTCGGCTAAGGTCACGTGTGATGCACTTTTAGAAATATTTATGCGTACAGGAATCCCAGAAATGATATGTAGTGATCAAGGCACTAATTTTACGTCTCAATTAACACAAGAGTTTGAGAAAAGATTAGGAGTAAGTCCTCGTTTCTCAACTCCAGCTTACCCTGCCTCGAATGGGCTTGTTGAAAAATTTAACCGTGTATTTAAACAAATGCTTCATCATGTAATACGAACTGACCCTGTAAATTCGGATAGACACATTCCGTATTTACTTTTCGCGTATCGCGAAGTTCCTAACTGTACAACAGGAGTTTCTCCATTTAAGCTTATGTATGGGCGCGAAGCTAGAGGTCCATTAGCAGTATTAAAATCAACGTGGTCAGGAGAAATCCCTTTACCTCTCAATTTAAGTAATACAGCTGTAGATTACTTACAAGAATTAAAAATTAACTTAGAGAAAGCTGCCGATTTAGCATCTTTAACTGCTGCGGAAAAGCAAGAAGCTTATGCTCATTATTTTAATCGTCGCAAAGAAATGAAAGAATTCAAGATTGGAGAATTAGTATACTTACTAATTCCAGATTCTACTAATAAATTGTATGCGAGATGGACAGGTCCTGGTGAGATTTTAGAAAGAATTAAACCTCACTCGTATAAAGTTAAGTTACCTGACGGTAATATACGACACGTACATGTAAATAAGATAAGAAAATTCCATGTTAGAGCACAAACGGTAGGTGTAATTTTTGAAGATGACTGTGAATTCGGAGAAATCCACCCTACCCCTATTAAGGAAAATAAAACTGACTTTGATGTGGACATTAGTCATTTAGGACAGGAGAAACAAACAGAATTGCTCGAACTTTTGCATAAGCATGTACCATTATTTTCGGGTAAAGTTCAAGTTGCTAATGTTGGAGAACATAAAATTCGTCTAATGCCAGGTACTGAAAGAAAAAAGCCTTATGTGTATAGAATACCCGAATCACTTAAACTTGAAGTTGACAGACATATAGAAGAATTAGAAAGCTTAGGTCTTATTGAGCCGAGTGAAGCCGAAATAGCTTATCCAGTAGTGTGCGTAGCTAAGAAGGATGGAAATATACGATTATGTATAGATTTTCGTTTGCTCAATTCGGTAATCAAACCTTTTGATTACCCTATGGAGAACACTACAGACTTAATTAATGAAGTCGGTCGTGCACATGTTATTACTTGTTTAGATGTGTTAAAAGGATATTGGGAAATTCCCTTAGAAGAGAAAAGTCGTGATTTTACGTCTTTCAAGACACACCGTTCTCAATATCGCTGGAAGGTAATGCCCTTCGGATTACGAAATGCGGCTGCAAGTTTTCAGAAAATAATGAATGAAGCTCTGAACGAACATCGCGAATATTGCAAAGCATATCTCGATGATATCGCGATTTTTTCTAATGATTGGAAATCACATCTTATACATTTAGATGCAATTTTAACTAAGCTAACTGAACTAAAATTTACCGTAAATGTTAAAAAATGTATATTGTGCAGATCAGAGATTAAATATCTAGGCCATGTAATAGGATCTGGACGACATCAACCTGATTCTGAAAAGTTACTTGCTATTGAAAATATTGAATCGCCGAAAACTAAAACAGCTTTAAAAAGCGCTCTTGGTCTTTTTAACTTTTATAGAAGTTACATTAAAGACTATGATGAAATTGCCAAACCGTTGACCGATTTAACTAAAAAGAAGGTTCCAGAAAATTTACCGTGGACACAGACGGAAGAGATAGCATTTCGACAACTTAAAGAAATGTTGTGCGAAGCTCCTAAGCTTTATACTCCAGATACAAATAAACCCTTCACCATTCAATGTGATGCCAGTTCCTATGGTGTCGGTGCGTGTCTTTCGCAAAGAGATAATGAAGGTAATCTACGTCCAATTAGTTTTATTAGTCAGAAGCTCGTGTTTATCAACTTTTGGTGAAAATCATCCAAAAGGTGGCAATGACATCCCATTTTTTCTAAATTTTTAATATGCCGATATGGGCCAAAATTCTGTATAAATCTACAGAATGAGAATTATGTTTAATGGAGTATTATGAAATTAGAAGGAATTATTCATAATAGCAATAACGAATTGGTAAATATATATGTGTGTGTGTGTGTGTAGGAACATCTCTTCCCCCCTGCGGATAATTCCCCCAAGGGGGTAAAATTTTCGATATGGGTATCTTTCAAAAGAACTCGCCAATACCTTTATAATGAAGGGTGAACCATCGACACAGCTGCCAAAGTTATTTATTTTTAAATTAGATTTGTCACCAGTATTCTTAAAAAGGAATCGCTCACACATGTTTGCAAAAAATAAATTAAATTAAATAAACTGAAAATATTTATAAAATCTTTCCGGTGTGATGTGTCCGATGAAAATGATGGTGATTTGACACCTATGCATCGATCTCTGGTAACCTAAAATAAAATTACCGATTTTTTTACTTTCTCTTACTCATAAGGTAGAGAAAGTATTGTTTTTGGCTCAAATTTTCGAATGCGAGATTTTGTTATATTTACACGTTTTGAGGTCCCCTGAATACGAAAACCATGTTTTTAGCAAATAGTCTGTGTGTGTGTCTGTGTGTGTGTGTGTGTGTGTGTGTGTGTGTGTGTGTGTGTGTGTGTCTGTGTGTGTGTGTGTGTGTCTGTGTGTGTGCCTGTCTGTTATCAGCATATCTCAAAAACAAATTATGGCAGAAAGTTCAAACTTGGTATTCTAAATGTGTATCATATACGGATGCTACAGTAAGCTTTTCGTTAAGATCAAGCAAATGGTTCGTGTACAGAGACAATCAAGAGAATTCTAATACATTACGTCTATGGGGGAAATTGCAGGTAAGTAGAGTTTAACTGCACTAAACCAAATGAAACGAATACATATTTTTTGTAATAGAGATAAATAACTGGGAAAAATTTCTTTGTGTATGTAGGAGCCTCGCTTCCCCCCCCCCTCCCTGGTGAGGAAGTCCCCCCTCAAGGGGAGTAAATTTTCATGATGGGTATCGTTCAAAAGAGCTCGCTAATACCTTTAAAACGAATGGTTGAACTATTGATCTGTGATAATTTAAAACAAAGTTATCGATTTTTTTTTTACTTTTAACGAAAAAAAGCTTAGAAAAAAAATCGTATTTTTTTTTTAATATTGAGAATAAAATGGACTTTTTTTTTATATTTGGTGTTATACTACTTCTCTAATATGGAAATCGTCTGCATTATCATAAAAGATAATTTTTTAAAATAATAATTTTAATAAATCATTTTTTAAAAACAGAATTATTTTTTAACAACCGAATTAAATTCTATATAAATGTAGGTGCATTAATGAAACGGGGGGTTGAGGGGGGCGGTAGCCCCCCCTCATACAGAACTAATTATGATATAAAACTCTTCCGAAGCCTAATTTGAATTGTTTAACACAGGTTTACATAACAGTACTCGTTATCTTACCGCTTAATCTGCAACCTGTATTTATATTATTAAATTTCAGGGTAAGAGAAAATCGTGTGAGTGACACACCAGATTATTTTTCCTTTCATTTGTAACAACAACATAAAAAAAGAAAAAGAAAAGGCACTCTTTATTTTTTTAGTTTCTTGAAAAGTAAATTTTCTTTGGATATTTAGTGTTATGCTTCTCTAGAATAGAAACTGTCTGCATTCATCATGGAAGATAATTTTAATAAATAAGAATTTTATCAAATTTTATGTACTGACTGAGTGAATTTGTATAGTGAAATATAAAAGGAAGTCTTGTGATGACCACAACATAAGTTTCTAAAGTAGATTTTTTTTAATTTACTTTTTTCATTAAAACATTCTGCATCGATATTGAAATCGGTAGTAAAACTATAAAATATTGTTTCTATTTATAGATACATTTTCCTAAAAGTCTGAAACACCATTATGTGACGGAAACACAAATTAGTCTATTTTAAGAAAGAATAGCTATTGATAACCGCTGTTATGACATAAGACTGATGGTGTAGTAATACACTTAGACCATTGCAAAAGCTCTATGATTCTGTTTTAATTGTAGATTTATAAAAATGTTTTATTAAGACCGACGACGGATGATGTAACCTAATAGCTTGCAACATTTTTTATGCGATCCTAACTGCTGCGAATACAGAAAAACAAAGCTGGAAGAAGAACTTGGAGAAATTTGATCCATGCTCGAGATCGAACCAGAGTTTAATTTCGCTTCATAATAATATTTTAAATAGATATAAAAACAGAATGTGTACGTGCGCGCGCGTGCTTTATGTGTATGCAGTATGCATGTAATTAATAATTGTACATATTTTTTCCGCAAATACGAAAAGAAAGGGACAAAACCTATTTCTCTTTGCTTCTCCCCCTCCCCTCCGCAGACCTCCTAATATAACAAAACTTGACAAAGTTTATTCTGCATTAGTAAATACACATTCACTGTTTAATTAAAATAAGTCAAAAGTTACATAATAAGAATTCTGTACTTTTACTCTGCCCTACCAAGTTTATATCATGCGTACATTTTATATTATGCACACATTATGCATACATTTAGTTCATAATACTAGTTTCTATTGAAAAAACTAAATCTTGCATGGTTTGAGAATCGATTTTGAATCAGGTCTCTTGATTTCCTTTACAAACTAGTATGTTGTGGGCATCACATGACTTTCTTCTATATTTTCCTATACAAATTCCCTCAAATAAATTATTTATTAAAATTATTATTTTAAAAAAATTATCTTCCATGATAATGAAGACGATTTCCATATTAGAAAAGTACAGAGTGTCCTAAAAGTTCCAGTACTGACGTTGATGTATTTTTTATTTACAAAACAACAAACCTTAAAACGATTATTTTTATGCTAATGATAAAAGGCACATTTAAAATAACGGTGGAAAAAATACAGAACTTAAATTTATAATAAATGTTCAAAATGTCCACCCTTTTCTAGGAGGCGAAGCTGAACTCGTTTGCGCATGTGTTTAGAAACGCGTTTTAACATGCTGGGAGTGATTTCTTGTAGAGAAACCTGTACACACCTGCACAGAACCTGTATTACGAAATTGTCGAACGAGCTAATATAGCATATTTTTACTCGGTATTACATCATCTGGATATTTATATCGCCAAACATCTTTGCATCTTTCATACGATTTACATTCAAGATAAGCTTCATACAGCGTAACTCTCTGAATGCGTGATAAATTTCACTATGAAGAACAAAATATCATAAAACTTTATTCTCACATAACTTGAGGGAGAAAAGAAACAAACGATAAAAATTAAAGAATTGATGCAATAACAAGCAGACGATAAAATTAATATTTTAAAAAAAATCATGGACACAATGAGTTCTTTAAGTTGGAGTACTGGAACTTTTAGGACACACTGTAGTACGAGTATAACACTATATATTCAAAAAAATCAATTTTATTCTCAATATTACATTATTATTATTATTATTATTATTTTCTTGGTGAAAAATGAAAAAAAATTGATAACTTTATTTTAAACTAGCTGCCCCCCCCCCCCCCCAAAAAAAAATAGCGCCCCGCCTTCTAATCTTTAAAGCAATTTAAAAAAAAAAAAAAAAGAGTTTTTGTATTTGACTCTATATGTGATGCTAATATAAAAAAAAGCCAATGGCATTTACCGTATCGATTGCTGAAGACAAAATCTAAATGATTTTTTCTCGAATATGCAAAATCATTTTGTTTTATACTTTAAAGTGTCCCCCCCCCCTTTTTTTTTAAGCCGTAAAGGCGGGGTGGAGTTACTTTACAAAATAGGAATGTATTCGATATGAGTACGTTGAGTCTTTCTTCTTAAACATTAAACAACTTTTCCTAGTTCTTCGCTGCTAAATTTTTCTTTTATCCCTGTTGTTCATATTTTTGTATTTGAATATTACAGGGTTTGTACATGTACACCTCAAGTTAAATGTAAGGATTTAGAAAACCGCAGTAAGACGGGGCTTACTGCTTGAAATATATACCTGCTAACATCCTAATTAATAATCCGGAAAATTGGTAATACCCACTTTTTTTTCCCTTTCACACCAGTCATTTTTTATTGTGCCGTTCTTATAATAATTTGCTGAACCAATTTTGACATTTACTAAGAACAGTTTGAGTTATATATTTTTCTGGTAACCTTTTCAAAACAACATAGGTGTTTATACATAACATAATTACAGCCAAGTTTTAGTTGCGATACAAAATGTAACGCCATCCAGGATGATGAGTCAACCATCACCAACGTGTAAGGGATGAACAACCTCACTCTTGTAGGTTCTCACTCCAATCCATTCAAATTACGAAGTTTTAACTTACCTCCAATAACAATTTTTATTTCTACATTGCTTATATCTTAATAATATTCCATTAAAATAAATCGTACTTAACCTAAAAAGAATGACTTCTTCTTGGATGATGCCTGCGTTTTTTGCAGCAAATTTTCGCATGCACTTTTTTATGTTTTTCAATAGTCTTCAAATGATCTTCAAATGACCTGCCAATAAAATTTATAACAATTGGGTTAAGATCTGGGCTACAGTTGCCTGACCAGTCAAGAAATTTATATTCTGAAAATTAAACCAAGACTTTATGTTGTTTTCAGTGTGAATCGAAGATTAATATAAAAATTTTTGTTGAGAGCCAACTAGAAGCTCAGCAAACAACAGACCTCCAGTGTCTTAGTGTAAAGCCGTGATATTTAGGGACCACTGGTAAAAGTCAGAGATAGTTGTCTATTGTTGCGAAAGGCTGCCCAAGTCATAACCTAGCTACTACCTTGTCTCTCAGATCTCCGTTTTACTTTAAATGCACTATATCTATATTATAGTAGTTGGAAATATCCAAACACTTGATAAAACTTAAAAAATTGATTTCTTTGATTTATTAAAGTTATCAGCAATTTCCAAAGCGAGCTTACACATTGAGCTTTCAACTGCCAAATATTAGAAACCGATAAATATATCATGCCGTTTCCTCTAATTTCATCTGTTTGAATTTCTTTAACTCGCGGCAACTTGACTAAGAAATATTATCGTTTTCTGTAGAGGTCTGCACGGGCCGAAATTTTGAGACCCGGCCCGTACCAAAACTTTGCATACTGAGCCGGCCTGGCCCGTTTATTTTTTACCAGCGAGCCGCTTGTCCCGGCCCGGACAAAAAATGATAGTATCAGGCCCGACCCGGCCCGGCCCGATTCAGAAATACGTAAGTTAACAAAACAAAAAAAAAGAAAAAAGCATGCCTTTTTATGAAAAAGATTTTTAGTATGTGTTTTGCAGAGGTTTTATATAGCCAAGCACTAGAATGAATGTTCTTTAACAAAACTGCTGAAATTTTACAAGATAATTATATATAAACAGAAATTCCTTATTGCAGACGTACAGAAGGCACAAAGACAGACAGAAAGTCAAATCGTAAATATTAGCATTCATCAAACAATGTAGGAAGGTATTTAAAATGGTTAATACTACTAAAAATGCCCTTTCACCCATTTCCTCTTATGTACCGTAATGTATCCGAACCTTTCATGCGATCTGGTAAACAAAATTTTAAAGCTAATCCAACCATATTCAATAGAAAATATGATTTTGCACATGTTAAAAATGATGCTACTTTCACCGGAGAAAAGAAAAAAGAGCTTTAGAGAAAAAGTTACTGTGGAAGGATTTTTATTGCCATCATTCCATACCACCTAAACTCTATAGACTATAGGACACAAAGCCTTATACACAGTAACGTATCTAATTTCTTTGGTTTGTACATGTGCTCAAACTAGTAGCGACATGCATACTATTTTGTATAAGAAACCATCTAATATTACTTCCATTAGGTGCCTTTAATTAAAAGAACATAAACGCTTATATTAAACAGGTGATTTAAGATCGAAACTGGTAATTCATTCCCTCAATAGTGATCATATTCCTGATTTTGACAACTTTAAAATTCTAGCCTCTAATGTAAATTTATATGAATCCCGTATTTTTCTAGAGGGCGCTTTCACTAAAATGCAACATTCTGCCTTGAACGAGGCTAAAGCTATTCCTCCTGAATGTATAATCTTGTTATGATGTGTTATGAATTTTTTTTGTAAATATTGTGCTTGTATGTTTGACACTGAGGAGGGCTAGTGTTCTAGCCGAAACGCCTGTCGTGTATTTTAATGTTTTTAATTAAAATGTATTTTTAAAGTTTTAAAATGTTTGTATTCGTTATCTCATTTTAGATGTTACGTTGGTTTTAAATAAAATATATTAATTTCGAGACATGTCAAAATACCTGCGGAAAATCGAATCTCCAACAGACAGACTGATAGACAATTAAATTGAAGTTAGACATTTTTTAACAAAATAAAATTTTATGTGACATACCAGCCTGTAAAATTATGTAAAATAAATGACTGAAGAAATATTTTATCATTTTCCTTTTTCGTCGGTTAACGAGGAAATTAGAAAAAAAATTCACCCAGGCCCGACCCGAGTATACACAAAAAAATTGAGCCCAACCCGAGAGCAATTCGAAAAATTTGGCCCGAACCCAGTTCGAGGACCGGGCTGGGCTCGGGCTCGGACTCGGGCCTGCAGACCCCTAGTTTGCGGCCCATAAGTCTCGGCCCCTGCACACTCCCCTACACTCGGCCCCTGCAGACCTCTAGTTTGCAGCCCATAAGTACTCGAAGTTTGTGACGTCATCTTTTTTAAATTTGCATATGCCACCAAAAATTTACAGAAACTCATAATCCTGTCTAAATTTTTGCTACCAGCATATTTCTGATTTTATCCGAAATACAATACTTCCATTACCTACGGTAGTAGGGTAATGGTAGTAAAAAGTGATATATCAGCAAATCAAACAATTACGTTTCGATTATAGGAAATTAATAGTATTGTAATATATTTTCATGCGTTTGTAATTTTGCTATTACAATTCTAAATTTTAAAGCTGAAAGTCAACATTGTCTAAACTTTTGCGTCGTAGTTTATGACAATTTTTAAAGGGAAAAAATTTTCTTTTAAACCTTTAAGGATACAAATATTTTGATAAACAAATTATCTTAATTAGATACTATTACGACTTTCTGATTGATGATAACTAAAAACTAATAAATCATTCTTGAGAGTGACACAAATATTTCTTTTACGAATATTTTAGAAAGAACGTAAAATTATTTATAATCCTTATTATCCTAATAATCACAGTGTAATATTCTAGAAATTATAAAAACAGTCATTCTGAAACATAGGCCAAAAGTGACTCCCAATAGTTCTAAAACTTCAGTCTGAAATGTGCTCTGACGGTTTACAATTGAAACTGATTTTTCAGTATATCGAAACTATTTCGTATATTTATACCCTTAAAACATAGATGATACCATATCGATTTTCTAAATAACATTCATTACCACTATAATTTAACATAAATTTCTTGAACTGCTTTTCTACGAGGAAAGTGGACCATAATTTTTACAAAACTGTAATATAAAATCTCACCAAAAATCGAAGGAGTTCCTAATGAAACGATGCCTTAAGGGCCCGTTTCACTCACCGCCACCGGAAGCCGAAGCTAATGTTATTCTATGGGAAATTTTTCTTTACAAATAACTTATTAACTAATACATATTCTTAAATTCTGTTTTCACATTCTTAAAATTCCCAGCTGTTAAATTGACGGACCATTTTAAAAAAAAATATTTTTTCAATTTTATAGGGAAACGGCTACAGACCAGTATAACATTACAACATTTATTAAATAAAGAAAAGGGACATTACAGAAACACTAACATATACATATTTTACGAGCGGAGAAGACCGTCTGTCTTTCACACAACCGCTCCACGTCAACTCAATAACTAAACTAACTAGCGCGCGTTAGGTGCGCACGCATACAGTGAAAGGGATGATACACAGTGACGTACACACGTAATAGCTGCGTACTCAGTGACATCACTCAGTGGAGATGATAGCCGGGAAATATAATTTCCCATATCGGCCATCATGACCAAGCAGGCGGCCTCGCCTGAAGGTTATTAAACAACAACAACAACAGAAAAATTAAATTATACAAAAACAAAAGAAATAAAAAAAATAAACAATATACAACACTACATAATATAATTATAGATACAGTAATAATATAGCTGCATTAATAAAATAAAAAAAAAATGTATACATTACCAAATGGAAATAGTGTAAATATTACACTCAAAACCTGAATCATATCATCAAATACTAAAATAAAATAAGATAAGATGTTAATATACATACAGACAAGTAGAAAAAAAAATAGGTAGATAATTTTCACCAAAAAAAAAAATCAGGTATTGAAGAATGTTCATGGGAAAAAAAAAAATTGTCCATGAAAAAAAAATAGTTCGTTAAAAGGAGAGTTCTTCTTATTTTGGCAAGTTCAAGTTCAACGTATGATTTAAAAAAAAGTTTAATTGTGCACACGAAAATGTCCATGGAAGAGTTCTTAAAAAAAAATAAATAGAAAGTCTTGAAGAACTATGTCAATTAAGTTTAAAAAAAAAATAAAAAGTCCTGAAGAAATATGTCAAGTGAGTGTTTCAAAAGTGTCTGTCCAAGGTTTCAGGAATTCAGCGCATGTGCTGGTCTTGAATGGGCCTTCTACGAAGTCACACTTGACGACGTCATATGTGTCGTTTGGTTTTATTTTGGTTATCTTATATGGACCTAAAAATTTCTGTTTTAGTTTCAGACCAGGCCCGAACTGGGTGCGTTTAACTGCGACTAAATCGTTGAGTTTGAATTTAGCAGCTGGTCGTCTTCGAAGGTTATGCTGCCTGCGATTTTCTTCTTGCACTATTCGAATCTGCTTTTTCGCGTCGATACGCTGCTCCTCACGTTGCCTCTGGGATGTGTTTGTAGATTCGTCGTTGAGAAGCTCCAGGATCTTGATGTCATCTTTATTTTTCATCTTGGTACCGAATAGTAATTCAAATGGTGTCGTCTTTATGCTTCTTTGAAATGTCGAATTGAGGATTTGTTGGAGAGCAGGCACATGGGAAAACCACTTTTCGGGGTTGTCGGATGATAGTTTGGATAAGACTGCGATGATAGTAGAATTTTTATTTTCAACTTGACCATTCGATCTTGGTAAACCTGCTGTAATTGGTATGTGAGTAATATTTTGGTCGTGGCAATAGTCTTGAAATGCAGTGAAAGTGAATGCTGGACCTCGATCTGTTATGATTCTGGCTGGATTTCCGAAAATTGATCGTTGGCTTTCTAGTCGGCTGATAACTTCTGCGGCGCTTGTAGATTTTGTGGGGTACAGCCAGGTAAACTTGGAAAACGCATCAACAACGACCAATATATGCTTGTATTTTTTTGATGTAGTAGCTAGGGGACCAAGGTGATCAACATGGTATGTGTGCAGGGGTGCATCGTCTTTATCAATTGGGTGGAGGAAACCATCTTGTTTACCTCGTTTTCTATTATAGAGTATGCACTTTATACAATTTTTAATGCAACTTTCGATTTTCTCTTTGAGGTGAGGTATGTAAAAATCTTTATTGATCAATTCTTGGGTACGGAGTGCTGCAAAATGTCCACGCTCGTGTGCTTCTTTAATTATACTATGCTGTAAGTCTGTAGGGACGACGAGTAAATCGACACCGTTCACTGTTTTATACAGAAGGTTGTTTTTTATAATGTAATTATCATGGGGTGTGGACTGCAAAAGCGTTTTTAATGCTTGAACTTCTTCATCTGATTGTTGAGATTTCAAAAGTTTGGCATGAAGGCTATCTTGAATGATGAAACACTGTGGAGCTCGACTTAGAGCGTCCCCATGCGCCATGCGGGAACCTGTTCGATGCTCAATATTGTAATGGAATTCTTGAAGGTACAGAGCCCATCGTGCAATGCGGGAATTTATTTCTTTTTTATTAAGTGCCTTGACGAACGCATCACAGTCTGTGATAATTTTGAAATTTGTTCCGAGCAGGTAGATTCTAAACTTTTTGAGGGCTTCTACCACAGCCAGGACTTCAAGTTCAAAACTAGTATATTTTCTTTCGTTATCCGATGTTTTCTTCGAAAAATAAAAGACTGGATGGAATTTATTATCATGCATGTTTTTCTGCAACAGGACTGCCCCTAAACCATCTATAGACGCGTCTGTATGTACCTCAATTGGGGAATTTTGATTAAAAATATTGAGGACTGGTTCTTGGGAAAGTAAATATTTTAATTTTTGAAATGCGGCTCTTTGTTCATTTTGAAATTGAAAAGGGGTGTCCTTACGCAGAAGATCACTTAAGGGTTTTGCAATGGTAGAAAAATGAGGGATAAATTTCCTAAAATATCCTGTAAGGCCAAGGAATCTACGTACGTCTTTAACATTTTTCAGATCTGGGTAATTTAAAACAGCTTTAGTTTTGGAGGGGGATGGCAAAAGTTTACCATTTTCTATTATGTGACCGAGGAAATCTATTTTGGTATGTAAAAATTGGCATTTGTTAAAATTTATGTCGAGTCCGTACTCGCTAGCTGTTTGAAGAACAGTTTTTAGACGTTCTACGGCCTCAAGTTCGTTACTCGCGGGAATTACAAGATTATCCATATAAGGGAGTACTATGCCGGCAGCAATCAAGTCTCTAAAAACAGCGTTTATATATCTCATGAACACTGAAGGGCAGGAACTAAGTCCGAAAGGCATGTAGCGAAATTGGAATTGACCGTTATGGGTTACAAAACTAGTGAAAGGGCGGCTCTGTTTGTTTACGGGTACATGAAAAAATCCATTACGTAGGTCTATCGTACTAAAAATTTTGGCATGTTGAAGTCGATCCAAAATATCATCAATTAGGGGGAGGGGGTAGTGATCTTTAACTAACTTACGATTGAGCTTCCTGTAATCGATGCAAACTCTGTGTTTACCATCTTTTTTTCGAACAACTACAACTTGGCTGGCATATGGGGAGGACACTGGTTCGATAATACCATTTTTAAGCCATTCAGAGACTTGTGCGTCTACAATGTCTCGTTCGGTAAAGGGTAGACGTCGGGGTGAGTGAAAAATAGGTGTATCGTCAGTTAAAGTGATGTTAAGCTCAATGTTCGCAGTTTTGATTTTATTAGGTTTATAGGCCGACAACAGTTTGTTAATGTCGTTACGAATATATCGTGAAACATTAGGACCAATATCAAATTTGGGATTATCGTCAGTGATCGTCATGATAAAATTTGGATCTGCGGTACACTCATTTTGTTGTGAAAAACTAGAAAAAGTAACACCGGTGGGTGAAATGCGAATGTTGGCTTGTTGGATGACGTCACATCCAATTATAAGGTCATAAAATGTGGACACGTCGGGTACAACTGAAATAGTTGCTGAAAACTCTTGATCGTCTATAGTAATAAAAGAATTAAAAGTACCGATAACATGTATACGCGCAAAGCCAAAACCAGTTAAGGATTTATTAATTTTTGACAAAGGTGGGGAACCTATTTTTAACCATGCAGAATGTTTCAAAAGGGTTAACTGACTACCAGTATCAACCAAACCAGTTAATTCATTACCACTAATTTTTACTTGTTTACACATATGAGAAGCATGCGATTTATGTACAGTGTTAACTCTATCTCTGGAAGGAGGTCCGTCATTTGCAGCGGTTCGGCGGCAATCTGTAGACTTGTGTCCAAAAAGACCACATGCAAGGCACCTAGGGCCACGAGAACGGTTAGGACAAAATTTAGATAAGTGACCGATATCGTTACAATTGAAACAACGTAATTTATTTTGAGATGCCGGACCAGTATTAAATTTGGATTCGCGAGTGAAAGCTGATTGTGTGTGACCAGTACTGCGTTTTCGACTGTCATATGTTTGTTTATAATTAACTGAATTTCATTGATTTAAGTTTATTGTATTAAGAGCAGTTTCATAAATACGCAATTTTTCTTTAAATTCTGAAAAAGATTTTGCTCCACAGAGAAGAATTTTTTCAGAGGGGTTACCCTGTATACCTTGAATGGTGTATTGAATTACTGAAGAATCGTCAATAATAGCATTACCGCGGTTAGCAATTTCGCGCATCGCTAAAAAATATTGCGTAGCAGTTTCATTAGGGCGCATTTTTCTGTTTTCTAATTGTTTATGTATTTCGATGGATGGTATGGTATCCAAAAATTCAGAAATTAACGCGGCTTTAAATGACTCGTAAGTATTAAGATTTCGTTGCGAAAATAAAAATGTTTTAGCAGAACCATTAATTAAACGTTTAGCAAAGATAAGTTTTTGTTGATCGGTAAGACTAGGAAATAAACAGAATTGTTCCTCAATGTCATTAAAGAAATTACGAATAGAATATGAATCATTTCCAGAAAAGGTTCTACTTGTGCTAGCTAGATCTCGAAGGAGGAACCAGAAATGATTACTCAAATCAGACATTGCGTCTGCAGCGTCATTCGGAGAAATAATTTGAACACCCGAAGGGAAAGTTTCGCTTTGGGTTTGAAAAACAGAACTATTTGGAACGATCGAAGAGTGGGTTTCAACAGAATGATTATTTACACTGAGATCGTCTTCGTCTGACAAAAAACTAGTATCTAATGTTTTCTGAAATTCAGATAAATTAGTAAGTGCGTTAAAAATTTCTTTGCATAAATTTTCCTTACTACCGACTGGTTCTAAATGTAGCGAATTAGCGATTGATATAAAATCGGACAAAGAAAATGATTTTAAAATTTGTTCTTGATGTTTATTAATGTCGAAATCGGCAGTGAAACCGCTAAAATTTCACATACGTTTACACGATTGATGATCAAATGTTGGGTATCCTAATAGCGTGTTTAGCAATTTTATGGTATTTGTTTTAGAGTATTTCAAAGAATTTGAAACTAGCGGAAGGTCGCCTAATTTAAGGGCCATTTTTAGGATGCAATAAAAATAAAATAAGGATACCGAAGTAAATAAAAAAAAATTGTTCTTTTTTTTTTTTTTTTAAGTAAATATTGGGGGAATAAAAATGGATTAAAACCAGAACATATATATTTTAGGAATAATACATAAATATTGGGGAACAGAATATTTTTTATTGAGGGAAAGCAATTAAATATGGGGGAAGAAAATGCTTTATTTATATAAAAATGAACAAACAAATAATTTTAAAGGGCGTAAAACGGCAATGAATGAATTTCAAATTTTAATTACAAATGAAAAAAAAAATTTTTTTTCTTTATATACTATCATACAAAGAGGAGAAAAAAAAAATGCATGCTCCTACCTGACATTAAGGGCAGTCCTTTATGCCGTGATGATTAAAACGTTTTATTAAGCAGGAACAAAACTTGAATCATATTGAATGAAGGATTAAGTAAGGAACGTCATGAAAATAATGATATTTCATACTGAAAAACGTAAATTTACGTCATAATAAAGAACAGCGTCCACTGGATGAAACGAAAAACAGAAAGTATTCTTTTTAAAACGTCCGAATGTATTTCAATGAAATAAGTAAAATATCGTCCACAGAATTTTTTTTTTTTTTTTTTTCACAGCTACTTGAAAACAAACAACACTTTGAAGAACAACATTTTCACGCTACTGTTTTTGAAAAACAGAAGTAGCGACTTTTTGTTTGTAACGTCTATCTAGGGGTAGAATTTAACGGGATAGGTCGAGCCCCCAAAAATATAGGGAAACGGCTACAGACCAGTATAACATTACAACATTTATTAAATAAAGAAAAGGGACATTACAGAAACACTAACATATACATATTTTACGAGCGGAGAAGACCGTCTGTCTTTCACACAACCGCTCCACGTCAACTCAATAACTAAACTAACTAGCGCGCGTTAGGTGCGCACGCATACAGTGAAAGGGATGATACACAGTGACGTACACACGTGATAGCTGCGTACTCAGTGACATCAATCAGTGGAGATGATAGCCGGGAAATATAATTTCCCATAATTTTTTACATTTTATTTTGAAGCTGGAAAATACGAATTTTCAATATGTGAATTATTTTCATTTTGCAATTTCAAAATAAAAAATTAAAAATTAAAAAAATACATTAAAAAAAAAAGTCCGTCAATTTAACAGTTGGGAATTTTCTGAATGTGAAAACAGAATTTAAAAATATGTAGGGGAAAGTTGTCCAAAACGGGGACGTTAACAAAACGACTGTCCGCAAAAAAAAATCTATAAATAAGAAAAATTCGGCAAAGCATTTCCTGATTAGAACATGTCTTGGACTATCGAATGGCAAAGTTGTTTTTAAAAATATATCATTAGTATAGGCAGAAAACACATTTTTCTGAAAAATGTGCAAAGTCCCCATTTTGGACAACCGATTGGGTAAAATGGGGTACTCATACGAAATAACATAAATTCAAGTCCTAATGCCAAATTTTATTAGAAAAACTTGGAAAAGGTGAAGTTGATGCAAAATCAAGATGCAGATAAAGTATTTTGTTATCTTTTTCAACAGTTACTAGAATGACACAAAAAATAATCAAACACAGACCTCACATTTGAAATTGACATCGCTTTTTTCAACACTTGAACAGACTTCATGTGCCCAACTTCGACAGCTGCTATATTGCATCTACCCCTCTTTGTCTTTCGAGTCAATGTAAAGTTCGTTATAAAAAATACTAGTGTCCTCATCAGATGGTAATATTGGGTCTTGAATTTTTTTATTTTCTTCTCTTTTTTAGCTTTTGGATACCTCGGATTAGGTTCGGTGGGTTTCTTGACCAATTTTCTTTTCTGTTTATTCTGCTTTGCATTTTCCTCCTGTTCTACAGCTTTCAATTCTGCTTTGTAAGGTGATGAAGTGAGTATGACGGTTTTACCTCTCCTCATGTCATTCACTTTTTTTTGCTAACGTTCAGTTCCTTGTGGTAGAGGCATTATTAGGCGAAGTGTTAAAAGCTACACATTTCTGGGGTTCTATATCTGAAGGTATTCTAAATGATGAAGTGGAAGGTTGGGGTGTGACGTTTTCACATCTTGATACTAACTGAGGCTCTAAAGAGTTGTAAGCAGGTTTTTCGTTGTTTCTGAAGGCGCAAATAAATGTTCAGGGAACATATCTCTGTTAAAGAGACATATATCTGGGTTTTTTTTTTTAAATCCATTCATAGCATTTTGCACAGTAGCTGCTCTTGAAAATGCTGTTCCGAAAAGTTTTCCGATCTAGTAAATTGTCACGTAGCGTCCAGGGTGATGTATGAGCCATTTTCTTGTCTCTTATTCGTCCTCTCCACATATGTATTACACACATAAATAAGCACTTGTACTGTTTTAAAACCCTTTAAAAACGAAATAACAATTACAAATTTATCCTACTTCCATGGCGTCCAAAATGGGGACGACCCCGTTTTGGACTACCATCAATGTCCCCATTTGAGCCGACCATGACATATGCTAAAAACGTGGCGTCCCTACGCATACGTGTCAGACAAATTTATAAAACAATATGTGAAAATGTAAATTAAATCTAGACGAATTCATACCATACTTACCAAAAATCGAACGTTCAACGGTCACTTGATAAGATCCAATACAGTGTCCGGTCACAATCGAAATGAAAATCGCAAAAAATTGAAAACTTTGTAGAAAATAACAGAACCGGCTAAATATGTCAACAACTAGATTCAAACTTGCATATAGCCGAATTAGAATTATCGTAGACTATTGGATTCAAAGAAAACAGCACTAATCAATGAGAAACTGAACGTCCCCATTTGACCCGCCGTCCCCGTTTTAGACAACTCTCCCCTATTAGTTAATAAGTTATTTGTAAAGAAAATTTCCCCATAGAATAACATTGGCTCGGGCTTCCGGCGACGGTAAGTGAAGAGGGCCGGTTAAATTCTGGTCATGTCGAGTCAGTGTTTCCAGATTGGGGACTTTTTTTATTCAATATCCACCGCTAAATTTTAATTGTAACAATTGCCAAATCACTTCGATGATAAATCGTCTATTACGTATATCAAATATCCCTTCCTAAAATTATTGGTGATAGTTGAATAAAAAAAGTCCCCAATCTGGCAACACTGTGTAGAGGTAATACCAGAGTATCAGGATAGGGATAGAACACGGGCGCAGAACTGATACCACTGCCAATGTAACAAAATTTTCTACTTCTTAAATCAACGATATTATAAGTAGAAAAATTTCTTAAACAAATACCTGTATGAGTTCTGCGTCCGTGTTCCATCCCTGGAATATAACTCCTGAAATATTCTAGTAAAGCCAGATCAACATAATTTATTATCCACGTCTAACGAATATGATCACTTCTGACTACCATTCACAAGGCCGTCCCTCCTTTACGAATTTGGTATCATTTTATGTTTGGTGGTGTATTATACTTTTGTGAAGACCATAAGTATCAATTTATATATATACCAATGTAGGTAGTGAAATAACCATGAAATGAAATAAAATTTGGGAATGCGAACATTTAAGAGGGGACAATACCTAATCCAGCGAACAGCTGTGGCCAATGTTATTCTATGGGAAAATTTGTTGCGACAATTACACATTACCTAATGTATATTTTTTAATTCTGTTTTCGCAGTCAGAAAATTCATAACCGTTAAATGAGTACTCATTTTAGAAAAATTCATTTTTTTTTTAATTTTTACATTTTAATTTTGAGTTCAAAAATGCGATTTTTCACAAAATGCATTTTTCTCATTTTCTAGTCGCAAAATGAAATGCTAAAATTTTAAAAAATCAATTTTTGGAAAACAAGTACTAATTTAACGCTTATGAATTTTCTAAATGTGAAAACAGAATTGAAAAATATACATTAGGTAATGAGTAATTATGTAATAAAATTTTCCCATAGAATAACATGGGCCAAGGCTGCCGGCGAGATTAGGTATTGTCCGCTCTTAAGAAACATCATTGGCATCACCAGTAGGTAAGTTCTATTCTCAAAAGCTGGTAGATGGGAAGTACCCTGGGTCGCGCACGTTGGCCTAGCTTTTCAGATTTTTCGATAGTTTTCTCCGAAACATGAATACATGAAATACCACTTAGAAAGACACCCCCCCCCCACACACACACACACGTAGCGCATCATCCAATTCTTTAATCCTCCGTGTAGATATTTGGGCTGAACCCGCACACCACCAAGACAGATGACAAAAACTAAATAGAGAAACTAACTTTCTCTCCCAGTATATACTGCGTGTAGAAATCAGATACGTCTTTTAAATTTAATTTTGATAGAGCTTAATATAATTCCTTTCCTTTTTTAACTGGAAATTATTTATCTTTGCACTCACACTTAATATTTCGTCCACTAAGCAAAATTTTTTACCGTTTTCCAATGTAAAAAGTCTTTTTATTTTCACTTGTTTGGTTTTTTTTCGACCATTTCAAGAATAATATAAGTTCAATATATATTTCAGCATTCTGCTTTATTACACATAGGTAATTATTCTAAACGGCCTCTAATCTACTAAATCTGTTTTCTCTAAATTATAAGTAGTCTGTCATAAAATCGCAAAGGAATTAATTTTTTTCCTTTCTGTATATATGACTATTTTCTATCAGATATTGTTTCTGATGGCGTAATTTTATGTTTGATAGAGGGGATAAATAACCTTTACTAAATTACTGTGCTCCAGTGTAACTGAAGAAGGCAAAGTGGCATTTTTGGCCAAAAATATTGTAAGGGTGCAATTTATTGCACTCTTACAATATTAGTTATTCACTCTTGTAATAGTTAAGTGAATAACTAATATTCTTTTAACTATTGTAAGTCTTATAATAGTTACTCAATTATACTGTAAGATAGACTTATAATAGTTATTTTTAATCTTACTATAATACACTCTTATTATAGTTACAATAACTACTCTTTATTAGTTATTCATTCTCACAATAGTTATTTCACTCTTACTATACTTCACAAGTTTATCATTTTTGCTTTGATTCTCTTATTCACAACTTATCTTTTCAAGCCTCCTTGAAATTTCTCTACTCTACTTACTAAAGTTATCTACAAAAATATCTTAATTATTTTGAAGTAATTGAATATTCTATTCACATGTGCCAAGTTTGAGATAATATCCTTTATTTTTTCCAGCTCAAATATTAAATAAGTTTTTTTTTTTTTTTTTTTTCCGAACCACATTACATGCAAACTTTTATAAATTTACAATACACGCATTAATTAATGCCATTTTCTTAACACAAACATTTTTTTAATTGAAAAAATTATCTAAAATCGCTAGTAAAAGGAATATCATGTAATAAAAAGAGGAAAAAGAGGGGTGCGTGTTTGTATAAATAGAATATTCACACAAAAGAATATTCAAATCTAAAGTTCCTAAATTAATTAAGACTTAATTAAAACAAAATTCTAAAGTGTATTTAATTTAATTATATTGATTCAGATTAATTAGTTTTGATTCATTATATCAGAAATTAATCAATTTATTTTCTGTTAAACAAGCAATTATTTTTCCTTTTATTTTTCTATTTATATCATTCAAAGAAGTTCAAAATATTTTTTCCTTTAGCTTCATAGAAATTAAATGCAACTTAAAGTAATTTATCTCTCACTAACATTCATTAACCGCTTTCATTTTAAATTGAACCCTTTTTTCCTCACATATTTTATACGACCTTTGTCAGTTTAAAAAATATCTTCGTGTTTATAACTTACTTAGAGAAAAACAGAAGCCATACGATCTCTTACATTTTGAAATTCTATTCAACATCAAAGTCAAGAATAAAAAGATAAAAAATTTTAATTTTAATTCTGTCTAAGGAAAAAATGTGAATTGCGAAATTCCTAGAAAGTTCTAAAGTGAGGCTTCAGTTCTGAATGTTTTCTATACTTATTTCCTTTTTCGGTAAGCAGTAGGGAAAAAAATATTTTTATTGAAATACTTTATAAATTTCAAGCATGCAATTTATACCGGAAAAATTTTAAAGGAAAATTTATATCATTTACGATACTGCATAATGTTAAAGTAGTGAAAAAAATTAATGTTTTCATGTGAAGTAAGTAGAAATATCCCAATTGATGATCTATAAATAAATATGAATTAACTTGCTTTGCGAATTTTTGAAACGAATTAAATAAACCCAAATTGAAAAATCTTTTTGTAAAAAGATAGCGAAAATAGTAGTCCAAAAAGCGACTACTATTCAAACAACTAAAAAAAAAAAAAAAAAATTTGGTATGAAATGAAACTGTAAACAGCCTATAACGCTACAATTAATCATAACTTTTGAAGTCGGCGCAAAATTACATAAAATTTAATTGGTTTTTAAAGGTTTGTTTTCAGATCGGTAGCAACAAATGCTGTTGTCTCGAATGATCCATTTTCATAATTCCTTTATTATTTTATCACTGTATACAATTGGTCCATTAGTAGCATCTACATAGAACAGTGAACATTCTTCACAATGCGGTATTTATGTTTCTACGAAGTTAGAGTTTCCTTTGCAAATTTGGTATAACTTTGATAACTATCATCCTTGGTGGCTTTTGGATTTGGCGATAAATACGTAATGCAAAAATATACACGCAATATGTATATTTTCATAATATATATTGTACGAAGTATTGTTTATATTCTTGATTATTCTCTTAATATACCTCATTAAAATAATCATGATATCCCAAAGAAATTAAATATGTTTGCCAGATAATTTTGCGATTTTTCTTTCACCATACCAGCATCTTCGCCAACTTTTGCTGCTTACGAAATCTTATTTGTTTTCTTTAATCAAAGTAGTTTTCGGCTGCGTTTTGCAGGTGACAATGTGAGATGTGTATTTTGAATAGGATTCGATTTTTGTATTGAATAAAGGTATCAATTTTTATTTAATTTTGCGCCGATTTCAAAAGTTATGATTAATTGTAGTGTTATAGGTTGTTTGGCGAAGGAAATTATTTCATACTTTTAAGCGCAATTAACAGTTTCATTTCATACCAATCTTTTTTTTTTTAGTTGTTTGAATAGTAGTCGCTTTTTGGAGTCGGTTCTATTTTTTTACAAAAAGATTTTATTTTTCACTTTTCAGTGAAAACGTATTCATATAGCAGAACATAAGAAGACATTCGACGGCAGTTTCGCAAATCACAACATCCAAGAAAAGTGACACAACTCAAAAAATGGTTTATGTCACTCAAAAATACATGAAATGCACCCAATGTGAACAAAAAAGTTACATCTCCTTCTAGAAAGTTATCCACTTGAGAGACAGTTGTGCCAGTTTTATTCCAGTCAAGTTATTTTTAAGTTGATTTTTCTCAAATGTTGCATTTTTAAGTTGTGTGACATTTCTTTCCTTTATCGGATATGAGCAAAAAACTATCTATTGAATGAAAATACGTTAAAGTAAAAATTCTTTAGAAATGTAAAGAACGGATACACTGTATTCGTAACCAAAAATTCTGTTAGGCATATATATTGAACTTTACAGTGAATACGTGTCACCCGCTGCGCTGGAAATTGCGCAGCGTATAGTTGAAACAAAGAGCAAAATATGTATTGCAGCTGACGGACAGAAGTTTCAATATCGATACTTACATACTGCTTTTACCAGTGTAGCTGCATGCGTTCAGCAGTTAGAGTGAGAACAGACTTTTGTGAGTATCCTGCAATTTGTTTATATCTTAATGAAATCATAACAAACCTATTTCAGGCCAAGATCATTACGACAACAAAAAAAGTATTAAAAATAAATCATCTCTTACGAAGTTATAAGCTATCAAATTTCAACAACAACAACGAGAAACATGGTTTGTATTGAGAACCTCTTCCTTTATGAAGTCGGTTTAAAACGTTTATGCGTTAATCGATGTGACCGCTTACGATAAAAATACAGTAGAACTTGGATAATTCGAAGCTGAAGGGACCAGAGAAAAATTCGAAATATCCAAAATTTCGAATTACATATACTATTTTGTCAAAAAGAAGAGATAAATTAAAAAAATCTGGAGTGACTCCACTCGACTTTCCGAACACTGAGTAATTAACAGTTTTGTAGATAAAGTAAAGAAAGAGGAGTTGTTAAACAAACAAATGAGAGAAAAACATAATAGGGTGTTTGAGTATTTTTCTCCATATATTACACGATGTTTTATCTAACGCTACTGAACTTTGAGCCCAAAGATCATAATGATAAAGAATTTTTCGTTGTGTCCCTGTAAAAATATATAAATGCTAGATTCACCAAAATGCTTATAGTTAGTGCAACACTGATTTATAATATTCATATAAATTTTCAGCTCAATTGAATAAGACGTTTAGATGCTATCGCACTTTTAAAAATGTGGTCCCATAGGCCATAATGATAAAGAACTTTTCTTTGTGTCCCTGTAAAAAAACTGTAAGTGCTAGATTCACCAAAATCTATACAGTTTGTGCAACTGTGACCTATAACACGTGTAAAAGTTTTTTTCTCAGATTAATAAGGCGTTTAGACGCTGTCACACTTTTAAAAATTTGGCCCCATAAGCCATAATGATAAAGAATTTTTCTTTGTGTCCCTGTAAAAAAACTATAAATGCTAGATTCTCCAAAATCTATACGAATTGAGTATCTGTGACCTATAATATGTGTATACATTTTTTCCTCAATTGAATAAGGCGTTTAGATGCTATCGCACTTTTAAGATTTTGGTCCCATAGGCCATAATGATAAAGAATTTTTCTTTGTGTCCCTGTAAAAAAAAAAAAAAAAAAAAAAAAAAAACTATAAGTGCTAGATTCACCAAAATCTATAGCGTTCATACCATGGTGACTTACAATATACATACCAACTTTCAGCTTATTCGAACAAAGCGTTTAGACGCTAGCGTGTTCACTCACAGAGATACACACATACTTACACACATACATACACACATACATGCACACACACATACATACATCTTCGCAAAAATAGTGAAAACGGACTCATTGGACCTCGAAACGTATAGAAACATCAAAATCTCAAATTCGGATTTTTGACATGATTACAATACTTTCCTCACTATAGTGTTCGGAAAGTAAAAATAAAACTCTACGATCAAAGATTTAACCCATAAACTTATCTAAGAATACTGCTACATCCCTCCCCCCCCTCCCCCATTAAATCAATATTTTTTTACGAGCTTAATTATTCAACACTTTTTAAGAAATAGTCAGATATTTTTGATTGCTTCTTTAAGTACAATCTTTGTGTCATAGCATATGACTTCAACCTATCAATTGATACAAAAACAGAATCTTCTACATTAGACATGACTTTCAATTAAAAAACCCCCTCAAATTTCATGTATATGGACAATATCTTCTTTTGATGCACTAGGTAGTAAATACTCTTGTATTTCCTCATCCTTCTTTTGAAGAACTGTTTAAAAAAATAATGCACTTTAGCTGAGAAAAATCTCGGTAACAAATTTTACTGTAATATTTTAAAGGTAATCGTATGAAAAATTGGAATTATCCAAAATAGATTTCGAATTATCCATGATTTTTTAACATTATTTTAATACAAAATTCAAGGGACCGAGTATAAAATTCGAATTATCCAGAATTTCGAATTAAACAAGTTCGAACTATTCAAGTTTCCCTGTACTTTGAATTTCACGTAGCATAAATGTCACCCGCTACGCTACAACAACATATGCAATGTCGTTCAAGTGTGCCCAAAATAGGAAATTGTGAACAAACAAATGCACGTTTTAAGCGTTCTGTTTTTAGCATTAATGTCTAAACTATATTTTCGTACTAAAAGGATGATGCTCTGATTTTATAATTCCCCTTTTTCCCCCTGTCTTGAACCGTTTCCGAGATAGGAAAGCTTGCATGAATGTCTAAACTGTTTTTTTTTTTTTTTTTTTTTTTGTATTGGTGATACTCTTCAACTTTGTAATTCACTTTTTTTTCTAGAACCGTTTTCGAGATAGGAACACTAACTCCGCTATTTCCCACCAGGTGGCGATGCAAGCGGTTTAACCTTAGGGACCCTCCATAGAGAGAGACTGAACATTGGCGCGCCGGCTTTTTGACGAAATTCTCCATTTTAGTGCCAGTTGCTCCATTGCTTACCATTACGCTGAGAAAAAATTTTGATTATTTTACGTCATAATCGAAAAGGAACTTATTTATTACATTTTTACTTTGTTGGGAGATAAATTGCTTTAATTTTGGAATACTTTTAAAAGATAAAAATGCATAATTATTTATTTTATATCATGCTTTAAATACTTTGAATTCTCTTATTGCATGCTGTTTTACGTATTTATTTCCTAACATATGAGATAATTACATTATTTATTTGCTAGCTATTAGTTTTTAAGTTCTGTTGTGCAATATATTTAATATGTTAGATCTCAATGTATTTTTCTGATATATTTTAAAATACATATTTAAAATAACTATATAAAATTTTTTTGGTTTTTTACTAGTACGCAAAATGTATCAGATTTCTTAAAATAAATTATTAAAAATAAAGAAAATAAGGTGTATATTGTTTGCTAACATATGAAATATAAATTTCTTTTAAATAATAATTGCCATAATAAATTTTATAAATAATATTTAAATAAGTAATTATTTTTATTAATCATCGAAATAAGCAAATGTAAATAAAATAAATAATAACATTTTTTTAATTTCTAAAGATATTAGTTAAGATTTTTACAAATTATTATAATAAAATTTTTATCTTTAATATTTAACTAAGTCATTATCTATATATTAATAGGCAAGCATAAAATTTGTAGTCCCTTTTTAACATATTAATTATGGGAGTAGAGGGTTGAAAATGGTATCATTCGAAAGGTATGGTTAGCCGGAAGGTGCGAATACAAATATTATTTTCTTACGATGTCAAGAAGGTATTTAAAAATACTTTTATTTTTTATGCATTTCCCCCCATTTTTCCCTTTCATACACGTATTCCTTTACATTAAAAAATACCTAAAAATGGAAAGTTGTTAAATCTGGCAATTTCATAAAACTCAAATAAAACCATAGACACAGTAATTTGTATAGCATCCTTATACGCAAGTGAAGTGATGACGTCACTGGCCGTCCGTGGAACCACAAAAAAGATTTCCTAAGGATTTGATTTATGAGAAATCATTTTTTTATTTTCTAATTTATTTATGATCTAATTTCTTTCCTTTTTTGTTTTATGATTTATGTCAGCTGTAATTTAAAGAGATATTAGCCGTACGACAAATTTCATGTTTGTGTATTAATATGTAAATAATATATATTATTTAATTTTTGAAACTTCAAATGTTCTTTGTTATTTGTCTTTTGGCAACAAAAAGTGACTTTATTTATTTATTTAAATATTTGGTTCTTTAATCGTTTGACTGACGAAAAATTGTCTATTAAATGCTCATTTAAATCCAAATGTTCTTTGTTATTTGTCTTTAGGTACAAAAAGTGAGTTTATTTATTTATTTAAATATTTGGTTCTTTTGTCGTTTGACTGACAAAAACTTGACTATTAAAATGCCTAAACGAAAACCTTTGACGCGTAAAGTTGAAAGGGGAAGGCGTAGAGAAATTAGTAGAAATATGCATCGTCATGTGAATGAAGATAATGATAGTGATACTTTTTTTGAAGGATGCATTCAAATCAGCATTAAGTGTAGTTCCAACGAATTTTAATAGTTTTGATATTGGATCAATGAATTTGCTGTGCAGACATTGCAATGCTAAACATTTTGAATCAGAAGTCACTCAAAGAGAATTAACGCAATTTACTTCATGTTGTCATAAAGGGAAAATTAATTTAGCAGCTTTAACAGAAAATGCATTTTTTTTTAAACTTTATGATGGTCTTTTTTCAACTGATCGGAGCATTAACGGCCTTTCAAAAATTTTTTTTCAATAATATTCGTAGGTATAAGACGACATGAAGTAAATTGCGTTAACTCTCTTTGAGTGACTTCTGATTCAAAATGTTTAGCATTGCAATGTCTGCACAGCAAACATGAAGTAAATTGCGTTAACTCTCTTTGAGTGACTTCTGATTCAAAATGGCGTATAAGTGCATTGATACGGCGCAGACATTGCACAATTGCCGCAGCTGTGTTGCAATTCAATTCCGTTAAGACAAGGCAATAACTTTGCTTTGCCTTGCTTTGAAAAAAAAAAAAATGGTCGAGTTTCGACCACTGGGCGATACTAGTTATTGATAATGCGTAATTGAAATAAATAAAATATGTATTTTTAGCTTGTAAAAATATTACGTAAATATTTTTATAAAATAATGAAAAGTAATTTCTGTTCTTCTACCGTAGTTTTACATTTATTCACAATTACTTCACAAAAACTAAGATTACCATATTTTTGGTAAAAATTTTTCCAACTTTTTATATATAGAATGTATGTCCTCAGAAAAAATAAGGTAGAATTACTTTCACTAAGGTAGAATTGCTTTCACAATCAACGTATTTTGCTTAATATAGAAATATAACAACAAAAAATTCCTCTGTTTTCCGATAGGAATTGAAAAAGTAACCATGTCAAAGGTTAAAACAAAATTCGTTTTTCTTCAAGTTTTTTTCTCTAAGACGAAAACAATTACATATTTATATTCTGCATTACCGTCTGCACAAATTTAGCACAATTTCCTTCCATTTATGTTGTATAGTAAAGCGTCAATCGCGCAGAAAAAAGCATTACGTTCTACGGGGATCGCTCCGAATGGCACTAAGATGGCCGACTTTAGGTCAATGTCCAGTCTCTCTCTATATAGGGTCCCTATTTAACCTTGTACTGCATGGCCACTTTGCTATACTTACATATCATTTTTAGCCCTATAGCTGCAGCCGTTTAGCAGTTAAAAGAGTTGGGACTGATTTTTTTGGGTACCCTGTATTTTCTTTAGATCGTAAAGATATTACAATGGGACCTATTTCAGACCAAGACCTTTTCAACAAAACAAAAAGTATCAAAATCGAAGGATCCGTTCAGAAGTTATGAGCTAACAAACAAACAAAAAAAAAAAAAAAAAAAAAAAAAAAGCATACGGTTTGAATTGAGAACCTTCCTCCTTTTTTGAAGTCGGTTATTAAAACAGTAATAACAATATTTGCAACAGACTTAAAGCATAATCTTTTACTTGATTATGTGGTGTTTGCGTTCGTGACTTCAGCGTACAGTTAAAAAGGTCATTGTAGCTTTAGCGTACATATTCCCCGTGCTCAAAGTATTAATATTTTGCCACTATCCTACTAGGTATTGGTGTAAATATAAGACACATAAAAAATAGAAACAAATATTACGCTTTGACCGTGACTTGCAATGCCGCCAGTTAGTAGCAGGCATACATTAACACAAAATTAAAAATTCAACATATATATGAATTCTACATCCTCATTTCATTCATATGAAAACGCATAGAAAAAAATAGTTCAAAATTAGACATTTCAATTATCATATCTATAACTAAAACTTACGGTTAAATATCCGCAAAGCTGACAAACAGTGTGGATTAAAAGGAATATAAAATTCTTACAATTAGAGATATTTCATAAAAAATGTTGTTGTTGCGCCAAGTCATATAAACTAAAATATTATAATTGTCAGTAGACCCAATTACTAGAGATTAAAATTTAAGAACGCAGTTAAGTTTAACGTAATCGTGTAACATAAACGTGAAAAGATGTCATAACTTTAATTTATTACACGTCATATTTATTTACACGTCATATTTAACATAAACGTGAAAAGATGTCAATTATGCAATAGGTCTGTCTTAACTAACTTAACAAAGCTACTAAATATATCGGAAAATACCTTAATATTTAGGATCTAGCAAACACGTGCGAAATTATCACACTTTATTCATTTATTTTCTTCTTATTTACATTAAAAATTGAAACTTATATATCTTATACCAATTCCTCCACCCAATTTGAATTGTATATTCACCAGAAGCCAAATTATTATTAGAACCAAATTAATATTGTGCGATAGTGGAAAAAAAAAAAATCAAAGATAGGTTTCAAAGTAAAATTCATATTTGACGACCCAGTTTTCTTGCGCAGGCAAAACAGTTTTAGTATAAGGCCCGCACGGCGACTTTTTTTTGGTATAGGGCCCCCGTGACGATTTTTGTTGCCATGTTGGCGATGCATTTTTACTTATTTATTTATTTTGGTATCTTTTTTGTTTTAAAAAATTCTGATACCTATTTTGATTATACTTTTTATTATTGCGTATTTCAGTCAATTTATGACAATAATTCCTATTATGTTTATATATTTAAACATTTAAAGTATTGCTAGTTTTAAAATGACGCGTGCAAAGATTGTAAAGATGCAACTCTTAAAATACATATTCATATAAAAGATCTCATCAGACGAATGTCATTTTTCTGATTAAGTCATTGAATTAAGTCCGCGTTTTTAAATATTGCCGATAATTTTTTTTTCTCCTCGCGTATTTTATTAAATATGTCACTATCGTATCGTTTCAACACAATTTAATCGTAACTGAACCACGTTAAAGAAATATTATGTAGATTATGCACTGATAGTACATTCAAAAATACAAATTAATTTTCAGAGTAAAATCAGCGACATCAACTCCTTGAAGGGCGATGATACATTTATGTATCACCCAATTTAATTCCCAACTGTAAAAATTCACCCCGGAAATTTTCTTCAAATTTTACTTTTATAACTTAGCGAGAAAAAATACAGATGTATTTATTACTTTTGTCTTTTGTTCGAAACTTGTTCTTAAATTCTGGTGACTGTTGATATTAAATATGCGTAATTACCTTTCCCCACAAAGGGTTAACAATTCATTGACAATTACCAGGCAGTGTTGCCAACCAAACGATAATTATCGTACTCACAGTTGCCAGGTCTCCCATTAAAGTGAGAGACATCATACCAAATATTTTCTGTAATAAATTTCACTCTATTTAATCGTAAAAGGTTAATATGAAATACTGCTATAAAAATATACCGGTATAAAACCTGATTTAAAAATTAAAATTTTGGTAAGTACTATCGTACAGTTGGCGACGCTGACTACAGGCCCTGTAGCATTCCTAAAATTTTACCTACATTTTATTATATTGTCACCACTATCGACAGGAAAAAATATAAACATTTAACTTTTTTTTTTACATTTTTGCGTGTTTTATGCCACTAATAATTCCTAACTAATTGGCATAGGTGGACTCGGCGCAGTTCCCCATCATATTTATGTTCTCATAAATTTCTAGTGCAGGACATTCTCTTAACATGTTTATCTTGTTAAGATAAATGAATTTGACCAAACACTTGACACAGTGACAGAATAATATCCCCGCCTAATAGACTATCCACCGTTGACTTCGATATATTTATCTTATTCTAATCTATTAATTTATTTTACTAGGGTCAATTTCATAATTTAGTTTCCATGCAACTATTTCCAATACAACAATTCTCAAAATGCATATTTATATGGAAAATTTTCAGTTTTGTTATGTTGATAAAATCTTAAATTACGAATAATTTACGAAAATTTCCTATTAGAATATTTGTAGTCAATCACGTTCATACAAGTATCATAAATGTTATTTTGAAATTGTCTGATATATTTATAATCCTCAAAATGGACGTTTATGCTCAATTTTGCTCAAGTAAATCGTAAATTCTAAATAACTTACGAATTTTTTTTAATTGGAAAATTCGTACTCTGTGGCATCCATGTCAGTATCCTGAATAATATTTCAAAAGTGATCTGACATCTTTACGACGAAAATATTCCTCAAGATTGACGTTTGTATGAAATTTTGCCCATTCATAGTCAATGATGTTCACGCAAGTATCCTAAATAATATTTCAAAAGTAGTCTAACATCTTTACGTTGGAAATATCCCTCAATATTGACGTTTATGGGAAATTTTGCCCTATTTTGCCATGTTAAGAAATTCATATATTTCCAATAACTTACGAAAATTTTAAAGTAGCATGTTTATAGTTACTGATGTTTATTCCGGCATCAAAACTGATATTTTAAAACTGGTCTGACATTTTTACAGTAAAAATATTTCATTTAATGCACGTTTAAGGGAAATTTTGTCCTATCCTCCCATGTTAAGAAATTCGTAAATTTCTAATAACTTACGAAGTTTTTTAATTCGGATGTTGCAGATGAATAGGATTCTTGCCAATGTCTAAAGTAATATTTTAAAACTGATCTGACTTCGCTGCGACAATTTGTTCTTGAGATATCGTGCACACAGACTAACAAACTAACTAACGGACATACGAACTAACAAACTAACAGACACCCCTACAGACGGAGACCATAGAAATTTTGTCATTTTCGAAATCCTCATACCTGAAAACGTGTAAAAAAGTCCAAAAACCGAGGTCGAAAATTTTCGCGATTACATAAGTTTCCCATACCTATAGTATGATGGGGAACTAAAAATTGTTCTTATGTTACTGAAATGCATTTTTATCAAATTTTATTGTGTTACACATTATTTTAAGTGATTTAAACAAAACATACTGCGTTTATCAACATTTTTATGATAGTCACTTCATTTTATGTTGTAGAGAGCACTCTCAACGTGTAATATTGAACGTTCATTTTGAATCTTTAAAACTGAGATTTAGTACGCATTCTGACGCATCTTTAAAAACAAAAGTAAAGTTTAATTATTGAATTACAATTAAATTCATTTTTACTTCATTTTTATAACTCAATTATTATTATTATTATTTATTTTTATTTTTATTTTTTTTATATATTTATTTTCAGTATGGTCAGAGGAAATGACATTTTTCCGAGAAAAAAATTTGAAATAAAATCGCTCTTCCGGCACACACAGCATTCCTAGAGGAAAG
Source organism: Salticus scenicus (assembly GCA_963930645.1). Classification (NCBI taxonomy): domain Eukaryota; kingdom Metazoa; phylum Arthropoda; class Arachnida; order Araneae; family Salticidae; genus Salticus; species Salticus scenicus. Next base: position 78,106,411 of record OZ005653.1, read on the forward strand.
TTGCAGATATTTTTGGGGTTTCTAGATCTGCTGTTTCTAAAACAAAAGTGAATTTAGACAAAAACCTGTCGTTTTCACCGAAAAGATCAGGGAAGTGTGATAGAAAACGTATCAGGTTGTAACATATGAAATGTCCGATTCTCACCAGTAAAATTTTTGAGATTTGGTTCCTTATAAACTTTTTCGATACAGTCCTTAATTATGTATCATTTTAAAGCTAAAACCTTGTCTTTTTCATCTGATGTGTTTCAAATAAAAATATTGTGATTTGGTGGTAAGTTTATAGCTTTAATCGTAGGATGAATTCTAGATATTTTAGAGTGCTATTTTTGTATGAGTGGAAAAGTAAGCATAATGCTGCAGTAGCTGCCCGAAACATTAATGCTGCATTCGGAAACGGTGTTGAAACTATTCTCTCCCGGCTGCTTAGCGCGCATCTGCACATGCGCTGTTTTTGTTTTGTTTTTCTGTTCTCTTTTTCATCTGTGAGTCTGAATAAAGTATTGTGCTTGATAAGGCGTTTTTTACATTGCGTCTTAAAACTATAATATAATGATTCGTCTAGCAAATAATGATTATAAAAGCTGAACCACCTCTGAACCGAATATTTATTACATGTTTTCTGGTGCATATGCCGGGAAAAATGATTTGAATTATTGAATAACATAAAGAAAAAGAAGAATATAAGGTAGGCGAATATTTTTGTTCTTGAACTTTTATGATTGAATTTTAAATAATGAATGAAGTAATAGTGAAATATTACACGAATAATGAATATAAATTATAAGATATAAGTGTGATATTCATGAGTAAAAATTTTTTAAATTATAAGTAATTATGGCTGATATAGAAATGCACAAGAAGCGTAGAACAATAATTCGTAGTTTAACCACAAAACTGATAAATAAAATAGAAGCTTATGTTTCAGAAATTTTAAATGATCCGGCTTCTATTTCTGAAAAAACGGAAACACTAAATGAAATGTTTGAACAATTAACGGTTAAATCTAATGATTTGAAAGAATTAGATCGGCTCATAGAACAAAAAGTTACTGATGCTGAATTTGAAAACGAAATAATCTCCGCAGAAGAATTGCAGGAAAAAATTATTCGTTATAAATGTAAAATTAACACTTGTAAAAAATCACTTTCGGTTTCTGAAGTTAGTGCTAACAGTGCAGGAATAAGAACAAACAACATTGAGCCGTTGACAAAAACAGAAGTAAATAATTGTTCTAATGAACATTATTCGAAAATTAAATTACCAGAATTGAACGTTTCAAGGTTTGATGGTCATCCTTGTAAATGGATTGAATTTTGGAATGAATATAAAACATCTATTCACGAAAACAAATTATTATCGAATGTTGAAAAGTTTTTATATTTGAAACAGTTACTTAGCGGAAACGCTTCTAGTGCTATTGCGGGCTATACGATTGAAGCTGAAAATTATACAGCAGCTATAGAATTACTTGAAAATCGATTTGGAAGGAAAGATTTAGTGATTAATGCGCATATGTCAAAATTATTATCGATAGAACAAGTGAAAAACATTAATAATCTACCTGCGTTAAGAAAGCTATACGATGAATGTGAAACACAAATTCGTAATTTAAAAACATTGAATGTGGCTTCAGGTACTTACGGTCAGCTATTATGCCCAATTTTAATTAAAAATTTACCTGATCAATTAGCCCTAGAATATAATAGGATTCGTAAAACCAAAGATTTTGATGTTACTGAACTTATGGATTTTGTTCGTGCAGAAATAGAATGTAGAGAAGCGTCTAACATGCTTTCAAATAATCTTAAATTTAAATCAAGTGTAAATTCTTATGATTACGAAAAAAGGAATTTAAAGCGCAACATTCCCACAGCATCAGCATTGCTTTCAAATGTAAAAAACAGTTGTATATTTTGCTCTAAGCTTCATGAAAGTACCAATTGTACTGAATTAGGTACTGAACAAAAACGCACTAAAGTATTAGCGCAAGGCTTGTGCGTGAAATGTTTAAAAAGAAATCACAAAAGTGATCAGTGCTGGTCAAAAATAAAAAATTGTCAAATTTGCAAGAGTTCAAAACATTGTACTGCGTGTTGCGGCATAAATCTTAAACGTCAGAATGAAAATAATCCAATTTCAAACTCTGAGGCTATTGTATCAACTTCCTATTTAAATGATTCAAATAATTCAGAAAATGTACTACTACAAACATGTTCCGCTTTAATTAATGAAAATGCAAAATCTAAAATGATTAGAATTTTAATGGATAATGCGTCCCAAAGATCATTTATAAATTCAAAAACTGTAAAAGATTTGAAAATTCCTATTATTAGAAAAGAAAAATTATTTGTTTATTCGTTTGGCTCCAGACAGCCCTGTGAAAAATTATTCGATGTTGTCTGCGTTAGGTTGACAAACAGAAAAGAACCAGAGAAGAGTATAGATATTGAAGCTTTAGTTACTGATTGCATTTCAGGTGCTCGAATTAGAGCTCCCACAAAACAGATTTTCCATAATTTGAAATTACAAACATTTGAGTTAGCGGATATTCAATCAAATAAGCCAATCGATTTACTAATTGGTGCAAACTATTTTTGGTCGATAAATAATGGTGAGGTGATTAAATTAAATGATCACATATATGCGATAAAATCGTTGTTGGGTTGGTGCTTACAAGGGAAATTAGAAATGTTAGAAAGTAGAGTATCTGATTGCGCCATCAACTTTCTAAGTGTATTGAATAATGAATCATCCTGTGAAAATTCTGAATTAACGAACCAATTGAAAGCTTTTTGGGAATTAGAGTCATTGGGGATAACGGATGATAAAAGAGAGTTATCTACACATGATGTTGATTTAATTAAGGAATATGAAACAAATTTAGAGGTTGTAAATGGGCGATATCAAACCTCTCTTTTATGGAAATCGGATAAACAAGGTTTAGAAAGTAATTATAGAAATGCTGAAAAGCGCTTCATTAAATTACGTGATGAATTAAAAAATAATGAATGGTTAAATGCAAATTATTCACAAGTGGTAAATGAATATATCAAAGAAGGAATCGTTGAAAAGACAAACAAAAGTGTAAATAAAACTTATTACATGCCCCATAGAGCCGTCGTGCGCAAAGAAAAAGAAACTACTAAAGTTCGTATTGTCTTTGATGCGTCATCGAAGAGTACAAATTGTGCATCTTTAAATGATTGTTTACAAACTGGTCCTAATTTGAACCCGAGTGTTTTAGATATGATTCTTAAATTTCGCAAACATAGAATTGCATTTTGTAGTGATTTAAAACAAGCATACTTACAAATTTCAATTGATCCTAGGGATAGGGATTATTTAAGATTCTTGTGGATTAAAAATTCTATTAATGAAGAGAATAATACTCAGATTTTAAGAATGACAAGAGTGCCTTTTGGCGTTGCTTGTAGTTCGTTCATTCTCTCAGAAGTTATTAAATTTCACATACGAAAGTATAAGGATACGAATCCCGAGGTTTTTAATATGCTAAATGAATGTTTTTATGTTGATGATTTATTTTTTGGATCAAATGATGTTGATAAAGTATTCCAACTTTCATGTGATGCAATAAGCGTGATGAGTGATGCACATATGCAATTGCGAAAATTTAAGACCAATTCTCCAATTTTGAAAGATTTATGGGTGAAGCAAGGTATAGTTAAAATGGATGAAAATGTTGAGAACTCTGTTAATACTTTGGGTCTCATTTGGGATACTGAACAAGATATTCTAAAACTAAATGTTAATTCCTTATTGGACATTTTACCTCAAATGCAATACACAAAGCGATTTATACTTCGACTTGCAGGTAGAATATATGATCCAGTAGGATTTTTGGCTCCCTTTGTAGTACGAATAAAGTGCTTGCTTCAAGAACTTTGGAAAGCGGGTTTAGGATGGGATGAAGAGATTCCAAATAGTATGAAGGAAGCCGTGAATTCATGGTGTTCAGAAATTGAATCAATGCCACATTTAGGGATTAAACGACATTATTTTGCTTCATATAGTATTGTGAATGATTTAAATTGTGAATTACATATATTTTCTGATGCTAACCCCCAAATCTACGGCGCAGTTGCCTATTTCAGATATTTTGATGAAAAGGGAAAACCCAATTGTAGTTTTATTATGTCCAAATCTAGAGTTTCCCCGATAAAGAAATTGTCACTGCCACGTATCGAGCTTATGGGCGCATTAATAGCAGCAAGATTAGCTAAATATTTAATCAATTTATTTAAAATCCCCATGAACAAAGTTTATTTGTGGACAGATTCTTCTATTGTCCTTTTTTGGATTAAGGGTTCCGCCAATAAATGGAAACAGTTTGTTTCCAACCGTGTAATCGAGATACAGGAGCTTACTGACCCCGCATGTTGGAGGCATTGTAGTGGATCAATAAATCCAGCTGATAAGATCACTAAGGGTGCAAAATTAGAAAACTTATTAAATGATGAGAATTGGTGGTCTGGTCCTAATTTTTTGAAGAGATCAGAAGAGGAATGGCCACGAGTAATTTCGAAATTAATGCATGAAAATTTAATTGAGAAAAATGAGGAAGTTTTGGTTTCACCAAACGTCTGCGAAAACACCCTTAAAAATGAAACATTTTTTGACTTTGAAAAATTTAGTTCCTTTATGAAAATTGTTAGAGTTATGGCATGGATCATTCGGTTTGTTAAAAAGCTGCGAAAATCTACAACGATGTTTGAAAATGACTTAAATAGTGACGAGTTAAAAAATGCTGAAGAAATTTTGATAAAATACATTCAAATCCAATCTTTTCCAAATGAATATGCGGCACTAAGAAATCAAAATGTAATTTCTAAAGATTCTAAATTGGCTGAATTAAATCCTTTTATAGATGATTCAGGTATTTTACGACTTAACAGCCGTTTACAAAATTCAAAGTTCCATTTTGAAGAAAAACATCCTATATTGCTTCCAGCCAAATGTAAAATCACCGAATTAATAATTAAGTTTGTTCATGAACGAATTGCTCATTCTGGAGTTGCACATACCCTTAACACTATAAGAAGTAAATATTGGATAATAAGAGGAAGACAATATGTTAAGTCAGTGTTGAGTAGGTGCACCGTTTGTAAGAGGTATAGTTCAAGACCAGGTGCACAAGTGATGGCTCCATTACCAACTGTAAGATGTTCCGAATCTCCACCATTCAACATTTGTGGACTTGACTTTGCAGGACCTTTGTTCTGTAAAAATAGTGATACTAAACATTACATCCTTCTTGTGACATGTGCAGTCACTCGTGCGATTCATTTAGAATTAGTGAATAGTCTCACTACTGAATCCTTCCTACTTGCATTTAGAAGATTCATCGCAAGAAGAGGATTATGTAAAATAATTTACTCAGATAATGCACAAACATTCAAGAGAGCTGAGCAAGATTTGCAGAAAATTTTTCGTTTGATTAACCACCCTGACTTAAAGGATTATTATGCATTTCATGGTATCCAGTGGAGATACATAATTGATAGAGGAGCTTGGTGGGGCGGATTTTATGAACGTTTAGTACGTACAGTCAAGACTAGTTTAAGGAAAACAATTTCACGTTCATCATTGACTATATGCGAACTAGAGACAATTTTAATTGAAATTGAAGCGATCATCAACTCGCGACCTATTACTTACGTTTATAGTGATTTTAATGAGCCAGTAGCATTGACGCCAGCTCACTTTTTGGTGGGAAAACGGTTAACGTCATTGCCTCCTGTAAAGATTTATGATGAAGAAACTTCTAGTACCAGAGATATCTTGATTAAAAGATACAACTATCGTGAAAAGTTGCTGCAGCATTTTTGGAACAGATGGCGACAAGAGTACATTCTTAATTTGAAATCAGCGAATTCGATAATACCTGTGAAACGAGTTACCAACATAAAGGTGAATGATATAGTGCTCGTAAGTGATAAAAAATATCCTAGAAATATCTGGAAACTAGCTAAAGTGATTGAGGTCTTTACCGGACGTGATGATAAAGTTCGATCTTGTTTACTGAAAACAAGTACTGGTACCATAAAAAGACCAGTCCAGTTGTTACATTCGTTAGAAGTGAAATAAATTTGAACTGATAACAATAACTTTAAATTTTTGAACTTTAATCGCTTTAAAGAACTCTAATTCTATATTTAATATCTGAATTCTAATTTCACTATTGTTTATTACTTGTCTTTATTAATTTTTTGTTTATTTGCAGTAAAATGCTTGTTAAAATGAGAATTGTAAACAAGTGAAAATTGTAAGTATATTTTTATTTTGTTTGGCTGTTTTTTTTTTTTTTTTAAATGATGAACGTTAAAGGTTCATCGGGGGGGAATTGTGTTGAAACTATTCTCTCCCGGCTGCTTAGCGCGCATCTGCACATGCGCTGTTTTTGTTTTGTTTTTCTGTTCTCTTTTTCATCTGTGAGTCTGAATAAAGTATTGTGCTTGATAAGGCGTTTTTTACATTGCGTCTTAAAACTATAATATAATGATTCGTCTACCAAATAATGATTATAAAAGCTGAACCACCTCTGAACCGAATATTTATTACAAACGGTTCTGTAAATGAACGTACCATTCGACGTTGGTATGCAAAGTTCGAAACTGGGGATGAGAGTCTCACAAAAGAAGACCGGGGCAGACCAGAGACTGTTGTGAACAATGAAGTTTTACGAGCAATAGTTGAAAAAAATCCAGGCAATACTGTTAGAGATTATGCAGAAGAACTAGGTGTATCTCCTTCAACCATTTCACGTCATCTAAAATTGATTGGCAAAGTTAAAAAATTGGATAAATGGGTACCGCATGAATTGAATGAGAATCACAAGCGCAAACGTTTTGAAATCTCGTCTGCCCTTCTTCTTCGCAACCAAAATTATCCTTTTCTCAATCGAATTGTAACTTGTGACGAAAAGTGGATTCTGTACGACAATCGTAATCGTTTAGCGCAGTGGCTGCATGCTGACAAGGCTCCACTACACTTCCCAAAGCCGAAACTCCATCAAAAGAAGGTTAAGGTGACTGTTTGGTGGTCCTCAGCTGGTTTAATTCACAATAGCTTTCTAAAACCAGGGAAACCATCACAGCGGAGAAATATTGTAGAGAAATCGATGAAATGCACCAGGAACTTACACGTAAACAGCCGGCATTGGTCAATAGGAAGGGCCCTATTCTTCTCCATGATAACGCTAGACCGCATGTTTCAATGATCACTCGTCAGAAGCTGCACATGTTAAACTATGAAGTTTTAGACCATTCACCATATTCACCTGACCTCTCACCTACAGATTTTCACTTTTTCAAACATTTCGATAACTTCTTGCAGGAGAAATGCTTCAGGATGCTGAAGTGGAATTCAATGAATTTGTTGCCTCCAGGACGACTACATTTTATGATACCGGCATAAAAAAAACTTGTTTCTCGTTGGAAAAAGTATATTGAAACTAATGGTTCCTATTTTGATTAATAAAGTTTGTTCTGTAAAACTATATTCTTTCTTTAAGTAGACCATGAAAATCGGACATTTCATATGTTACATCCTAATATAACTACGCCCAGAACAGGCAGAAAAATTAGGGATAGTTGCTTACGAAATAGGAAAAAAAAGTGCTGATACACTTGCTCAGATTGTTCAGGAGTCAGATATTGCCGTTTCGAAAAGAACTGTGCACAGAATATTGGCAGAAAAAGACCTGGCAAGCCATCGTCCAGTTTGAAGCCTAAGCTTATATAGAGGCTATGAAAAGAAACGACTCACCTGGGCTCGAGACCATCGTTACTTGACTGTGGAATATTGGAATAAAGCAATACACGATATTTATTAATAGTTTCAATGTTATCTAAGTCTTTTTTGCAATTAAACCATACATTATTTCAATTTCAGGTTTGTTTCTCACTTCTCAGTTAACTTTTAAACTTGAGTTAACTTTTGAAATTTTAGTTGATAAAAGAAATTTCATCCGACGGCGCCCTGGAGAGCAGTTCTACCCTGACTGCATAATAGAAAGAGTTAAACATCTACTGAAGGTTATGGTTTAGTCTGTTATAAATACCAAGGGTGTAGGACGTTTGTACATTGTTCGAGAAACTATGAAACCGGATCGAAATAAGGAAGTTCTACGAATTCACCTTCTTCGACAGCTGGAAGAATGGTTCCTGGAAGGTGAGCATGGTGTTTTTAGGTACAATTATGCCCCTTGCCATAAAGCCAAAAGTGTTACCAAATTTACGGGCCAAGAATATCGGAATATTATCGTGGCCTGGAAATTTGCCCGATATGAATTCCATAGAAAATTTATGAGAAATTACAAAAAGGGAAAATGGCAAGAAAATGATAACAACCAAGAGGAAACTGGTCGAAAAACTTAAAAATGTCTGACATCACAAACTTTTAATTAAGGAAAGTGCAAAATCCTGCATAGAAAGCATGCGGTAACGCATTGAAGAACTAATATCAGCCGAAGGAAGTGCCACCAAATATCAAGGTCTTAGAAAATATTACTTTTTTTTTCTATAATATATATTTTTATTATATAGCTATTAAATATATATGTATTAACACTAAATAAAGTAATAAATACTAATTGTAGCATATAACGTAATTTTAATTAGAAGAAAAAACATGATAACTTGATTTTTACGAATGTCCACATTAATTTGGCAACCCACTGTAGTATAAATTAGAAAGTATGAATTGTTTCAACAGAGGAATTCTCGTGATAACACTTTAAGAGCTATTCTATTAAGTTTAACCCTTTAATGATCGCATTATTGTCAAGAACTCCTTACAAAATATTTTTTTACTGATAATATATATTTTAAAATCAACCATCTCCCATTATAAATTCATTAGGTTGGTTCTGTCATCTGGTATATTATTAAAAAAAATATATATATCCGGGTTGGGATATAGGTTGTATTTATTATTTTATGCATGAATTTTTGAACATTTCAGCCCAGATATATCCCAGGCACGAATCCCACCCCGAGATTCTAGGGCGAAATCTCACCCCAAGATTTTGATGAGATTGGGAAGAAATGGATTAAATATTGTTTTCAGTATTGCTCAAGTAAATTTTTCAAAATTGTTTCTTTACCAGATTTAATTTAAACGAAAATAGTATTAAAGTATCTACTTAAACACGCTTTTTTTTTTTTTTTTTTTTCGTGCCCCCAACCCTTCCTTTTTTTCACTCTTTTTTATAAAATTATATCAAAAATCAATTCAAAGTGTCAATTCTGATACAATTGCGGTATTTTCTACAAAAAAAAAAAAAAAAAAAAAAAAAAAATGGAGTGCACTTTTCAATTAAAAAAATTCTGAGTTTAAATGCATGCAAATTTCATGCATTTGCAGAAAATAAAAATTCGTTCAAAAATGCATTAGATGTAGTCAATTTGGAATTAAAAACAGCTTTAACTCTTAGAAACATGGTGGTATATATTATAATCCACCTTATATATATATAAACAACGATCATTGCATAAACAAAAATGAATTTAAAAAAAAAAAAATCTCTTTTTTTTTTTTCTAATTTTGAAATTTCTGGTGATAGTCAATATTACATGAAAATAATTATTTTGCGTTTTATTGGTGCTTAAAAAAATTCAAAAATGATATATTTTATACGAAATTTGGTGTATGAAAGTATTAAATTGTACTCGTTAATTATTTAGTGCATAGTGATATGGAAAAAATACTACATATTCAAGCTTTTCATTTTTGCTACCAATTGTTATTTTAATTCAAATACTTCGACTTAAAAATTATATTAAAAATTGTACTAAAAATTATAGTTATTGTTTTCAGTTTTAAAGTCATTTTCACTTTGTAAATATAAATAGTTTTGCGTTTGTGAATACTAAAACAAAAATCTGGTCATTAAAGTGTTAAGCCTCAAAATATGAATGTATAAAAATTTTACTCAAGAGTGAAAAACGAGAATAAGTCATCGGCTTTCTAATTCGACTGACCCTGAAAGTACCGAATTTTGCATAACAATCCTTTTTTTTGTGGATAAGAAAATTTTGCGTGAAATTTCAGGGACTTTATTAGATTTGATTTATGTATATGGCATGCTACAGAAGTTGTTGGAATCGAATCACGTGAAAAACACGAGCTTGCAAGAAAAAGATAACTTTGGACTCAGGTTTCCATGTTTCACCTGAGACTCTTCGTGGTGCACGAGAAAGATATGCTACGTGTAAGAAAAAGGTGTCACAGCAATGGTCTATTTTATTTATTTATTTATTCTTGAGGGGGAGGATGAAATTTTAAGCTATTGTATAGCTTTTATCGCGGGCTTTGAGCGCGGCGACCGAATCGAAAAATTCCGTAACGAAAAAAAAACCTAACACAGTTCGGTAGACTTCGGCTGTACGAAGCTCGCACAGATCGAGACGAGCTGCTCCGAAATGAGACGAATACATAAGCAGCTGTTTGTGAGAAAGTATATAGGTGTATAGCTATCTATCATCTATGTACAACAGTGAATAGCTGTACGCGTAAAATTTGTGTATAAAGTAGATCAGATAAAACTTGAATATCTCCATTCGACTTGCAGGCCTTTAAAACCTATTAAATACCTTTTCTCTATTAAAATTTGTTTTCTTATCATTATTGTTATCTTATCATTATTGTTATCTTATTCATTAATATCAAAGAAAAACCTTGAATATCCCCATTCGACTTGCAGGCCTTTAAAACCTATTAAATACCTTTTCTCTATTAAAATTTGTTTTATATCGGTCACCACGCTCAAAAAGTGTAACTTGAATTAATATCAAAGAAAAAACTTGAATATCCCCATTCGACTTGCAGGCCTTTAAAACCTATTAAATACCTTTTCTCTATTAAAATTTCTTTTCTTATCATTATTGTTATCTTATCATTATTGTTATCTTATTCATTAATATCAAAGAAAAAACTTGAATATCCCCATTCGACTTGCAGGCCTTTAAAACCTATTAAATACCTTTTCTCTATTAAAATTTGTTTTCTTATCGGGCACCACGCTCAAAAAGTGTAACTTGAATTAATATCAAAGAAAAAACTTGAATATCCCCATTCGACTTGCAGGCCTTTAAAACCTATTAAATACCTTTTCTCTATTAAAATTCGTTTTCTTATCGGTCACCACGCTCAAAAAGTGTAACTTGAATTAATATCAAAGAAAAAACTTGAATATCCCCATTCGACTTGCAGGCCTTTAAAACCTATTAAAATACCTTTTCTCTATTAAAATTTCTTTTGTTATCATTATTGTTATCTTATTCATTAATATCAAAGGAAAAACTTGAATATCCCCATTCGACTTGCAGGCCTGTAAAACCTATTAAATACCTTTTCTCTATTAAAATTTGTTTTCTTATCGGTCATCACGCTCAAAAAGTGTAACTTGAATTAATATCAAAGAAAAAACTTGAATATCCCCATTCGACTTGCAGGCCTTTAAAACCTATTAAAATACCTTTTCTCTATTAAAATTTGTTTAGTTTTCATTATTGTTATCTTATTCATTAATATCAAAGGAAAAACTTGAATATCCCCATTCGACTTGCAGGCCTTTAAAACCTATTAAATACCTTTTCTCTATTAAAATTTGTTTTCTTATCGGTCACCACGCTCAAAAAGTGTAACTTGAATTAATATCAAAGAAAAAAATTGAATATCCCCATTCGACTTGCAGGCCTTTAAAACCTATTAAATACCTTTTCTCTATTAAAATTTGTTTTCTTATCGGTCACCACGCTCAAAAAGTGTAACTTGAATTAATATCAAAGAAAAAACTTTAATATCCCCATTCGACTTGCAGGCCTTTAAAACCTATTAAAATACCTTTTCTCTATTAAAATTTGTTTTGTTATCATTATTGTTATCTTATTCATTAATATCAAAGGAAAAACTTGAATATCCCCATTCGACTTGCAGGCCTTTAAAACCTATTAAATACCTTTTCTCTATTAAAATTTGTTTTCTTATCGGTCATCACGCTCAAAAAGTGTAACTTGAATTAATATCAAAGAAAAAACTTGAATATCCCCATTCGACTTGCAGGCCTTTAAAACCTATTAAATACCTTTTCTCTATTAAAATTAGTTTTCTTATCGGTCACCACGCTCAAAAAGTGTAACTTGAAATTATATCAAAGAAAAAACTTGAATATCCCCATTCGACTTGCAGGCCTTTAAAAACCTATTAAAATACCTTTTCTCAAAAAATAGAGTTAGATCATTCAAATTTGGTACATCGAGGTTTTCGATACCTACAAATCGATTGCGGATATTTTTGATATATTCTCATTGCGGATATATTCTCATTTATTCAATAAAAGAAAAAAAATTGTTTTCTTATCGGTCACCATGCTCAAAAAGTGTAACTTGAAATAATATCAAAGAAAAAACTTGAATTAATATCAAAGAAAAAAAAATACTGCATAAATAAAATAAATAAATAATTATAATTGCATAAGTTAATAAAAAATGCTATGCAATAGCTTTACCGCGGCAGTCCTCGAGTGCCACACGTATTTTTTTTTTTATAACTTTTAATCGGTAAAAAGAAAGTTATTCTTAGAAGAAAAATAGAAATCGTGTATTATGAATAGGTCATTCCACACTTCTCATATTTAGAAACATATATATAAAAAAGAAAGAAATTTCTCAACTTTTATAAAAAACAGAAACCAAAAAAGAAGGAAGACGTGTAAAGCGTATGTAAATCTCTTAAAAATCTTAAGTGCTCATGTTCATTAAATAATTAAATAATTTTATTTAGTTATTAAAAATATTGATAATTTTACGTTTACGAATGAAATTACTATTACTTTTACATTTTGAGAACGGTTAATAATTATTTGCAAGTGCCACATATATGTACAAATAAGAATTTTTTTCGTTTTAGTAATTAATTTTTTTTTTTTTTTTGACTAAATTTGAACCAAATTTGACATTTAATAATTTTCGGACTAGGAATAAACTTCTGGATATTTTATACACTCTTCGATAGATTATTCTCGTTATAAATTTTTCATTCCTTTGCCGGATACATATGTACAGTATGTATTAGGTCTACCGGAAAGTTCTGTCTCTTTGAATTACTGACATCGGAAATTTATCCTGGATAACATATAAGATGATCTGGGGTAACATTTAAGATGACAGTTGATGAAGTTCCATATAAAAATTGCTAAAGAAAGACTTCCAGTGTCATTTTATTAATTCAAAAGGACAAAACTTTCCGGTGAACCTAATAAAATATTTTTTTCTTTAAATGCAGTATTTCCTATAATACAAGAGTTTCCGAGTTCCTTAATTTATTCCAGAGCACTTTTAGCCCCGCCTATATTTCACACTACTTAATTTATAAAATACATACTTGCCAACCTAAACCGATAGATTGTTAGTCCCGCCCCTTTCCACCTATTTTTTTACACTAGTCTTTTTCTTTTTAGAGTATTCTTTTTATTTAATCGGAAATCTATTTGAAGAGAATTACTCTAAAAATTAAGTGGTGTATCTGCTACCACTTGTTTTATACAAAAATCTTTATCGTATTTAATCACGACACATTACTATAAAAATACGATAATAATTTCTGTAGGAAAATAATGGGGGCAAAAAAGGAGGAAGTTTCTTCTCCTTGAAAGTGTCCTGAAAAAAGGGCGGGTAGTTTAACCCTTTGCGGCACAAGACAATTCGGATCATTTAAATTATACTGCCACCGGAATTCATGAACTAAATTAAACTAAAAGAAATTTTAAATTTTAAGGTTAAAAAAACCGGCCTTTTCTGATAGGTTATAAACGTAAATGTTTGCTAAAAAATTTCCGGGATGAATTTTTGCAGCTGGTTCTTAAATTTTGCGTCCTCGCAGCGAGGACGCCGCGCGTTAAGGGGATAATCCCTGCAGTAAAGTCTACGTATGGTCATGGTTTTTAACTTTAAGTTTTTTCATGCTAATAGTTACTGGGAGTCACATTCTCCGTCTTTTTTATAGGGAGGCACTTCCAGTGATGAAAAATTTCTAACTTTTTTTGCTACCACTGTTTTTATAGAGAAAATTTTGTGTTATTTTTAGAGTAATATTATTAAACAGGTTACAGATTTTTCTCTTAAATATAAAGGTAGTAAAAAAGGCGGAAATTTCTCATTCCCGAAAGTGCCCTAAAAAAAAGACAGGAAGTGCGACCCCTAGGCTACATAAAAAGAATAGAAATTATACTCATGATATTTCTAATCAATGTATTTCAACGCTGCCAAATTTAGGAACATTTTTATTCAATATCTAGTACTATAGATGTTAAACTCTACTTACCTGCAATTTTCTCCATATACGTAATGTATTTGAATTCTCTTGGGTGTCCCTGTACACGATCCATTCGCGTTTAGTGTAGCATTCCTATATCATGCACATTTAGAATACGAAGTTTGCACTTTCTGTTATAACTTGTTTTTTAGATATGCTGAAAAGAGACAGATACACACACAGACAGACATGCACACACACAGACTAACCGCTAAAAACATGAGTTTTGGATTCAGGGAACCTCAAAACATGTAATTATAACAAAAAATCATTTTCGAAAATTCGACCCAAAAACAATACTTTCTCTATCTTATGGGTAAGAGAAAGTAAAAAAACAACTACCGCTAAATGTGATATCGAAAATCACATATTCTAAATTATGTATTACATTTCTGATAAATTTAATTCTTTCCCAATTCATTTTCTATCTGTATAAAAAGCGAGTTAATATTAGCGGTTTCATTCCTTTATTCCAAAAGAGCGAAACATTATATTTCTATTTCTTTAATAAAAAAAAATAATAAAAATAAAAGCAAGAGATGAGCTTTCAATCGCTTAATTCTGTGGAGAACAATTCGTTTCATCTCAATTAAATAAAACAGAATAAAATGTTTCCTGATGTCATTTTTGAACATTGAACAGATCTCACATCTGTTACTTATAAATAGAAATCGCGTATTCTTTTTAGACTAAGGTCTATGAATAAAAATTTAACGATAAAAATTCTTGTGGTCAAGAGTTAAGGTTGGTTTGCCAGATTCTCACGAACTGATAACGGATTTTTTGGCTAAGAAATCAATCGCCAATATATTTTAAAAAGTTACACTAAATTAGCTGTAACTGAAAAAGTTGGGTGTTGTCTTGGCTTCATTTTTTTCTGTGGTTTTATGTAATGTATCCAGCCAACAATTTCATCACTTCTGCCTCTTCGCTGTTCCTGTAAAGACGTTCCTTTGGATTACTTCTCTCCCCGTGTCCATTCCGTACCTGTAATGTTAATTCATACTCATCCTTTCATATATTATACATAAAAAACTTTATTCTGGATGTTTCGGGTGACTATTTGTACTGTCAATTTCTTCAAAGGAATTTATGTGTTATTGAAATTGCAAGACATATGATGACTTTGAATTCTATTAAATGATTGCATTAAAGATTTCGCTTGCCTGTGTTATTTGTGGGACATAACGCTTCTTCTGATTATCTTCACGGCTGATACGAATAAGGAATTCATACTTCCTACCAAATAAATATAACATATAAGTCATCATATGTCTTGCAATTTCAATAACACATAAATTCCTTTGAAGAAATTGACAGTACAAATAGTCACCCGAAACATCCAGAATAAAGTTTTTTATGTATAATATATGGAAGGATGAGTATGAATTAACATTACAGGTACGGAATGGACACGGGGAGAGAAGTAATCCAAAGGAACGTCTTTACAGGAACAGCGAAGAGGCAGAAGTGATGAAATTGTTGGCTGGATACATTACACAAAACCACAGAAAAAAATGAAGCCAAGACAACACCCAACTTTTTCAGTTACAGCTAATTTAGTGTAACTTTTTAAAATATATTGGCGATTGATTTCTTAGCCAAAAAATCCGTTATCAGTTCGTGAGAATCTGGCAAACCAACCTTAACTCTTGACCACAAGAATTTTTATCGTTAAATTTTTATTCATAGACCTTAGTCTAAAAAGAATACGCGATTTCTATTTATAAGTAACAGATGTGAGATCTGTTCAATGTTCAAAAATGACATCAGGAAACATTTTATTCTGTTTTATTTAATTGAGATGAAACGAATTGTTCTCCACAGAATTAAGCGATTGAAAGCTCATCTCTTGCTTTTATTTTTATTATTTTTTTTTATTAAAGAAATAGAGATATAATGTTTCGCTCTTTTGGAATAAAGGAATGAAACCGCTAATATTAACTCGCTTTTTATACAGATAGAAAATGAATTGGGAAAGAATTAAATTTATCAGAAATGTAATACATAATTTAGAATATGTGATTTTCGATATCACACTAAAGTACTTATTTAGTTAATGAATGAAGTAGTTATGTGACCAAAATGTAGAAAACACGTTTTATTTTTTGTTTAAAATGAGATTTGAGACTATTGAATGAATGTAATTTTTTGAAGCGTCTAAAGAAAAAAAAAAAAAAAAAAAAAAAAAAAAAAAAAAGCAGTCGCTGGGTTAAAGAAATAATCTTTTTGTACAACTAGTCCCTTCCATCCTCAGCACAAAACCATAAAACATCCGCAATAAAGATGATAAAATGCCTCGTATAGGCATTTTTCAAAGTAATGAACACTTTTATTACCCGCCCTTCAACAAGTTAATAACATGGTTTTGAAGCAGGATGCCTTAGCGATAAAATTCATTACAGTTTTAACCATTATTAATCCTTAGTTTTAGTTAAATTCTGGAAGACAGGTAATCAAATCAGTTAAGGTAGCAGGTCCAGGGGGTGTAACTTCATTTTCGAAAGGGCGTTGATTTTAAGGGTGTGGTAAGGGGTGTTCATGAATACCTAGCTTCTTGCCTAGAAGGCTTGGAAATTTTTAGAACGTTATTTTTGTGGTAATTTGCTACAATTTCATTGAATTCTTTTTCTTTCTTTCCCTTTTTTTTTTTTTTTTTTTTTTTTTTTTTTGTTCTCTGCTGAAAGATTTTTACTGGTTTAAAGATTAGAGTTAAAACAAAACATTCTCTTTTCTATAATGAAATTTCCAGATACGCTATTTTTTACCATTATTATTTTATTTTAGACGTGAATATTTTTTAATCCCCCCCCCACCTCAGAAAAAAAATAATAATAATAAATACATATATAAAATATTACCATATTATTATTTTTTTTATATACATTTTTATTTTAAGAAGAAATTATTGGATTCATGAAAATCTCTCCAGTTTTTAATAGATTTACATATGTTTTGATATCTTAAATATGATTTGATTTTTTTTTTTTTTTTTTTTTTTTATGTGTGTGTGTGTTAGTAAAATTTTGTTGGCGTTGTGTCTTACGAACCAATGGACAAAATTTAACCAAACATCATATTTGATTGAACCTTGGGACCTTGGCTTAAATAGCTATTGATTAGCTTTCAAGATACATCGCGCAACAGAAGACGCTGCTCTGCTGTGATTTCCTCCATTCAGGCGAAGGCTATATCTTAGCTGTCATAGTGTATAAAGAATTTGGCATGATGTAATATTTTATATTAATAGGAAGAATATATCTCAGATTCTGTGTTATATATATGCACCAACTTGGTATGTGAGGTATATATTATGAAAAAACAGAATCAATTCAGGTGTATATTGGCCGACAGGTAACGCTGCTATTAGATCTTGTGATTATCCAGATGACTATATCGCAGCATCTCCTGGAGAAAATTGCACATATAAAATGTTAATTGTAAGAAGTTAAATTGATTAATGGTGAATACCGGGGAAAAGTGGACATGACACTTAAATTTTAAAATTTTTGCTATTGATTCATGTTATACATCATTCTTTTCAGAATAATATGAATTTTTAATTTCTATCAAAAGGTTTGCTATATAGAGCAATAACATTGAGAAAAATAAGATCAAAGTCACTTGTTCTCTTAGACAGCTACATCATAAAAAACACTTATTTTGATTATTGGGAAAATTGGGTTAATATTTCAATTAAAATATTTACCAATAAATTAGTTTTTCACCTTTAAAAGTGTAGTTGACTTATTTATTAACTAATTTGTAAAATAAATAAATAAATAAAAATAAAAATAGGGACTAAAAAATTACTCATTACCTAATTTATATTTTTAAATTCCGTTTTCACATTCAGAATATTCACAACCGTTAAATGAGTACCCGTTTTCCAACAATTTAATTTTTTTAATTTTAATATTTTATTTTACAGCTAAAAACTAAAAAATGAGAAAAATGCATTTAGTGAAAATTTGCATTTTTAAACTCAAAATTCAAATTTAAAAAAAAATTTTGGAAAACGGGTACTCATTTAACGGTTGTGAATTTTTAGAATAGGAAAACGGAATTTAAAAATAACAATTAAGCAATGCGTAATTCTATAAACAAATTTTGCCATAGGAGCTTTAGATGACCTTGGCGATTCGTGATGTACCCCTCCTTATGAGAAGATGAAATGATGCTGAAACTCTTCATTCTCACGATATTCAATATGTAAAGCCACTTGCCAAATATATTTTGGAATATCAGGTCGGGAATAATTCTTTTCTAAAAAGTTTGATTTAAAAACGGAAAATAGTCAAACATTATTGCTAATGATAAAAAATATTTTCAGAACTTTAAGTGTCCAGTGGCGGGCATTATAAAGACATTAGAAGCATTATAATGTAGATTTTTTTGTTGATCCCATGGAAAGGGAAAAGATTAAAATTATAACTAGTGGATCTGCAGATCAGGAGCCTCAACGTCCTATTTACATCAGACATTATTCAATAGGTCATTTTTATTTATTCCTTATTATATAACCGTATATATTGATTCGATCGACTTGTTACCATAATCAGATACATTCCTGAGGGGGGCTGCCGCCCCCCTCAACCCCCCGCTATGTCTCTATTTGCATATCTTATAAAGTGTTATGGAATTGTAAATAATTGCATTTATTTTTTTATCAATTCTTTCAAAGAAGTTTAGTAAAGTTAATAAAATGCTAACTTTGTGCATTTTTAGTCGTTTTAGCGTTAAAATAGCCTAATTTTCCCTTAAAAACATTTAAAAAAGCTCCAATAAGGGAAGAAATGGATTTGGCGCCAAATTTGGCGACTGTTTCCCTCCTTGGCGATTTTTTTTGGCGACCTTTGCGAGAAAATCCTTATTAGGGATATACCAAATATGGAAGCTCTAATCTCATTATGAGATACGAGAATTTTCCAGAACAGTCTGTGTTCGATAGAAAAGTATAAAAGGAGCATTTTTTCGCCAAGGCAGTCAGTCTCAGATCTGTGTCAGTTTCGTGAAATTCTTGCTTTGCTTTGAGCCTCTTTAGATGAGGCTTTCTTTATGTGTTATTGCGAAATAGTTTTGCACCGTTGTTTTGCTGTTAACGGCTGTTGTTTAAGCTGTGTTTACTGGTTGAATTGAAGCTGATACTTGGTTTATAGACCTGTATTTTTCTGGAACTTCCTGTGAATACATCACTGAATTTTTGCAAGTTTTGCCTTTCATTCTCGGACAATTTACGGATCCCCAAGTACGCAACAATATGTATTCTTAATGAACGACGGTCTTGTATTATTTCCCTGAAATTCATAAATACCAAATTTCATAACTACCAAATTTCATACAAAAAAAAAATTACATAGCATATCGGAAATATTTTGCGTAACCTTTAAACTAATTTCCAATTCTATGCCCACAATTATCAACAAGAAAACATGCTTTTAAAATTCTAACATAAATTCATTATATTTGATGGGGTGTAACCATGTTAAAATAAACTTTTAAGAAATATCGACTATAGACCGTAATAGTACGAAATTATTTTATATATCCCGGAAAAGTAGCCACAGTCATTATAAACGCCAATAATAATAATAAACTTAATTAATTATAACTCATTAATTTTTCAAACTAATTTGACATCATTCGGATGATTACAGTACATACTCGGAATTATTTTGTGTGGTCCCATAAATTATTTAGTCTATACATAACCTTTTTTAAGAGTAAACATAATTTTAAGCATCTTTATAATGTATGATAATTTTATTAAGTTCAATGCACCATAAACGCATTAAAGTGCGCTCTTAAATAAAAGTTTGTCCATAGGCTCTAATGCTACGAAATTCTTTTGCGTGTCTCTGTAAACAAACCATAAACATTCTATACACCTGTAAAAACTATTCAGCTTACTTTGCGTTTAAAATCAATAATTGTTCCAAATTTAACATTAATTGGATGACTACGTGACATTGTCAGAACAATTTTGTAAGGTCCTGTACATTAATTAGAAAGCTTAAGAGCACATATTTTCTTCAAACAACATAAGTTAAACATCTTACTCACGTACGCTAGTTTAATTTTCTTGATTGCAAAGTAAAGATGTTAAAATGCGTTTAAACGCAATTCACCTCATACTCCGTAATGTGAAGTATTTTGGCGTGTCCCTGTCTACAATCCATGCAATCCATAAAAAGTATAGGCCTAAAAAAATAAATAGCTATTTCTATACCGAGCCTGAATATATGTGTCAATTTGCAAATCAATCGGAGAATTTTTGTGGCCGCTATTGCGGTACATACAAATTCTTCCCATAGGCCGTAATGATAAAAAAAATTGGCGTGTCCCTGTACACGAACTGCAAATGGAATGCACACCCAAAACTATACAGCTAATTTCGTCGGGATCATGAACATGTGTACCAAATTTCAAGTCAATAGCGTGATATTTGCGGCCGCTATCGCACGACAGACAAACAGACAGACGGACAGACGGAACACAAAATTCTTTTGAGTCTCAACAGAGGCCCTCCACTGACGTTTCGGTAAAAATTCGAAGTCAATAGCTTGATTTTTGCGGTGGCTATCGCGGTACATACAGATTCTTCCCATAGGCCGTAATAATAGAATGACTTTGCCGTGTCCCTGTACACGAACTACAAATGGAATACACACCTAAAACTATACAGCTAATTCCGTTGGGCTCATGAATATGTGTACCAAATTGCAAGTCAATAGCGTGATTTTTGTGGCCGCTATCGCGATACATACAAATTCCTCCCTTAGGCAGTAATGATAAGAAAAACTTTGGCGTGTCCCTGTATACGAACTACAAATGGAATACATACCAAAAACTATGCAGCTAATTTTGTGGGGATCATGAACATGTGTACCTAATTTCAAGTCAATAGCGTGATATTTGCGGCTGCTATCACACGACAGACAGACAGACAGACGGACAGACGGAACACAAAATCCTGTTGAGTCTCAACAGAGGCCTTCCACTGACGTTTCTGCAAAAATTGGAAGTCAATAGCTTGATTTTTGCGGTGGCTATCGCGGTACATACAGATTCTTCCCATAGGCCGTAATGATAGAATGACTTTGGCATGTCCCTGTACACGAACTACAAATGGAATACACACCTAAAACTATACAGCTAATTTCGTTGGGCTCATGAATATGTGTACCAAATTGCAAGTCAATAGCGTGATTTTTGTGGCCGCTATCGCAATACATACAAATTCCTCCCTTAGGCCGTAATGATAAGAAAAACTTTGGCGTGTCCCTGTATACGAACTACAAATGGAATATATACCAAAAACTATACAGCTGATTTCGTGGAGCTCATGAACATGTGTACCAAATTTCAAGTCAATAGCGCTATTTTTGCGGCCACTACCGCGATACATACAAATCCTCCCATAAGCCGTAATGATAAGAAAAACTTTGGCGTGTCCCTGTATACGAACTACAAATGGAATACATACCAAAAACTATACAGCTAATTTCGTGGGGCTCATGAACATGTGTACCAAATTTCAAGTCAATAGCGCTATTTTTGCTGCCACTACCGCGATACATACAAATTCCTCCCATAAGCCGTAATGATAAGAAAAACTTTGGCGTGTCCCTGTATACGAACTACAAATGGAATACATACCAAAAACTATACAGCTAATTTCGTGGGGCTCATGAACATGTGTACCAAATTTCAAGTCAATAGCGTTTTTTTTTGCGGCCGCTATCGCGATACGTACAAATTCCTCCCATAGGTCGTAATGATAAGAAAAACTTTGACGTGTCCCTGTATACGAACTACAAATGGAATACATACCAAAAACTATACAGCTAATTTCGTGGGGCTCATGAACATGTGTACCAAATTTCAAGTCAATAGCGCTAATTTTGCGGCCGCTATCGCGCGACAGACAGACAGACAGACGGACAGACAGACAGACACAGCCCAAAACCGTTTTGAGTCTCAATGTAGGGCCTCCACTGACGTTTCGGCAATAAGTTGTGGAGTGGAGGTGTTACGCAGATATGATGATAGTGTACCACTTGCAGGTATCTTGTTTAAGAAAGCAGGATACTGAATAATTTATTTTTTTAATTTAACTTAAAAAAGTGGACAAATGTTGGATTGATTTTACATAGATTGGTTAACAATTAGAAAAATCAAAAATGCTAATGGATGACTCTTTTACAAGAATTTGTTGTAGATTTAAATTTTCATATATTATGCATGCAGATTACCTGCATAAATTTTGTATCTGAATCTTGAATAATTTATAATTATAATGAATAATTTACATAGCTGCCAAGCTTTTTAACTTTTAAATCAGATTTGTCACCAGTATTTTTTAAAAGGAATATGTTATATATATTTTCGACGATTACATGCCGAAAACTTCTACAAACATTTTCCGGTTTAAAGTCTTCCATAAAAGACGGTAGACTTAGGACCTATGAATTTATAACAAATTTCCCTAACAGCACAGTTAGGGTTAACTTATCCACAGTACATCTTAAGGACGTTTCTAGGATGTCTTTTCATCCAGAAGACATCTTGAAGATATCCTGGGGAGGCGATGCGCTGTCTGGGTTGGATATTTCGCAATAATAACTAGAATAATTTCTAACAAAAATAAACAATCCTTCTTTATAATAATTATTTTTACATAATTATTTATTTACAATTTAGCTGAAATTTAGAGCAATTGCATGTGCTATGTCATGTTCAAAAATTTTTCTTCCGTTACCATGACTTAAATTTGATAATTTAAAAATTCCGTTAATTATCTTTATTTATTTTTGTATTTTTCATTAATATTCAAAATGGAGCTAAAAATCCACTCCTCAGATTTCTGAATATCCATTAATTTTACTGGGCAGAACTACAAATGTATTCTTATTCTCAATTAATAATATTATTAATAGCCATAGATGAAGGCCTTGATTCTCTTGGATCATTTACTTATGGTAAGGAAATCTGGATTCTCTCAGACAATAGAAACTCTATCCAACACTTGGCGAGCTTTTTTCAGTGGTCAAGAACCAGAATCACGGACTCCAGAATATATCCTCTTGACGTGTTCCTCCAATGCACCATTGGTATCTGAGTCACCGGCTGGGTAGCTGTGTGATACTTGACTGTAACAGGCAAGATCAAACCACCCTCACACTCGATTCCTTAGTGGTCATCTTAAATACTTGACATTTTTGGATGGTTCCAGGCGCTTTGAAGTCTGTTCCAAGTGTTCTATTGTACAGGATTCCCCTGATCATATTCTTGGGTGTCTGGGGCTTTCTAGGCAGGATCTTACAAAAAATCCTTTATTGGTTCTAGACTTCTTTAGGGTGCACAATTTCATGGACCTGATTTAGCCATGCTAGTCTTTGGGGATGAGCAACAACACAACAACAACAAATGTATTTGTTTTATTTATAAAATGTCCTTCCGTTACCGCCGAAATCTAATTTCTTTTTGCATATCAACCAGTAGGTGGCGCTGCTACATAGAATGATACAGAAAAATATTTTGTGATTATCACTGCATACTAGTTTTTAGGAAGTAATAAACTATTTTTTTCCTCTTGTCAGTAACATTTGTAATCTTTTAAAGCAAAATTCGTTTTGCTTTTCATATGTCTGAAAAATTCAGAAAGAACTAATCTAGATCAATATTTCTCGAATATGATGACTGATCCCTCTGTTTGAATTGGTTAGCATACGTACTGCGTACTCTACGCACTTTATTTATTCTGTTTTACCCTCTTTTTTTTTTTTTTTTTCAGCATCCGATTACCCTTTTAACTGAAGGGGATCCCATACTCAAAGCCTCATCATCCTTCCAACTGCTTAATCTAAAGACGCAGACAGACATCACTCCCCAGAATATATACTATCATTAACCAGTACAAAAATAATTAGATCAAAATGGGAAAAATAGACACGTAATTTTGCATAGTATCAGCATTAAATTGTAAATTGCCTAAAAGGCTGTATTTGAATAACTCTCCAAAAATGTTACAATTTTAATTTTCAACATGTTTAGATAAATATACCTTTTTCTTTAAAGAAATTTTAATTATTTTTGGCTAAAATACTACACTGCTGGCTACCCAAAATGCAACATCAGGAAGAAATGCAAATATCAGAATGATATTTATTGAGCACATACATAATAGCAGGAAGAACAACTGATTAAATCTTCAGGAAATTTGGAGTAATATATCCTGAGGAATCAATACATAACTGCACTTACCTATACTGGTGGACAAAATTAAGAGATGGAACAGTTATTTAGGAAAATGGTGTCCCATCTCTTAATTTTGTCCACCAATATACATAGACATTGAATCGAATAGCGATTGGATGACATATTCGGGTACAGCACTTCATGAAGCTTGAACACGATGCCACATATTATTGACCGTAGTTACTGGTGAGTAGTGGCGCGCCAGTCGCTTTTCAACGACTAAACAGTCATTTTCATTGGTGCGAGATCAGGGGAACGCGCTGGCCAAAGCAACAGTCAAACACATTCTGTATCAAGAAAGGTCCGGACAATACAGACAACTTGCGGTCATGCATTATCCTATTTAAATGTTGCGCTACAGAAGCCTCGAAAATAGGGCAGAGCGATTGGCCTTAACTCATCAGAAATGTAATGGTCGCTATTCAGAGTACCGGGAATGCGAACAAGAAGTGATCGAGACGTGTATCCAATGGGACCCCATACCATAACTGCAGGTGATGAACAGTATGACGATGTCGAATCCCAGCTGGCAATGTGCATTATTTACAATGACGTTAAGTACGGTTGAGGCATTCTTGGTGCTGCAAACAGGATTGTAATTTGTCTGAAAAGACGACGTTACACCATTCCTGCGTCCAGCTTCGTCGTTCATCACACATTAAAGGCGCCCATATCAATGATGCAGCTTTTAGGGTAATCAAAGTTTTGGTAGCTGCATACTGGGTCACCACCTGGAGTATAATTGAATACACGTCTCGATCATCTCTTGTTTTCGTTCCTAGCACTCTGAATAGCGGCCATTACATTTCTATTGCAATTTGGATGCTAGCAGTGTATTTTTATCAATTAAATTTATTAAAGTGGACAGTTTCAACTTTTTAATTTTTGAGTTTCAGAGGCAACGAAATTTCGATGATGTGCATCCATAAAAGACGCAGATGAAATTCACATAGGCACGGAAACATTTATTAAAAAGAGTAACACTGTCTAGAGTATCCTAAAAATGTGCATATGTATCAAAAACCGTATCGAAAATTTTGATGAATACTTATAGAAGAGGGGAAAACTATGACTTTCGTTATTCGATAATTTATTTTTATAATATCACTAGTCTTTTTTGTTCTTTCCACCAAAGTTAAATGCATTTATGAATTGAGTTCGCCTGTTTATGCGCCCTCTAATTTCTATAAATATTTTTTGAATTATTTGAAAGTGATATACGTTAGTCAGATTCGATACACATGATCTATATTTACAAAAAAAAAAAAAAAAAAAAAAAAAAAAAAAAAATCATAAACAGCTCAATAGGTTTGTGACATACACTCATAAAAGTATTTCGATACTTTATGGCTCATGAGAAGTATTCAATTAAAGCTGAATTTGAAAAATCATTTCTGCCAGGTCGCTGACACTGAATTTCAAGTGCCTAGTTTATATTATTATTATGTAAAAGAAAATACCCTTTTTATTATTTTTCTTTTATTTATTTCTGTATTACTATAAATTCAAAATATTCAACGGTATCAATTAAACCTTGGTGATCCAACCTTTTTGTGTGATTACAGTTGAAACTCCTGCGTTAGTTTTACCTGTATAGTACAATGAAATAAGGAACTAAATTTGCACGGTTATAGAATATCAAAAAGAAAAAGCTATGGCACATCTCACTCACCAAATCAACTAAATCTTAAGTTGTTGTTGTTTTTAATTAAAGAAAAACTTTTTTTTCTTTTCTTTTTTCTAATAATCGTAAATATTAGCTTACACTATTCAACGTGCACCACATATTCCTTGACGTTCTTATCTTAGTTCTTGACAGCAACCCCTGTAATGTACGTTTTCCCCGCATAAAACAATGAACAAAGAATAAAATTTTTACTCGTAAAATATCATTTTATATAACGGAGAAATGTGATTAGGGACATTGTACGTTTATTTTGTAAGATGAAATTTTGCTGTACAGGCCAAAATAAAATGTACTCGATTGATAGATTATTTTTATAACGTAATCTAGCAATAATATTGATAGCTTGTTGACGGAAGGAGGCCGCGGCTCACCACTATATAGCGGTTTGGAGCATGTTGTTGATAGCTTAAAGAATGCTACCTCTTTTGAATCCCATACTGAAAATAATATAGAAAATTGCAGTTTCCTGCGATTCCAAGGCTTAAAATTTTGAGCGGTAGGGTGGGATTCATACGCAAAATTCCAAAAAATTTCGCAGAAAATTCCACAGGTGGAAAATTTCCGCTCCCAAAAAAACTCAGAATTTTCTATGATAAATTTAGAAGTTTTGCTCGCATTGAGCAAGTGTAATGATTGCAGGGGTCTGTTTGGGAAATTTACGGGTTCAAAAATGGATCTTTCACAAAAATCAACAAACTCAAAATGGAACCTTGACTAAAACAGACTTTTTAAAAAATTACTCGAGAATTTCTGATGATGACAGCATTTCGATTTGTCATAGCAATTGTTTTTGGAATCGGGAAAAGAACACATACACACATTTACCAGTAAATAAATATGAATTGTGGGAATTAACTTTGAAATAAAAATTTGAGTAGAAAAACTTTTTTTAACAGTAAATGCTTTTTACTGTGGAGCCCTGAGAAACATAGAATAAAAACTTATTTCTTGCAAAGGCATGCAATAAATAAATGAAAGTTTCAACATTAAGAAAATTTTAGAGAAAAATATAGATATTTCACATTTGCCAGAGATGAAAATTTTTAAATATTCAAAATATTTTTAAAAGCTATCGAGACCAATATTCTTAGCCATTAATTTCTACATAAGTATTTGTTAAACCATAAATTCCAAAGGTCTCGAAAGCTTTTTAAAACGTTTTGAATATTTAAAAGCTTTTATCTCTTGCAAAAGTGAACTATCTATATTTTTCTCTAAAATTTTCTTACTGTTGAAACTTTCATTTATCACATAAATAACTAAATATAAAGTTATATTCGGTAGAGCAAATTATTGCGCTTCTCTTAATACGTAAATTGATTTGATATAGAGCTCTTCATTAATTTATATATATTAAATAATGTCAATAATGAACAGGTAAGATTTCACTTACCTGAATAAAGCATACATCACTGGTTCAGCATACATCGCTGGTGAATAGCATCCAGTCACTCCTGTGTTGACCGTCTTAATTCAATCTGTAATTAAAACTTACAAAGTGCACAATATTATTAAATTTGTGTGTATATTAATTAATTAAAGGGATATTTTCTTTTATCCATAAATTTACTATATCTTGATTAAATATGCATGTTAAATTTTAGTATATATTATAATGGTAAGAGCGTTTAAACGCCCTGCTGAATATGTGTTTTTACATCTTATTCGAAGAGAAGCAAAAGAACATCTACATTAAAAATGAAATCGAGAGAGAGAGAGTTTCATTAGGAGTGCTGATTAACCAGTTCTGGCTTTTCCTTTTACTGGGAGTGGCACATATTTCGCTTTACATCTAGAGTGATTGTTCTTTCATATAAGTAATAATTTCTAAAACACTTCTTGAGTAAAATAGAAAATAGCGGTCATATAAAAGTTATTATAACTGTCTGTTTTCTTACAATTTACTCATAGCATGTCTTTGCAAGAATAAATTTTTATTTTATGCTTTTCAGGGCTCTACAATAAAAAGCTTCTACTGTTAAACTATGTTTTGTTACTTAAATCTTTATTTTCTGCTTTTTAATTATATAAAAAAGCTTCTAAAAAAAAAAAAAGAATAAAAAATTCTTAGGATACTGTGTAGACTTTGAAAGATTTTCGTTTATAAAATGACACCTTTTCTATTAATTATCTGCAAAAATTAACACATCGGTCCTAGGAAAATCGAACCCACTACACGCTCTAACCAAAAATCAAAGAACAGTAAAAAAAAAAAAGTCATAGAACATGCTAAAAGATTCCAACAAATACTAAGAATATTGTTCTCGAATGCTTTTTAAAATATTTTGAATATTTAAAATTTTTTATCTCTTGCAAAGTGAAAGATTTATATTTTTCTTTAAATATTTATATTTTTGTGTTTCAACAATTTTTTTATTGTTGAAACTTTTTTTTTTTAGCATGTCCTTGCAAGAATATTTCTTTTAATGCTTTTTTTGGGCTACAGAATAAAAACTTCCAGATTTTTATTTTTATTTTTGTGCGTTTTAGTCACTAAAAGAAGCTTCTTAAAAAGATAAATCAAAAAATTTTAGAATAGTGTGTAGACAACGAAGGATCTTTATATTATCATTTGACATCTTTCCTATTAATTATATGCAATAAAGTAACACATCGGTCTTCGAGCTCACAACCATCGCGTTATCAACATGACGCTCTATCCAATTGAGCTAACAAGTGACGAAAAAACGTACTAACATTTACGATAAAGTGGAAGCGTTTTGTTTTTCAGTGTGACACGATGTCAAAATCCAATTTTAATAAAAACTTTTCTAAAAAATATTTATTTATGCATTTTTTACTTAAAACTTTTATTTTCTGCTTTCTTAATATCTAAAATATTTTGTATTTTTTAATATCTAAAAAAAAATAAAAAAAGCTTCTTTCTTAAAAAAACCTCTTCAAAAATTCTTAGGATGCTGTGTAGTCAACGAATAATTTTCTTTTATCAGTTTACACCTTTTCGACTAATTATCTGCAAAAATTAACAAGCCGGACCTTCGGGGATCGAACTCTCAACCACTGCGTTATTAACGTTACGCTCTAATCAACTAAGGCAAGGAGCGACAAACGAAATAGCTTATATTTACTTTACTATGGAGGAACCTTGTTTATTAGCGTGATGCCAAGACACAATGACAAAGTCAGTTTCATATAAAAACATTCTAAAAAAATACGCGAACTTTCTTTACTTAGCAACTAAATAATTGCCAATTTCCGTATTCGTTGATGGAAAAAAAAAAAGTCATGTATCCATTAGCTGAGATTAAAATTAAATGCAAATTCTTTAGTTAGCATTGGACTAATTCTGTATTTCGACAATTGGCTGCAAGAATACAACGTATTTCGAGAATCAACTTCGGCAGGGGGTGGGAACGCGAAATTTGTCGATTAGCAACGAAATAATATCCTATTTCAGCAATCGCCGGTGGAAAAAACTAATCACGTACTTCAGTAATTCGTTGCGATTGAACGCAAATTTTGTCAAACAACTGCGAAACTCTTTTGGCAACTAGACATGAAAAAAGCAGAAATTTTATTTATTGGTAGTGAAATAATAGTATATTTCGGGAATCAGCTTTAGAAGAAAGCGCAAATTTTGTTTGTCATACGAATGTAAGAAAAAATTAAGAATCAGATTGGTAATTAATAACTAACAAAATTTATTAATATAAATTAAATATTAATATAAATATAAAATAAATTTTAATAGAATGGGATTGAAAAATTTGTGTAATTTTTGGAAAACTTTTTCTTTCGTTCTTTCTTAAGAAAATTGTATATTTTTAAAAGGGTTTTAGCAAGAAAGATTTTTAGAAGGAAATGCATGAAATTTGCAGGCATTATTATAAAATTCGCTAGTGGTAGAATAGAGGCACGAATTCCATGAAGATTGGATAGCTATTTACATCGAAATAATTTTTTGAAATAATTTTGCTTTTATGAAGAGAGAGAGAGAGAGGGGGGGGGGGGGGGGGTAAAACTCTACTCGATATAAGTATCCAATTTATAGTATTATAATAAATAAATAAATAATGTGTTTGAAAGTGTGTTAAAAGTTGAGCAGTTTGGTAAAATATCGGCTCAAAATGTCGACACAATTTTCTAAAAAAATTTGTCATTTTGTCTTAAAAAAAAAACTGCAACTTCATTTGATTAAAAATATATTTCAAATAAATAGCCTGCAAATTCTCTGCATTTGCGGGAAAAAAACGAAATAAATAAATAACAAAGTCACGTGAGCAGGAATGTCAGCCCAATATCTAAGGGAAAATAAGCATTTTCTTTATTTGCAAATTAGTTTTATCAAATTTTATACTGATTCCCAACCATTATTCTATGCGAGATGCTACTATGAAATATATATATATATATATCCATGAAAAAGTAATGAAATGTACAAACAACTGATATGAATGAATCTTAAGCATTATTCGATATTATGAAACTAGTAGTTTTTTTGCATAGCATTTGAGAAGAGAGAAGAGTCCAGTGTGAAAGAGCAAGAAAACTGTAGCAGCTAATTATCTTTTAATGATATATGTCTGTGTGCAGGGGCGCGCCGACAAGGTGCAAAGTATGCAAAGTGTGCGGCGCACACAGGCGCCAGTTAAAAAAAGGCGCCAGCCGAGAATAGATTATTTTGAAATATATATATATTAAAAATCGGATTTCATAATCCTAGTCTAAAGCCATGTGAGTAGTGTGGCCAAATAAGGCGCCTTGGAAACTGCATTGACAAAACTTGAGCCCAGAAACAGTTTTGGAGATTTATTGGGAAAGGGCGCGTGTTAAAAGTGGATTTACTTGGTGAGGATACGCCTACCCTCAGCAAAATTTTCTTTTTTAACATATCAAAATATCCCTTTGAAACTTAAAAGCGCATCTGAATCTCTTCCCTCTCCCTCTTCTGCTGAAAAAAGACCATTGGGGCGGGTAAAAAGACAACGTAATTCGATTTCAAAAAAGAAAATTTAATAGATTTAAGAATTTTATTTAGTTACTTTGTGGGATGCGTTTAACGTCGCACTAGTGCTGCGCAATGGGTAATGGGCAATAGTCTGGGACGCACCCCTAAAGATGGTCGTGAGACATGCCATCACAACTTTGATCCTCTACGGAGAGGATGGCTCCTCCCGCTTCGGTGACCCCCCCCCCAGAGGTATAATTCAGATGGGGACATGGAGGACATTGCGGCCATGACGGATTTTATGTGCACCAGACACCATTAGTGTACACGATGGTGTTTGGCCGGCTCGAATTCAAACCCACAATTTTCCAATTACGAGCTTGGTACTCTACCGATCGGGCGACCGAAATCCCGGAGGATTTTATTTAGAGTAGTTTCTTCCTCTTTGCAACATCGATGTAACATTAGGTTCTATTCAATGAAGGTTTTCTTTAGAAAAATAGTGTGTTGTTATAGTTTCTACTTTCTTCTACACATTCAATAGAATAAAGTATTGGATTCCTAAAAATTTCCGACTTCCGGTTATTGATGAATTTACACGTTTTCAGAGATCTAGAACATGATTTCCTCAGTTTTAGAAAATGTCTAAGTGTGTGCACGTGAAAAAAATTCTGTGGTAGCTCTAGCTCAAGAACTAATGCACAGAACTTCATACAAATTTATATATAGTTGCACCTTGACATAAGTGAGTGTCTGTCAACTCTTGGTGAAAATCGTCCAAAAGCATTGTCCTCCTCTTTTGTCATAATTTTTAATATGGCAGTTAGGACAAAATTTCTTAGAAATTTGAACAATAAGCATTATTTTTGACAAATCGTTTTAAAATTTAAAAGATTTATTGATAATTGTAATAGTTTTTTTTTTTTTTTTTTTTATGTAGAACATTACTTTCCCTGGAATGGAAGTATACAAACCCCTTCCCAGGAAGTGTAAAATTTCAGTTTGAGTATTAAAAAAAATAAAAAGGTTATCAGTACTTTTAAAATGATTGTTTGAACAATAAATCTGTGAGAATTTAAAACAAAGTTAGCATTCCTTTCATTTTTATGAAACAAACGAACAAAAATTCCTGAAAAATTAAATTTTCTAAGATATCTTTAGGGCAGAAATTTTACTTTTTTTAAACATTTTTTTTTTTTTTTTTTTTAACTTCAATGAGATGAAAATTGTCTACATTCATCATGGAAAATTATTTTAATAAGCTACTTGTACTGCGTGAATTTCTATAGAAAAATACAGAAAAGAATTTTGTAATAGCCACAACATACTAGTTAAGGGGTACAATACAAATGAAACACTTCCAGTTGCAAGGCCGTTTGCAGGCGTTCCAAATGTATAACTGCAGTCGGCAGCAAAAGTATCCGAGCACTAGTCAAAATTCCTATATGAAAAAAAACACTTAACACTGTTTTGTTAAATAAATCCTTGTCGAATCATGTTCTTAGACTGACTAAGAATATGATTCGACAAGGATTTATTTAACAAATCTGCATTAAGTGTACTTTTTTTACATAGGAATTTTCGATAGTGCTCTGATACTTTTGCTGCCGACTGTATTTGCAAAAAACTTGAAATTGCAAGCATTCCGTTTGTATGTAACCATAACACATTATAAAATAAAATAAAATAACTGAATAAATAATGTTTTTAAAAAATGTTTATTCTTTTATTATAAAATTTACAACAAAAATTACCTCACAAGAATCAAATACACATTGACAGAGACCATTTATGTATAAGGAAAATTTATATTGTCAACCATTAATCTTTAAAGATAAATTTACATCTAATCAGACAATTCAGAATTTTTATTTTATCAACTTGCAGTATATGTCCAAACTTTTTAATTGTTTTGGAGATTATTTTGTCATAACCAACAGTAGCATCACTGAAACAATCTTTTTCTAAACTTAAAATAATAAAAAAATACTTATGTTCCACAATGACACCAGACATATTTTTAAATCTTGCAATTATATCGATAGTATAAGATACAATTTTGGATCAAATAGATGTGTATTATTCCAGAATTTACAAAAACTCAAGCAAATCAAATACATTTCACTAAATAATACCATATATATTATTTACTATATGGAAAAACACGTATAATTTTAGTCAATTTTACATACAAATTACATAAAATCTTTAGCTAATGAAAATGGGCAAAATTCCTTACACTATTTTTTTATTTCCTGTTAAGTATTTCTTTTTATCCATATTTACCAACTAATATTTATTATATATTCCTACTTGTTTTTGTACTTATAAGTTTGTTTATTCCTTATATAAATGTATTATAAAGGGTAAAAAAAAAAAAAAAAACTTTCCATAATGAACTAAGACAAATCTTGTCATTATATTGATAGTTATATACTATAAACTTGATTTTTAAGACTATTCGAGAGTTTCCAACAATGAAAGTGAGAAAAATAGAGCTCACTACGGGAATTTTTTTCTTATTATGCATTCTAACTTTATATACTTATAAATTTTATTTATCTATACAAGTACAAAATGTTAAATTTTCAAAAAGAAATTTTCTTAATGGTTTTTATGCTATAATAGCACTAAGATTTTCAAGGAAATTTTCTTTCTAAAAATTGTGGTGAAAGTATAATAAAACGATCTTAAAAATAGAGGAACGCAGCAATCCTGGGTGGGAGGTGATAGTCAGCCTTGGAGACAGCTTTGATGACACGGTAACTAAACTTGACTAGAAGTAACAATTCAGTGTTTCCAAAGTTTAGAAGCTCTATCATCAATAGATGCCGTTTTAGAATTTTCTGGATATATCAATTGGTTTCTGGAGCAGAATAACCTCGAAAGTTCGCCAAATCCCGACAGAGATTATGAAAAGAGAAGAGACACTCCCAAAGGGTTCAGTTGTGTTCAGACATCTGTTCTGGACAGATCTCTTAGATATTTCAGTTTAAACGGTTTATTCTTATTCCTAAATCAGTGAAATTCTTACTCTACGGCGTATTTAACGCTGCTTAATGAGATTTTGTGGTGTGAATATCTGTACGATGTTTTACTGGATTATTTCGAGAATAATCCTTGAATAAAGTGCATTAGTCGATAAGAAACTATCTGTTTCTTTACGAATTACTTTTTCCCCGCAAGAAAATTGACGTTTTGGTAAGAATATGAATAGAGACAGACGGATATTTTGGATCAATATGATATGTATAATACTCGCAAAATTTGCAATGGAGCGAGAGAAAGTTTAGTTTACTAAGATTATTTTTTATGTTTTAAATATTTATTTAACATTACTTACAAATTAAACCCAAACAAATAGAAACGTTTACACTTACAGCTCTCATCTATGCCATCTAATGCCTCAACACGGCATTTCTATCCCCAAATTAACACTAAATCTGCCTATTTTGGCTTCCTCTATTTGCCGGGCTGCGGCAGCGCATTTCGGTAGATCGCCGTACTTGTAATTGGAAGATGGTGGGTTCGGTACTCGAGCGGGCCAAAGACCGTCGGTACATTAATGGTGGCTGGTGCTCGTAAAATCTGTCGTGGCCGCAGTGTCCTCCATGTTCCCATCAAAATTATACCTCTGGGGGTCACCGAAGCGGGAGAACCATACCTTCCGTGAAGGATCAAAATTGTGATGGCATGCCTCCGGACCATCTGTAGGGGTGAGTCCCAGACCGTCACCAATTGCCTATTGTGCAGAAATAGTGCGACGTAAAACCCAACCAACCCACCAATCTCTATTTGCCTTCATAATTGTACCGCTTGTTTTTGAGACTCTCTGTAGAAGATTTTTCCCTTTCTGCAAGAAGTCCTTTTTATTTGTTTCTTTTAAAATTTCATTTTATTTTATACATTTCTTTTTTTCTTAGCTATTCAGTAAACTTATTATTATTAAGGTTCGAGATTCAGTTGAATTTCTGAATGATAATTATTCGTAAAACTTATGATATGCAGTCACACTTATCTGGGACAAGTCTTTACGATGAACGGAAACATTACAGAAGAAATTAACAACAGAGTTAAACTTGCATGGAGAGCATTCGGAAGAAATAGCGCTATATTCAAAAGTGACCTTCAAATTTATTTGAAAAGCAAAGGATTTTTATCAGTGCACTTTGCCTGTTTTAACTTATGCTTCAGAAACTTGGACATCGACATGTAAAGCTATTAAAAAAAAAAGAAATTATACAGACACGACATTATTTCATTATTTAAAACATGAAAATCTGACATTGACAGATTTTAATTTAGTGCCAGAGGCCTACTGCTAAACTTGTTAATATCGACAAATTCTTCTTTAGTTAATTCGTGACGATCTAAATTCCATGATAAAGTTTTCATTAAATCAAACCAATGTGTTTCAGCTGCAGATACTGTAACAAATAACGTTGGAAGTCCAAACTGTCTTATAGCCGCAAAACGACGTTTTTTCTCTTTTTCCCAATGAGGGGGAGGTGTGCCTTGGGGGGGACTCATGTCAAAAGTGTGCCTTGGGGGGGGACTCATGTCAAAGTTGTACCTTGGGGGGGACTCATGTCAAAGTTGGGCCTTGGGGGGACACATGTCAAAGTTGGGCCTGGAGGGGACTCATGTCAAAGTTGGGCCTGGGGGGGGGACTCATGTCAAAGTTGGGCCTTGGGGGGACTCATGTCAAAGTTGTAACTTGGGCGGGACTCATGTCAAAGTTGGGCCTGGGGGGGGACTCATGTCAAAGTTGGGCCTTGGGGGGGACTTCATTCAATAAATCCCCATTCAATAAACCGACTGAAATAGGCCCTTAGCACTAATAAGAGTGACGTATAAAAATTCGACAACGCTGGGCCTTGGGGAGACTCATGTCAAAGTTGTACCTTGGGGGGGGGACTCATGTCAAAGTTGGGCCTGGGGGGGACTCATGTCAAAGTTGGGCCTGGGGGGGGACTCATGACAAAGTTGTGCCTTGGGGGGACTTCATTCAATAAATCCCCATTCAATAAACCGACTGAAATAGGCCCTTAGCACTATTAAGAGTGACGTATAAAAATTCGACAACGCTGGGCCTTGGGGGGACTCATGTCAAAGTTGTACCTTGGGGGGGACTCATGTCAAAGTTGGGCCTGGGGGGGGGACTCATGTCAAAGTTGAGCCTTGGGGGGACTTCATTCAATAAATCCCCATTCAATAAACCGACTGAAATAGGCCCTTAGCACTATTAAGAGTGACGTATAAAAATTCGACAACGCTGGGCCTTGGGGGGACTCATGTCAAAGTTGTACCTTGGGGGGGACTCATGTCAAAGTTGGGCCTGGGGGGGGACTCATGTCAAAGTTGGGCCTTGGGGGGCCTTCATTCAATAAATCCCCATTCAATAAACCGACTGAAATAGGCCCTTAGCACTATTAAGAGTGACGTATAAAAATTCGACAACGCTGGGCCTTGGGGGGACTCATGTCAAAGTTGTACTTTGGGGGGGACTCATGTCAAAGTTGGGCCTTGGGGGGACTTCATTCAATAAATCCCCATTCAATAAACTGACTGAAATAGGCCCTTAGCACTATTAAGAGTGACGTATAAAAATTCGACAACGCTGTACCGACTGAAATAGGCCTCTAGCACTAAAAAGGAAATTAAAGGGGACAAATGTGCAAGTTGTACCTGACGGGACTAATGTGCAAGTTGCACCGAACGAACAAACTATTTCTTTCAACGAAAATGCCTACTAACCCTGGACGATAGGTCTAATATATCGTATCATATTATATATCGTATTTATCGTAATATAACTCAATACTTTCCTTCTTCGACTCGTTTTAATACGCATTTTTTGTATGCATGAGCAGCCCCCGAAAAACAAAAACATTAAATTCATTTTTAACACTTTCCAACAAGGTTGAAAAGTGTTTATGACTTCGGTTTGTCTGTCTGTCTGTCTGTCCGCGCTCTAACTCCCGTAAATATTTATGGAATTTCTTGAAACTTATATATGTTATTCAAGTTCACTATCGGACGTTCCCTATTGAAAATGGAGTTTATACCTCTACTGGTTTGTGTACAGGGACACCCGAAAGTATTTCAAAGCATTGTGTTCTATGAGAGGTATTTCTATAAACCATGTTTTCATACCTTTACTGTAGACATATCTTAATGAAATTGAAATATGTTATTCAAGTTCACTATCGAACGTTCCCTATTGAAAATAGAGTTTATACCTCTATTGGTTTGTGTACAGGGACACTCGAAAGTATTTCAAAGCATTGTGTTCTATGAGAGGTATTTCTATAAACCATATTTTCATACCTTTACTGTAGACATACCTTAATGAAATTGAAATATGTTATTCAAGTTCACTATTGGATGTTTCCTGTATAAAATGGAGGAAATACCACCATTGGTTTATGTACAGGGACACTCAAAAGAATTCCAAAGCATTGAGTTCTAGGAGAGATATTTCTATAAATCAAATTTTAATAACTTTACTTTCCACGAAGTTTTTGGAAATTGAAATATGTTATTTATATGCACAAAAGAATGCTTTCCACAGAATATAGCATGATAAGCATTAGATTTATAGGGTGGCACAAAAATATCCAGTTACATTAAGAGCTATTAATAAAAAATTGCTAGAATTGCACTTTCGTTTACGTTAAGCGTTTTTAACATTTTCTAACATTTTTAACACTTTCCAACAAGGTTGAAAAATGTTTATGACTTCTGTTTGTCTGTGTGTCTGTCCGCGCTCTAACTCCCGTAAATATTTATGGAATTTCTTGAAACTGATATATGTTATTCAAATTCACTATCGGACGTTCCCTATTGAAAATGGAGTTTATACCTCTACTCGTTTGTGTACAGGGACACCCGAAAGTATTTCAAAGCATTGTGTTCTATGAGAGGTATTTCTATAAACTATATTTTCATACCTTTACTGTAGACATATCTCAATGAAATTGAAATATGTTATTCAAGTTCACTATTGGATGTTTCCTGTATAAAATGGAGGAAATACCATCATTGGTTTATGTACAGGGACACTCAAAAGAATTCCAAAGCATTGAGTTCTATGAGAGATATCTCTATAAATCAAATTTTAATAACTTTACTTTCCACGAAGTTTTAGGAAACTGAAATATGTTATCTATATGCACAAAAGAATGCTTTGCATAGAATAAAGCATGATTAGCACTAGATTTACAGGGTGGCACAAAAATATCGATTAATACTTAGAGCTATTAATAAAAAATTGCTAGAATTGTACTTTCGTGTACATTAAGCGTTTTTAACACTTTCTAACATTTTTTAAGTGTAAATATCATTTCAGTTTTGTGTATCCGCCTTTTCGTCTGTCTGTCCGAGCTCTAACTCCCGTAAATATTTATGGAATTTCTTGAAACTGATATATGTTATTCAAGTTCACAATAGGATGTTTCCTATTGATAATGGAGTTTATACCTCTACTGGTTTGTGTACAGGGACACCCGAAAGTATTTCAAAGCATAGTGTTCTATGAGAGGTATTTCTGTAAACCCTATTTTCATATCTTTACTGTAGACATATCTCAATGAAATTGAAATATGTTATTCAAGTTTACTATTGGATGTTTCCTATATAAAATGGAGGAAATACCACCACCGATTTATGTACAGGGACACTTAAAAGTATTCCAAAGCGTTGCGTTCTATGAGAGATATTTCTATAAATCAAATTTTAATAACTTTAATTTCCACAAAGTTTTAGCAAATTGAAATATGTTATTTATATGCGCAAAAAAATGCTTTGCATAGAATATAGCATGATTAGCATTAGATTTACAGGGTGCACCAAAAATATCCATTTATATCAAGAGCTGTTAAAAAAAGTTGCTAGAATTGTACTTTCGGTGACATTAAGCGTTTTTAACACTTTCTAACATTTTTAAGTATGAATATGATTTCAGTTTGTGTATCTGTCCAACTGTCTGTCTGCCCGCGCTCTAACTCCCGTAAATATTTATGGAATTTCTCGAAACTGATATATTTTATTGAAGTTTACTATCGGATGTTCCATATTGAAAATGAAGTAAATCTCTCTTCTGGTTTGTGTACAGGGACACCCAAAAGCATTCGAAAGCATTGTGTACTATGAGTGTTATTTTTATAAATATTTTCCGTATAGAATGTTCCCCATTTAAAATGACATTAATAGATCCTGTATAACTAGTTTGTTTACAGGGACAACAACAAAAAAAAAAATGTCAATGCATTACGTTTTAGGACAGAATTTTTTGAAAGTTATATTTAAAAATCTTTCTACTGTAAAAATCATAAATATATTGAAATGTATTGGTAATTTTCTAAGATAATGTTTTCTATAGAATATGATATGATTAACTTTCCGATTTACAGGGCTACACTAAAATATTCAGAGAGATCAAAAGCTGTAATTATAATCTAATGGCTGCATTTTCTTTTGCGTTAAGCCTTTTTAACACTTTCCAAAATGCCCAAAAGTAATTCTAAATCCATTAGTCTATCTGTATATTTTTCAGTCCTTCTGTCTGTTGTGTGATAACGTAGGCAAAGAATATTAAAAGTTATTCGATACAACAATTACGTACAGTTGGAAAGTGTTACTAATCAATGCGTACTGCATGATTTTTCTTTCTTGTTTTACTTATTTTTATTTCATATTGTTCCACGCGCACTTTTTATTTCCTAATTCAAAATTATTGAAAAAAACTTTTTCGATATCGCTTGTAACGATACTGATTATTATTAATTTTCTTTTCTTTTTCTTTCAATAATAATAATAATAAAAAAAAAAAGATTTTGATAAAATTCTGGCAAAAGCAGAATTTAGATTAGGACGGAGGACTATTAGTTTTTTTCTTTTTTTCTTCCCAATTATAACATCGCTTTCAAATTATTCAATTATATTTTCGATAAATTTTAGATTTCGATAAATGTCCAACTATCGAAAAATGATTTCGACAAATTTCCAACTATCGAAAACGAGAACGCAAAAATCCCAGATTGAGACTAATAGGCCCTCAGTCCTAAAAAAAAAAAAAAAAAAGCGTGTACGGGAGACAACCAAAAAGCTCATGTTTTCGTATGAGATTTTTATTGCTTCGTTTTTGTAAAGATATTTCATTCAAAAATGAAGTTTTTTGAATTCTGTTTTTTGAACATTACTCTTTGACATACTTGCCAACATTCTAATCGTAACATTGTTTGTGCGCGCAATTTAATGGTTGATATTGAACAAGTAAAGTTCCTAATTTTGGCAACACTACTGGCAGGTACGTTCTTTGAACATCTTTTAGTTGAATGAGCAATTTTTTGAAAAAATATATTTAGATATTTCTTTTAGAATTTGAATATTAGCGTCCTATGTTTACCCAGTAAAATAGAATATTTAGTTTTCTTCCTTTTCTTTTTTTACTTCCATTAATCGACTACCGTAGATAATGGAAGCATTGTATTCGGTCCAAAAACTCGATATCGAGATTTCACCTGATTTACATGTTTTAAGGCCTCCCGAGTCCAAAAAAATTGGTTTTTGGCAATTGGTCAGCGGGTGGTGGTGGGGGGGGGGGGGGGAGGGTGGCAGGGAATCTTCTGACTATCGTATCTCCGAAACTAAAAAAGATACAGCTACGAAACCTCAGAATTAAGACAGAACTGGTGTACAGATGAACTTTCCAAATTTTGGTGAAAATTGGAAAACCGGAAGTGGGGCCTAAGTCCATATCTCAAAAACGGCTCTAACGATTTTCTTCAAAGTTGCTATATAAACACTCTATTAGATGTCCTTTCGAATGATATAGCTAGTTAGTTCAGAACATTCATACGCGTCCTGTGTAAATAGCTGAATTTCAGATACTGCGAGTGGATTCCTTTCAAAACGGCTGAATGAATTTTCTTCAAACTTGCAATATTAACCTTCTTTTAAATATCCTTTTGCATGTAATTGCTGTTTTCCAGTCAACAACTGAATATACCAAGTTTTGGTAAAAATCGGTGTCTCAAAAACGGCTCTAACGATTTTCTTGAAAACTGTTACATAAACCCATTTTAGATATCCTTTCTCATGCTTTAAGTGGTTATTACAGAAAAATTAATAGTCATCCTGATCAGATAGATCAGTTTTAGACCTCGGAAATTAGTGTATAAAAAAAAAAAAAAAAAAAAAAAAAAACTCTACCCCCCACCCCTTTTTTTTACTTTCCGAACACTATAGTGAGGAAAGTATTGTAATCATGTCAAAAATCCGAATTCGAGATTTTGATGTTTCTATACGTTTTGAGGTCCCCTGAGTCCGTTTTCACTATTTTTACGATGATGTATGTATGTGTGTGTGTATGTGTGTATGTTTGTGAACACGCTAGCGTCTAAAGGCTTTGTTCGATTAACCTGAAATTTGCTACGTATATTGTAAGTCACCATAGTACGAACCCTATAGATTTTGGTGAATCTAGCACTTATAGTTTTTTTACAGGGACACAAAGAAAAATTCTTTATCATTATGGCCTATGGGACCAAAATCTTAAAAGTGCGATAGCATCTAAACGCCTTATTCAATTGAGCAAAAATTTTATACCCATATTATAGGTCACAGATACTCAATCTGTATAGATTTTGGAGAATCTAGCACTTATAGTTTTTTTACAGGGACACAAAGAAAAATTCTTTATCATTAAGGCCAATGGGGCCAAATTTTTAAAAGTGTGATAGCGTCTAAACGCCTTATTAATCTGAGCAAAAAAATTGTACACATGTTATAGGTCGCATTTGCACCAACTGTATAGATTTTGGTGAATCTAGCACTACAGTTTTTTTACAGGGACACAAAGAAAAATTCTTTATCATTATGGCCTATGAGACCAAATTTTTAAAAGTGCGATAGCATCTAAACGCCTTATTCAATTGAGCTGAAAATTTGTATGAATATTATAAATCACTGTTGCACTAACTATAAGCATTTTGGTGAATCTAGCATCTATAGATTTTTACAGAGACAAAACGAAAAATTCTTTATCATTATGATCTAAGGGCTCAAAGTTCAGTAGCGTTAAATAAAACCTCGTGTGATATATGGAGAAAAAAACACTCTATTATGGTTTTCTCTCTTTTGTTTGTTTAGCAATTCCTCTTTCTTTATTTTATCTACAAAACTGTGAGTTACTCAATGTTCGGAAAGTCGAGTGGAGTCACTCCAGATTTTTTTTCTTTTTCCTTGCTGTGTAAACTCTATTTTATGTCTTTATGTTTTCATGCGTTTACCGGAAACTTGTATTACCTTCTCTTACTGGAAAATTTTTAGTTGTCTATTTCATTAGCTCAATTCTATGTCTTCTAATCACATTATCTCCAAAAAGTGCATATAATATGTGTAATAGTGGGTAATGGAAGTCGTGTGGTTGTTTCACACTAGATTTTTTTTTTTTTTTTTTTTTTTAAGAATGATGGACAGACATTGTAGAGTTGCCAGCATTTCTAATTTATTCCAAAAAATTGTTAGCACCCGCCTTTTTTTCTTAAAAAATTATTTTTATTATTATCATTACTATTATTACTATTTTGTAAAGAAATTTTCTTCTTATTTATAATTACATATATTAGAAAAAATTCCTCTAAACAGTATGTGGTAGAAATGTTGGCAATTCTGAGACTGCAAACTAGATTTTCATTTAAAATATTTTTTTTTTTTTTTTTTTTTTAACGTTGTATATTTGTAATTTAATATGTGGTGAAAGCATAGATATAGTAATAAGACATAGATTGATCAGCGAGAGGGAAAAAGTGATACCTTTTTTCTCGGGAAAAGTCACTCTAATGGTTGTCTTTCCCTTAGTAAATTACACACAGGAATATACACAGATATTTTAGTAAATAAAATTTATGAATAATTTATTTACTATAGGTGAATGAAAAACTCTAGATACAGTTTCAAATTAATTTACTTTTTTTCTCTTTTTTTCAATAAATAAAAAAATATATATATAATTTTTTTCTGCTTTTAGAACTTTTTTTCGGCATCAAAAATTTTTGCTCGATAACATGGGGATGATAGATCTATA
Organism: Salticus scenicus; assembly: GCA_963930645.1. Lineage (NCBI taxonomy): Eukaryota > Metazoa > Arthropoda > Arachnida > Araneae > Salticidae > Salticus > Salticus scenicus. The sequence goes on from OZ005653.1 coordinate 78,149,695, forward strand.
TATATTACTATATCTATGGGTGAAAGTGTGGTAGTTAGGATTTTAAATAAACAACAATAATTCAACTTTTCACAAAACTTTTAATCACCTTAACATGAATGACAATGTGTATGTGTGTGCTTTAGAATTTGGCCAAAAACAGTCAATGAACAACAAAAACACATATTCACACTTAATGTAAAAGCTTCATAAACTTCTTTATAATCCTTTTTTTTTTGTTATTAAACACTTCTCTTTTTTTTTTCCACAGACTTGACTTTCTATGTATAATTATATATAACATACATATTTATATATATATCAATTTTTTACAAATCTTTATTTTTCTTCAAAAATTAAATGAGCACGGTATACAATCCACAACACTTGCTTTCTCAGTTTCATAAAGCAACGCAAGTCACGATTAGAAATGAAGCCCATTAATGGCGATTTGCGTTGCTTTTTCAACATGATATCAAACCATTTCGCGCAGTTTCAATTACTTTCTCTTTATGTAAAAACAGTTAACAGTGATATATTTCAAGAGGAGAAAGAGCTGCTACACCACATTTTTTAACATGCTGGTCTTATGAAGCTCTTGGTATACACACCAACATCATGTTTTTTTTTATATACACTTTTCTTTAGAATTTTCATTTCTCAAAATACACTTCTCATGAAAATATATCTCAGGAACTATACCCTACTTTTCCCAGTTGAGATGTATTAAAAAGATTTAAAAACGTGCGTGTACGTTATATGGTCATAATGAATCACTTTAGAAAATATGGTTTTTTATTTTCATACTATAATTTGCTTAATTGTATCAAATTGTTGCTTTATACCCGTCATGTGTAAGCTGAAATATGCTAAGATTTCACATAAAAAATAAATAGATACAAATTTTAAAATCCTTTAAAATAACTTAACGATAGTTAAAACAGAATGTAAAAAAATATGTATCCAAAATTAAAAGTTTCTGTTTCGCCATTCATTGCAGGTGAAGTCACCAAATTTCAAGAGCAGATTCAGACCGTATCGAAATTTTATACACAGATGCCAATATTTTAATTTATTCCGGAGTATTTTTAGCCCCACCTCTATTTCGCACCACTTTTTTCTCCAGTATATAACTTCGATAAAATAAGAAAAATTTACTCTTAAGAGGGGACAATACCTAATCTCGCCGGCAGATTTCGCCCATGTTATTCTATGGGAAAATTTGTTGCTACAATTACACATTACCTAATGAATATTTTTAAAATTCTGTTTTCGCAGTCAGAAAATTCATAACCGTTAAATGAGTACTCATTTTTGAAAAATTCCTTTTTTTAAATTTTTACATTTTAATTTTGAGTTCAAAAATGCGATTTTTCACAAAATGCATTTTTCTCATTTTCTAATTGCAAAATGAAATACTAAAATTAAAAAAAATCAATTTCTGGAAAACAAGTACTAATTTAACGCTTATGAATTTACTAAATGTGAAAAAAGAATTGAAAAATATTCATTAGGTAATGAGTAATTATGTAAACAAATTTTCCCATAGAATAACATGGGCGAAGGCTGCCGGCGAGATTAGGTATTGTCCGCTCTTAAAAAATAAGTGGTATGAAATAAAGGCGGGACTTAAAATACTCTGGAATAAATTAAAATGTTGCCATCTATGCTTATATCTGCAAGCAATAAGAATAATCATAATGATTTTTTTTTTTTTTTTTTTTTTTTTAAACCTGTTATACAGTTGAATTACATAAATGTGAATAGTATAAGCATTAATGGGTCTTATTGCACCTATCTTTCTCCGCGAGCATTTTTTCTGTGGAGTATGTCAAGAACAGAAAGTAAGGGGGAAAATTAAGCGGCTTCGTAAGCATGCTATTATTGCGGCTATTGAAACATCAATATAGTCGATATCCATGCATGAGGAATCAGTGGCTGTCAATTACAGTCGGTAGTAAAATTATTGAAGCACACACATCCACACTTTTCAGAAATATATATTTTTAGTTTGATCGCTAATGTTTATCATCAACTTACTTTTTTATAAACAGCATAGAGCTAAGATCATGAATAGACCAATATTTACTTAACAAAACAGAATTAGGTGCCCATCTTTTAAATAGGAATTATTGCTAGTGCTTCAATAATTTTGCTGCCGACATTCGGCTTCATCATGTTGTAAACAATTGAAGGTGGCACATGGAACATGCTATATTGTAAATCCTTCATGATGCTACAATGTTTTTTCAACCATCATATTATCTATAATAATTTTGGAATAATAAACGTTTCTTTTTGGATAGTCTTTATATATATATATATATATATATATATATATACCTTATATTAAAAAAAAAAAAAAAAAAAATTATATCCTAACATGTAGTGAATTGCGTTTAGAAGCAGTTATCAACTTGGTTAGCAATTTGAAAATTAAAAAGATCAAAATTATAAATTACAATTTCTAGATTTTTTTTTTTTTTTTTTTTTTTAAATAATATTACGTATATCTTAAATTAGGAGTAACAAACATTTGTATTTATAAAAGTGAATATAATTTTAGAGTAAAACTACTTAATAATACCAGATTTCCACCAATAAAATTTCTTAAAATTGAATTTCTAATAAAAATTACAGCATACTTTCTTTTCACTTTTCTGTATCATGACCATATAACGTAGCAGTATTTAAATAGTGCTTTGCAATCTCTTTTCTTATCATTTCTAATCTAAGAATAAACTCCTCAAAATGGCGGCATTGGCCGATGATTGAGAAATGGCAGAAAACAAGATATCTTTCAATAGATATGCATGCTCTCGATGGACGTCAGTTATGATCAGCTGAAGAAACAAAAATGCAAGCTCGCAGGAAAAACATCGTATCATGTATGTTCCACTTTTACCGCGAATGTTTAGAAACAAAAGAATCTGATAGATTAGTATAAAAATTTTTTAGACAACAGAAATATTTTAAATTTTTAAATAGGAATTCAAAATTTAGCAAAGGTTTTGGGATGAATCACCTTGGGAAAAAAAAAAAAAAAAAAAAAAATGTAAAAAGATATGAATTGTTTTATTTAAACTGAAATTACACCAGAAATTAATTTAAAAAAATTATTTAACATATATCTAGTAGTTATTTTCAATACAATGTTCATAAATTTCTAAACGTATTTTCACAGAAATTAGCGGTGTAGTGGTGTAAAGATTTAAACTATACAGGCTTACGTATAGTAGTCCTTCATAAAAAAAAAAAAAAATATATAGTAAAGGAGATTTGGAGAATATTGAGGACAGCATAAATAAATCCATAGTTACCCGATAAAATAATATTGGTAAATTCCATGTCCCCTAAAACCTAAAACAACATTTATACGTGTCTCGTTTATGCGTTATTTTACGTTTATACGTTCATTTAGTAGCGTTCCAATGGATTACAAATGCTTCATTCATACACTCATATGATTCACGTATCGGTTATACATCGTTTTCTACCTTTTTAAATTTCGATTTTTCTTTTTCTGTTCTTCCGTCATTAATTTTCCTAAATTTCGTTAGAAACTTCATTTTTTTATGTCATACTAACGAAAAAACATCCACTGAACTTCATTCGATTCATAATTTGATACTTATACACAATCAGCGACGTACTATTAACGAATTTCTGTAATTTAATGCCAGCCTGCATGTACATGAATCTTTTAACAATTAGTAATTAGCATATACAATGTATATGACATTTTACTCGTGATTACATATATTCCTACTTAAGCTAAGGTATCATAATTAATATTCAAAGTATACAATCAAGATGTCAAAAAATTCGATAATGCGATTTTTCATTTATAAGTTGGTTTTATGTCAATCCTTTCAAAGACGTATAAACGGTATTTTACTGTAATAGTCTTTGTATAATTTACGTTAGCGTTTCATTAGCATATAATATGCATTCTTAAAGAAATTCTGAAATTTAAAAGCGGAAGAATTATTGTCAGTTCAGGATAAATTCTTAAATGAAGTAAGTTTTCACTTTAGAATATTATGACTATGTAGATCAAATGATACATTATTTTCATCTTCTAAAAAACGTTTTTTTCAACGGTCATTTTGTGTAGTAGTTTAGATTAATACTAACACTAACACAGCATTCGTTTTATAAATGCTATTAATAAAGTACATCAGAATTTTAGAAAATCTCTGCATTTTTACGTAGTAAAGTTAATTTACAATAAGCTCAAAATTATAAGTTTGGAAATGAGTGTTTTTAAAGATGATTTTTAAAGTTTGTGGGGAAAAATAAATAAATAAATAAAAACTTTTTCATTAAAAAATAAAATGAACGGCATTTGAAAGTAAAAATTTAAGATGAAAATGGTGATACATCCTTCTTCGCTATATTTTAAATTCCTATACAAACATAACATACATTTTGATTATTTGAATAATAACAATAACCTACAAGTAATTTTTTTTAATCCTCTATACATGTATTTTTATAATTCTAAATAATAAATTTTGATTTTTCCATTGTATTTTCTCCCCCTTTTAAAATAAATCTACTAAACAGCTATCATTCAGTAAATATATCTTATTTCATGATATAATATGGCAATAGCACCTTATAAACTGGATCTTCAGGCAGTCCAGCATAAAAATCACACATATATTTTTTCATCGGCTTTTAGGCACATAATAATGAGAGCAAAGATATAAATAATTACTTAAATATATTGACTCTGTCTTTTCTAACTGTGTCACAATAAAGTATTAAAAAATCTAAAACAGGAAATAAAGGCACAATAATGTTATGGGAGAAGTGTTGCCAAATTGTACAGACTTTATTTATTTAATAATTACCCCTAATTTTTAAAAATGGAGCTTAATATAGATGATAGTCGATTAGACAAACATACAATTAGATAAACATTGGAAATAAAAATTAGTGATAAATATTGAATATAAGAAAGTTTCTACTAACTGGCAACACTGTACGGGAGCCCACAATACATTGGAAACATGTTGAAAACAGATGCTATTTGTGTTAGATAATAATTTAGTAAAATTTCCGTAAACACTTGATTAAAAAAAGCACTTTTGAAAAAAAAAAAAAAATAAAAAAAAGAAATATTTTTTTTTTTTTTTTTTTTTTTTTTAAATGGAAATGAATACTATTACGAAAAAAGATAATACAATCTTATTTCGATGGGGAAATCTCCAGTAGCACAGTAATAACACCCATTATTATACTGGAGTTTATTGGATCGACCAATATTGTATATGATAGACATTTTTACCATTATCAGTCGATACCGAAGTACACCGAATCGGCCGAATTACAGTGTATTAGAGGTCTGCACGGGCCGAAATTTTCAGAGCCAATACTGTTATACTACTTAAGATGTTTCAATATTTATATTCATCGAAAAATTGTTGTATTTTGTATTCTGACGTGAGTATTATAGCGTACACTGCAGTTATGAAATAAACCAATGTTTACGTTAAGGAACTATCTAGTAGTGAAAGATTATTCATATTGCTATTATTAAAAAGAAAAAAAAAAAAAAAAATAGTGATTTAAATTTAGATATGAACAAAAATAAAAATGTAATACGATAAATACAAAAGTTTTAGTGCTTCACTGATTAAGTAACATGTAAAAACAGTGAACAAAAAAGGACAAACTATCCAGAATAAATTTAGCATAAAATTCTTTAAAGCTTGATAAATGAGTTCTTTCTTCAGCATAAAATGAAGCAGTATAAGTAATTACATGAAGCAGCATAACTCATAATCTTGTGCTGCTTTTTCCTCTGCAATAGTACAGGCATTCTAGTAGGTATTATTTTATAAGTATGTACCTCAAAAGGAATTCCTGTGTAATGCTTTAAATGATGCATTTCAAGCTTTATTTTAAAAAGTATTAATTTATATAGAAAAAAGAAATATCGAAAATAGAGAGAGAGTTTATGATTAACTTTAAATTATTATCAATAAAATATAAAAACATTCTTGTATACTTAGCAAAATGCATTCACTTACAAATACTTCCTAAATTGTAAAATTAGTACAGTTTTCTGTTCAAAATATTTAGCAAATAGCTTTAGAAGTACCCAAAATCAAGGAAAATTCTTATGAACAAATATCTCTGTTGAAAAAGAGTTTTTATTTAAAAGGTAGGTTTTTTATGCTTTTTTTTTTTTTTTTTTTTAATGGTTGTTGCAGTTACGTTGCCAGAAAATGTTTGAGATAGGACAAACTTAAAATCACAATTGTTTGTGTTTGCGTATAATTCAGAAATTCAGTTAGACTTATACCATTAGTTAGTCAGGGTGATTAAGAAAAAGAAAGCCAGGGACCTGCTACAAGAAATCTTCATGAATAAAATTTAAGGCAGGACAATTTTATTTAGAGATATTATACATCTTGTATCAAATCAATCTGAATCAGAAAATGTTAGTCAAGTTTCACTGAACTGTACTAGCAAAAAAAGAAAAAAAAAAAAATCAAACTGACATGTAAGTTGGGTAAGTTTACATTAGTTAGCTCTGTGATATATTATTATTTAGAATTTCGAATTATTTCGAATTAATAATTTATGCTCTGCGAAGTTTAAAAACAAGAATATTCATAAACTGATCACAGCCACTGCTAAAATGGGTTTTCCTAAAAACTTTGTATTTTCTATTTTATATCCTTAACCATGTCTCTGTCAAAAAAAAAAAAAAAAAAAAAAAAAAAGCTGTGTACACTTTTGTGTATATTAACAAAAAAATTATAAAATAATAAAAGACAATAAAAAAGGTGGCGGTTGGGTGGGCAGATGTTTGATTACGGAGGTGGGGTGGTGTTGTAAGGCTGGATGGTTGGGTGGGTTTGTGAAATTAAATTAAAAAAAAAAAAAAAAAAAAAGCAGAAGGCTTGTTGCATTTACTTTGTATTACTATACAAACTTTCTTTTTTCAATAAAATTTCAATTTCTTCCTTTTTGAGTTGTCAACTATATTTAAAATTCTAATTATACTATTTAACACAATGTAATCAATCGGTGAAGTTCATTGTTGCTTCGTGGTTTCATTGTTATTCATCTGCTTTGAAATTTTGCTTTTTTAAATCCATATGGCTCCTGTTCTAGTCGTGGCAGGCTGGGTGAGTGTTGCCGGCGTGAAACTAGTTTAACCCCACAGGCAGTGGCGGCTGGTGAATGACGTATTGGGTGGGCTGCAAGCTACTGACTAAAAACACTTTATTAGTATGGAAAGCTTTTTCTTCTGATTGGCTATTGAAGTGTCGATGTATTACGTTGATTCTCAAAATAAAAGATTCAGCCAATAAGACGAATAAAGATTCCATTCCATGTACTTTTTCTAGACGCTTCGCTGCAGCACCCCTAAAACGTCATTCACGAGCCGCCACTGCCCACAGGCAAGTCACAAGTCTTGCCGCCTGCCTCCTTCCTTCCTATATTGTGTTTCTTGGGTTATTTTTTCATTAATTTTGATAAGTTTATGGTTTTAAGTTAAGATTTGTTGTGTTACTTTATTGATTCGTTTGTTTTGCAGGCTGTTAATTAATAGATCTGGTTTCTTTACATTAGTGTATTTCATCCACTGAAAATTTTTTTAAAATCTTATTGGTCATTTCTGTTTCAGTGATCTTGTATCTGTTGCTTGGCTTCTACTATGCTTAATAGATCATCTTTATTATATATATATATATATATATATATATATATTTAACAATTTATATATCCATCAAAACTCTAATGACATATTTAAAATACTTTTAATACTTTATAAAAAAAAATTGCAATTTTTATTGGTTGGAATTTTCCAAGGAGAGGGGATGGACAAGTGCCCTAAATTGTCATAATGTGTCATTGTTGGTCAAATACCACAGGAAAATACATTTTATATGATATTTAAATAGTGAAATGACAAATGTAAAATGATTTAAATGCGCATAAATAAATAATTGCTATGTGAAAAGAGAACAATAAACAATAATTCAGTAAATGAAAATATGCTTCAACATGTTTCCAATCTGTAAGCTTCATGCTTTAAGAATGTGAAAAAATATTATTTTAACAGAACAGCGATACAGAAATGAATCTAAACAAATGCTACCTTTGACAATTTAGCCGTTTATGAAGAAGTCAGATATCCCAAATTACACCTTAAAAATGACTATTTGGTTACAGATATCACATTTTTGATAAAAAGTTTCAATAGGTGAAGACAGTAACAGCGAGTATATTTACTAATATACAGCAGTATGGGATAATTAAGTCTTCTCTATTACTAATTTGCGCGTTTAAAACAATATACATAATTTACTTCAGTCTTGAGGAAATGTCCTTGAAAATTATGCATACGAATTCTGGCAGGACTTAGAAAATTTCAAGAAAAAAGTTCTGACTGGAAGAAATATTTCATTTAATTTTGAAAAATGCTAATTAAAAAAATAAATGAATAAATTTAGTGCAAATACAAAATTATCTTAAACTAAAAGTGAATGGGTAACTGACTAATTCTGATAATAAATGATCTTGGAAATGATGAATATTTAACAATAGAAAATGCTTTTAGACCAAATGCTAGCAGTTTCAGATAACATAAACTAACCTATATACAGAATCTACAATCATGAAACAAAATTTGAAGGGAGGTAAACAACATACTAGTTAGGAATCATAATATTGAAAAGAATAATCAAAAATAACAATTTGTACAAATTTTTATCACATTGTTGTGAGGGTATTTTCTTATTGAAAAAAGTAAACCTCTTCCTTCTGGCATTCCTGTAAAGCATAACATTATTATTATTCAACAAAAAGATTTTATGCATTTGGGTTTAAATTATTTAAATGTTAAACTCTGCAATCAATGCAGTAAATGCCACTAGCAAATATAATGTGCCGTGCCGATGGACTTAAGCATTTAAACACAAATATGTAAAATCCTTTTGATAAATAATGTAACGTTTTAGAGGAACATCAAAAGAGTGAGGCTTCACTATTCAAAAGAGGACAATAGCCTGGAGACAATGGTGACGATAAGAATATAGATGCGAACTTGTACTTTTTTTTGCTACCAGAAATTTTTTATACAAATTTTTAATCATCTTTTTAGCAGTTTTCTCTCAATCAATCATAATGATTTTTTTTTTTTTTTACAAAGAAATACTGTTGTTGCCATTTATATAACAAGTAGCATAAATTGTCATTCATGGTCATTCTTTCCGATATTATGATTCTTAACTTTGTTCTCTGACACATTAAAGTTTGTCCCACATCTGCAGAATCACTCTTTATATAAGAGCCCTATGAACTGAGCAAACAGGGCAGGATAACGGGCTTACGAGAGAGACTGTAACATAATAAGAGGGAGAAAAAGTGAAGCTCTTAGCACTGTTTAATTTGCTAATAAAGGTTTATTAATATGTAAATGCTTGATGTGTGTCTTAGTTAATCTCTTTTTAGCACCAAAAATTATTAAGTTCAGTACTTATAAAAGTAATAAAGTTATCTCTGTTTTTATTAAAATAAAAAAACAGATAAATAAAATGATAAATCTAATAAAAATACATTATACCTGAAATTTAAAAACAAATTTACTAATTTATTTTGCAAACAATTCATTTGTAACTGAATAGTAATAAAAATATTGATAATCTCTTCTGAATATTGAGTCTTGTTTTTAACTCCTACACTGAGAAAAAATATATATACTGCCTTCATCTAGAATGAATAAGTGGTCATTTTCTAAATCCTCAATGTAGAAATTTAGATTTCCGAGCTATGCGCATAAGGCACGTCAATAAACTGAATAGATGAAATGATCAAGAATTTCTAGTCTACACGTTTCTAGATGGTGAAACAATATTCTGAATCTTTTGTATTGCGAGAAATTCTCCCTTGATTTTCTAGAATTAGGTCATAAATCAAGATTATAGTTGCCGAAACCCGTCTCTTGTGTTCACATTTATTTGCAGATTTTTAAATAACTTTGCCCTCGATAATATAGGCAAACGCTCTAGAATTCTAATAAGGGTTTCTAGAACTCTCTTTCAAAGGGGACTAGAATTTATAAGGATGGCATGGAACTATTTTTTCTGGAGCCAGAATTTAGATTCTAGATGTCAGTTACAGAAATTTTTCTCAGTGTATATTCAATATTCTACGAAAATAAAAATAACTCTAAGATTCTTGAAAAGTTCAACAAATAAGAATTAATTAATGATAAGAATCAACAATAATTCTATTCATTAGAACTATTAATAAATAAGAATTAAAAATAGATAGCAAAATGAATAAAATTGGGAGGGACTTTTTAAAGACGAATTTCTTCTACATTATTTTTAGAGATTTTTAAAGTCATTCACTAATGGACAAAGTTCATAATTTTTCCCAACAAATTCTTAGAAATGAAAAGTGTTAAATACATATTTTTTTTTCTCTACAAATATTTATTAATTTTATACAGAACAAAATATTTCTGCTATTTATTTTTTATTTTCTAGTACTTTGCATATAAGTATAGCATATATTATAATAATAGTAGCTAAAAGTTGTACTAAATTTAGAATTATATTCCGAATATCTATATTTCTTCCTGTCAGAACATAAAATATAATAATAAAAATATTCTCTTTATTGATATACAAACCTATACAATCTCATTAAGCTCGAATAAAACTAGTGTACCACAAAATTTAATCGATTAATTTACTAATTTTTCAACATTTTGTAATGAAATGCCTCAAATCTAATGCATTTAAAGGCCTTGAATAATTATTTTTAAAAATTAAAAATGATCGTAAACTTTTTATATTTAATACACTGCTGCAAACAGCGAAAAACTGGGATTAAATAGTAATTTTACGGATATAAAATATAAAAATGTGATTTGTTACACCAATTCCTACTTAATAACTTTTACATAAGTACACAAGTTCTTACAAATCTTGGTCAGTCTAGAACCATCTCATTATTTTTTTCTCCATTGTATGAATACAGTAGTGTTACATACCAACATCATCTTTCATAAGTCTCTTATATATTTATAGATAGATATATTTATTTCACTCATATTTATATATTTATATACTTATATATATATATGTATATATTTACAAAAACAGTGATTTACTCATGAAAACACTTAAACTCCAGTGTCACAAATAGAGTTCATTAAAAAAAAAGAGCACATAATGCGCCATAACAACCGAAAAAAAAAAAAAAAAAAAAAATATTTTGTACATTTGATTTTGTATGTTTTTTTTTTCTAAACAATTTTTAAAAGTAAACAAAAAAAAAAATAGTCCACCTTTAACAAAACAGAAAACAAGAATTGTATAGATTAACTATACAATAAGTTTTTTTTTTTTCCTTTTTAAAAGACCCTGCTAAAATGTCCAAGCAGGAAAAGCTTTCTATACCTCGTTTTGAGATAAAATTGCAAAATTAAAGAGTCTACTTTTTTTTTTTTTTTTTAAATATGGCAAATAGAAGTGCACACAGTTGCAGTGACTATATGCGAACATCACAAATATCTCTCTTCACTTCATAGCACATTTCACTGAAATACACTATCTTGATACTGTAACGATGTCTTTTTATATTTTTATTCTACAGTACACAAAAGCATGCATAAGGGTGAAACATTAAAAATATCCTCAGTATTAAACAACATATCGCTCTCATTAACAGAGATTTTATAATTTAAAGAGATTGATACAAATATGCTTTAACAAAGAATAGTATGAGTAAACTATAACAGCAATTATAAGTATAATAATCAGTATAATTAGAATAAATAATTATTATATTAATATGTACTATGTACATAATTATTATACTTTTGATAGAAATTTAAAAATCCACATATAAAGTATAATTATTATAGATTTAACAAATAATTAAAGAACTTATGCACAAAAAATGTAAATTTTGATTTTATAAATAAATAACTAAATCTTTAAAATATATAACAATGTGCAAATATAATATTGCAAAAAATTTTTTTGAAAACATCCATGATCAACAATAGTGACGATTTCACCAACAACAAATAATAAGGGGCTTCTTAAAAAAAAAAAAAAAAAAAAAAAAAAGGTAAAATATAGTTTAACATGAAATCAAAATTACTTTTGTTCATCTATTAAATATTAATAATTATAATAAACATATTAAAATATATTTCGAATTTTTGCATATATCAGAATGCATATCATTCATAAAAAACAGTACATCCACTCTTGAGAATGTTATGTCAGCAACACTGATTTATTTAAAATTTTACAAAGATACGAATAACTGCTTTATAAAAGAACTAGGGGAAAAGTTAAAAAAAAAAAAAAAAAAAAAAAAAGAGGAAGAAAAAGAAAGAAAGAAAGAAAAGAGAAAAAGAAAAGGAAAAACAGAAAATACTTAGTACAATGAAAGAGTTGAGATAGGGAAATAGAAAGAAATTTTTAATGGAAAAAGAAAAGTAAATCTCAATAAAAATATAACAGTAAATCTTGAAAATATCTCTTCATTTTAAATTTAAAAGGTCTCAAGAAAAGAAAGAAAAAATAAATAAAGAATAAGAAATAATGAACTAATTTTTCAATGATATAATTCCATTAATTTAAGTTGAACGTGTTTTCAAAATGTTAACCAAACAGAGATATATTGTAACATTTTTGATTTTTAAAGATCAACTGTAAATTTTGATTGTTTCATTCAATTTAAATTTTGATTCTAGTACACATAAATTATAAATTGTACATATTTTGATTTACTCATAATAACTAAAAATTATCAATATATCAAAAAAGAGAGAGAGAAAGAAAGAAAATGCCAACAAAAACTAAACTAAACTAAACTAAAATTTTATGCTCTAAAGGATGTTAATATTCAATAAAAATAATTTGATTTATAATAAATGAATAGCTAAATATTTTACATATATGAATTTAAATTCAACATCTTTAGAATCGTTTTTTTTTTTTTTTTTTCTTCTTGAAATACAAAAATTACTTTCATATATTTTAACATTTCACCACTGCATGCATAATAATAAATTTGGTATAGCACAACTGCTGAATTTTTTTCTCACGAAATTCTCCAGACCTTCTCACATATTAGTTTGTTTAATGTACCCATGATCGAGTTGATGTTATGGGAGTCTGATGATGCTGAGAATTGGATGATGAACCATTCATGCCAGAGTTTTCAAAATTGAAGTCCAAATTGCCTTCTACACTCAGTTCATGGCGCAAGACTTGGTCAACATCACATTCCAACCCACTGTTAAATAGTGTTGGCTCCAAGTCCAGATCCTGGGGCAAGGCATTATATAGAAGATGCCCCACAACATGGTTGGCAGTATTCAGCAATGAAGACGTTGTTGACTGTTGCTGCTGAGGCTGCTGTGTTTGCTGTTGCTGCTGCTGCTGCTGCTGTTGATGATGATTCATCATGTGTTGGTGGTATGATGGAGCTGGTTGTGTAGCTGGACATGACGAAAGCAGTGGAGAAAGACGTTCTTCCTTCACTTCCTTATACATAGGTAGCTGTGGTTGCTGCGGCGGTTGCTGCTGCTGTGGTGTGCTGCCTCTGATAATGGGTTCAATGCCATCCATGTAAGGAAGGGACATGTAAGATGACATGCCATCTAGCTGAGTTGTAGGAGATATTGTGTGGTGATGACTACTTATATTTTGGAGACGGGTCAGTGTATAAGATGATCGACCATTGACTGTTTCAATAACCTAGAATAAAATAATAATAATAATAGACAGATATTAAAAAGGTCCAATTTAATACAAAGTCTGAAAATAATAATACATGCTAATTTAACTGAGAAAATACTTTTAATTTGAAAAAAAAAAAAAATCATTAAGGCAACAAATTCTGGAATTTATCACTAACTAGGATTTTATTTATTTATTATAGTCAGAGTGCTTCGTCAACCATTGAAACATAATACATCATAACTCTGGTCATAGTACTAAGTTTCCTCAGAATCACTCAATAATAATTTTAAATCTAGCCATTGAAACACAGCTGCATATATACAGGATGATTTTTTTTTTTTTTTCCCAAAGGAAAGGAAAGAAAAAAAAAAAAAAAGAAAAAAATTCTGGTACATGCCCCCTTTGCAAAGGTATTATTCAAGAAAATACATTTACTCTTGGACTTGGTTATTTTAAGATATGCACTCAAGAATGAGGTGAATCGTCAAGAGAAGAGCAACTCACACAGTTATGGTTACAAACACAAGGTAATATTATAAGGTAATATTATTTTTATTTTATTATTATTATTTAAATTGTATTGTAATTTTAAGAGTGAGAAACCATAAATGGTGTTGTCCCTGTGACTTTAGCTGGAGAAACAGTAGTCCAAAACACACACACACAAAAAGAGCAATGAGCAAAGAATGGGACAAACAAGTTACAGGAAAACTATTAAAAATCAAAAATACAAGTTTAAATCCTAATTCATATTTCGTCATTTAAAGGAAACCCGATCATCACAGTAGAAAACTACATTTTTCACAAATTTTTAGGCAAGTATGCCTTCACATACAAGGACATTTTCAACCAAAAATGCCATTGATTGTAAGATTATATAAATTTCTGTTTCCATAGTGTATGCTTCAGTGCTATCCATCATCTGCCATGCCACATGCAAAGTTTTCAATTTTCTATTATGTGAACATAAATTCCATCGTATACTACACATTTATGTAAACATGCTCAAATTTTTATCATAAATTTGGTTTTCAAGATCAAATTCTCATTAAAAAATTTTTAATTTAATTTTTTCAGATTGATATACTTTATTATTAATTTCTGCAACAAATTAACTTCCAATTGTGGCTATACTACTAAAAATTTAAAGCCAGGCTAAAACAAATTTTGGTGATGCACCAGCTGAAACCATAAGATGGTGGTATTTTACGTGGGCTCAAGCTGAACTGTACTGTATTGAGTAATATATTGAACACTAAACTACAGTAAACTGTTCCAATATCTTGTAGTAACAGCAGGAGTGATACCAAAATTTGATTTAACCTAGCGTTAATCGTTTAACGATAAATCGAAACAGTAGCGGAAACAGTGTAGCACTCAGATTGTTTAAATCTCTACAGATTAATTTAACAGTTCAAAAAGAAATATCTGGTCTAAATATACAAATATAATTTGTATTATACCTCTTATTAATGTACTACTTGTATATTCCAAATTTATTTTCTTTGTAGTTGCAAATTTTACATATTTTATAAATTTCTAATACTTCTTGTGATACCAGATTTGGTCTGGTATTTCTGGATCGCAGATAAATTTAGTTTTGCTGCAGATAGATACAGAAAATTCTGCTACTGGGCAAAACACATGCTTTCATGAAGTTAGCAGAATGCTTGATCCATTCTATGAGGATCATTTGCTAATTCTACTCTTTTTTTTTTTTTTTCTCTCTTCTCCTTTAAAAGGACGGAAGAGAAACGTAATGAGGGAACAGCTCTTTTAAAATAACACAATAAAGACTTTTTTAATAAAGTAATTGAAAATCAAAATCGAAATATATTTCCTCCGAATTTTGGAGTTTCCTCAAATTAACAAAGACTAATGAGTAACTGTTTCATAATTTATGAGTGTTGTATGAATTTTCTGCGTGCGTACGTGCAACTAAAACTGCATCGTGTAATATGGAAAAGTGTTTCATTCAACTTTATCCCAAGTTGCAGGTGACAACGCATTTATAGCAGATTGAATCGGTTTGTCTTTTAGTGGGATAAAACTGAAACTAAATATTAGTAGTACCTGTTGCGTCGGCTGTTGTTGTGGTTGTTGCGGAGGAGAGTGCCGTTTAGACAGGACAGCCAAAGAATCAGGACTGCTCTGGGGCTGATAGGGAGGAGGCCGGTATTCTGCTGTGTTACGACTCACACCGCCGTTGCTTCCATAATGTGGGTTGTAATTAATGCCATAACCACCATTGGTGCCAATTTGTTGTGGTGAAGGCCGTCCATTTGTCAACGACTTTACAGCACAGTCTGTTAAATGGCTGAAATTGCCATCTGGATCACCATTGCGGAGCTTCATGGATTCATTGAGGGATTTGGCTAAATGGTCAGTAGCGAATCTAAAAAAGAAAGAAAAATGTAATGCTGCGTTTGTAATAAAACATTGACATAATTAAATAATTTAATTAATTTTTAATTTATATTGAACAACTTAAAAAACTTGAGTTATATAACAACAATTTCTTTGACTTATTAACAAACATATTTGTATACATTTTGATAATAATTAGTGTTTATAAAGTTTTTCTTGGGATGTAGTATCGCGTTAATTTCTTGAAGGGAGTCGTTAAACAATTGTTCCAAAAATAATAATCCTGTTCCCAACATCTGTGCATAAAGGTCAAAAAAAGGTTTTTTACTGTATATAGTTTTTGCAGTGCAGTTAGCCTATATTATTCTACAATAGGAAGAGCTATGGTTTAAAGCTTGATTAAAAAACTTCTAAATTTAGGTACCCCGAAATTCAAAGCTAGGTATTTACTTCATATTTGCCTAAAGAGAGGAAATTTTTTATCAGTTTTTATCATTATAATCAATGTTTTGTACATAAACAAAAGTATACTACCAGTGTTGCCAGATCTGGCGGATTTTTTATTCAATAATCACTAATAATTTTAAGAAGTGATATTTGATATACATAACATCAATCTTCGAAGTGAATAGATAAACGTTGCAATTAAAAATTATTGGTGATTATTGGATAAAAAATCTGCCAGATCTGGCAACACTGGATACTATAACCATATTTTAAAATAGTTAATCCCTTAGGCCGCAAATTATTCTCAGGCAGAACAACTTAAGAGAGCAATTTAATTTTCTTAGTTTTGAGAAGAGCGATTAAAGAAGCTAACTACATTATTTTGTAGTGAAAATAAAATTTGTTTCACGCCTTTATACAAATAACATTCAATCTGGTACCATGGGCATGCAAACAAATGTGTCAAAGCAACAGACCCGCTGTTACTTACACATATTTATCTCATAAAAAGCTAAATTGATTCTCATGAAAGCTGCTTCTAGCGACTGCAGCTCGTGATTGTTAGCTAGCTCAAGAAAAATCATAATGTGTTGGTCTTGCCACTTCAAAGCAAGGGGTGAACAGAATAATTTTTAATAATGCTTTACAATTGAATAAAATTCTGAGAAAGTTGCGTTTAAAATAGAAGTGTACGAATCTTATTTCGCTGCCACAAAATCATTATTTCTTTCTTATTATAAGGTTTCACCCAATGATTATCATCCGGGAAGATGGAAAAGCACTATAATAAACATCCCCTATCTCTAAAATGGATTAATAATTGGCCTCGGCAGCAGTTTGTTGTCCAGTAATCACTTAATCAATTATTAGTCTAACAAAATCTGTAATATAATCTTATGATAAGAAGAAATATATAGATTTCGAGAACTTACCTGTCCATTGAATTGGCAGAAACTGCGGAGGGCTGTTCATAACCACTGAGGTGCACCAATTCTGTTGACCAAGGAATTGGAGATAGAGGTGGCATGTCGCTGTCGTTCATGTCTGTTTCGACAGCTGGGATTGGGGAGAGACGTCCGCCGCAGGAACTAGCGTTCGAAGAGGCTCTAGGACGGAAGTCCGGACTTAGTTGAAACCCGTGATGGACCGGAGACTCCGGGAAGAGATCTTGGCCTTCAGACACTGAGGAACTGGGACTTGGCGTGGCCCCCGAGTTTCGTAGGGCTTCTACTTTTTTCTTCACACGGCCTCTTTTCTTTTCGTATTTCTGCGTCTCCATACTTGTCGCTCTCCGTCGAGCTGCCTTACCGGGCTTAGCGTCCGGGTTAATCATCCACCAAGAGCTTTTTCCTGTTCCCTCATTTTGCACTCGCATAAATCGGTTGTGTAGTGATAAATTATGGCGTATAGAATTCTGAAAAGAATAAAAATTAACGATTAACAAGATTACATAATAATAATAATAATAAAAGAACATGACAAGCATAAGTGAGAACATATAAGTATACAATAAAAATAAATAACGGGAAAATTGATAGCAAATTCTGTTGGCAATTTAGATGCCACCAGCATTTTTCAGTGTAAAAAATCGCAGCATAATTATTACCAGTTTTAATTTAAATAAACAATAAATAAATAAATAATATACATTTTGCTGTTAACTTATATAGCTAAATAAATTGGCAATTAAGTTGCCAATAAATCTTACTGTTAATTCTCCCCCCTCCCTCCCCAAAGCTGAATAAGCAGGGGTCGATCCAGGTTTTAATTTTTGGGTCCCTTTTTTGTGAAAAACAATGTATTTTTGTGAAATTTTTATTAATTTTTGTGAAAAAGTACAATATTGTGTAAAATCTTCCGTTTTTACAATCACTTTATGCAATGTTTAATGTAAAGTTATTAGGGTTTCGTTGAGCCAAATTAAAACATTAATTAAAAATAATACTGAAAACATGAAAACTTTTAATAAAAGGATCATTTTTATAAAACAAAATCTTGTGAAGGGACTCATTTTATAAATTTGAATTTTGTGAAGGGTCCCTTTTCATGAATTTGAATTTTGTGAAGGGTCCCTTTATATGAATTTGAATTTTGTGAAGGGTCCCTTTTCATGAATTTGAATTTTGTGAAGGGTCCCTTTTTATGAATTTAAATTTTGTGAAGGGTCCCTTTTTATGAATTTAAATTTTGTAAAGGGGCCGAAAAAGGGACCCAAATTTTGCCTGGATCGACCCCTGATAAGGAAAAATAAAATAGTTGGTTAGTTATGTGTTATATTTAGATAAATAATGAACAAGATGTAGCGTATGTCTTTCTTTTGGTTTCGGTTTGTTAAATCAAGGAATGCCGAGTATTGGGGTTATAGCAATGCTGCAATCTGATTGGTTGGCAAGATTTTTGAATCGTCTCGTCTCTCGGTCAATCAATCAGCGAGGCAACACCCACAACAAATAGCAATAAATGCACCAAAGATGGATACCAACCCTACTTCAAGAAAGTTAGGAGCTTAGGTGCAAGCGCTGGCAATTCGCTAGTCGGGGATTGTAAGCATTTGAGTACTGACACGTATCATCTTGTTCATTATTTATCTAAGGTGTTACATTATGTCATAAAATACATACTCATAAAATAAAATAAATAAATAAATGAAATTTTCCCTTTCTTTTCGGCTGATATATATGTTATGTTTGCATTCCAGAAAGTATTGTAGAATTTACGTTTGAGACACTGGCAGTAAATTCGTAAGTATAATAAAGTATGTGAAATAACGGAAAAGTATGTGTATGTAATGCATGGATACTTATTGAAATACTGCCTTTCAGTAAATGAGTGCTGTATAATCCATATATCTAAAAAGACAGTTATTTTACAGGATAAAGACCAACTAACTGTAATGTTTTTCCTTACAAAGTTCTTAGTTTGCTTTAATCAACGACACAGTTACACCAGTTTTTATAATTATTGTTTTATTACACATAATTTAGTGATGTTTATTCTTAGCAATCCAATAACTGATGTTAACCCCCCCCCCCCCCCAAAAAAAAAAAAAACTAAAAATCAAACGCAACTTGCATAAATCTATAAATTAACTCCCACTAAAGAACAAAAAGAGAAAAATTATTTCTTAAGAAAGACATTTTATTGCAAACCGTCATTTTTTTAAGTGTTTAAATTTTTCAATAAATATCTCAACTAAGGAGTTTAAGTCAAATGCACCAAACTCAGGAAAATACATCTATAACAAACCTATGAAATGTTTTATCTTTTACTTCTACATAGCAGCGAGAGGAGATGTGGGAATAGAGTAGAAAAAGGGTTGGCTGGAACACATTTTCTTGTTCATTATTAAAAAGACCTCTTTATTTAAACCGATATGTACACTTAGGATTTCAACTTTTTTTTCTTCTCCTTTTAGTAAATGCAGCTGCAGTAACAACATTAGTAATCTCAAAAACTCCAGACCGTAACTAAGGAAAGGAATAAACTCCCATTTTACCAAAATGGAAAGCGATCGTTCGGAACATCGATCAAGGCATCGAGTATCTGTTTCAAGCAGGTCAATAATGATCCCATTGCGTGCAGGGTGGACAGTGAAATCATTAGTTTTCTCGCAACAATCAGCCTCTTCGTCTCGTATCGGCGATATCAACCAAATAGTATCCTTTTAAAGAAATGTATATAATACACATACATTAGAATGGGATGGAACCGATTGGAAACAGTCACTTTGAATATATATTAAAAATGGGGAAAAAAAGAAAGAAAAAATGATATGAACCTATAAAGATGTCCGTATTTTGGAAAATGATTATGACATCCCAGCTAAAAAAAAATTGCAGAAAAACTTTAAAAAAGAAAAAGAAAATGTACAAAGCTGCAGATAATCTGAAGGTATCTGGAACAATAAAAAGTTTAAGGGGGGGGGGGGGGGAATTACTTGCTTCCAAACTGCAAATTTTTTCCTTTTAAATTGCAGTTATTCTGCAGAGTTTATGATTTTTTTGTTCCAAATACCTTCAGATTATCTGCAAATTTTTCTGCAGATTTTTTTTAAAGCTGGGATGCTATATTAAAAGTCTAGATGCAAATGGAAAAATACAAGAAGGAATATCTGAGTTAGAATTATAGGTAAATGGAAAATTATTCCGTGATGAGATCCAGAGCTTCACTAAGGCAGCTTTAAGAGGGTACTGCGTCCTGCCTGCATTTAGTTTAAAAAAAAAAAAAAAAAAAAAAAAAAGCGTTCCTTTTTGCCCTTAGACCAAACAAAAGTGCATTTGTACTGCTTTTTGAGTCACAGAATTTCGCAGTGAATCCATACAAGGTCAGGGTAATACTGGGTCATAGGTAAATACTGGAGGAGAATTTCTCACCCTTACTCAGAAACAAAAAGAGATATCTAAAAAGAATGTAA
The DNA here is from genome assembly GCA_963930645.1 of Salticus scenicus. Classification (NCBI taxonomy): domain Eukaryota; kingdom Metazoa; phylum Arthropoda; class Arachnida; order Araneae; family Salticidae; genus Salticus; species Salticus scenicus. The sequence continues at coordinate 78,170,644 of OZ005653.1, forward strand.
AAACAGAAAAATGCTAACAAAAAAAAAAAAAAAAAAAAAAAGAAAGAAAGAATTCTGGATTAATTAAAATTACTAAACAGTCTATTTTTACAGCTCCTTCAGTTTAACCGCATTTAATTACTTAAATACGTCGACCTTTTTTTTTTTTTTTTTTTTACTACTAATCACTGAAATAGTGCACTGTAAATTGATAAAACTTACTTTTTTTTTTTTTCCCTTTATACCCTCAATACAAGATTATTTACCTAAATTCTGAAAATTCTTGCTTTCTGGTGTTTCCAATGTAGAAACATAATGTATTTTTGCAGCTGATCGAGATTTTTGAAAACTTTTTAAATCAGTCAACTTCCGTGAAAGGTCTGTTTAAATTTGCTAATTTTTGTCAAAGGTGAAAGGTTTTTCATTTCAAGATTGTTGACTTTTATAAATGACTTGTTTTTCGGACAAAAAATTTTAATAAATTGGCTTCAGAAGAGTGCACACATTTCTGTCAATGTTAAAAATTTTATGTGAGAAAATAAAGAAACATGCGATCTCGCGCTTTCACGGCCCTCTTCACTAACCGTTGTCGGAAGTCCGAGCCAGTGCTATTCTATAGAGAAATTTTCTTTACAAATAAACTTATTAACTAATACATATTTTCAAATTCTGTTTTCAAATTCAGAAAATTCCCAACTGTTAAATTGACGGACCTTTTTTAAAAATGTATTTTTTTAATTTTTTATATTTTATTTCGAAATTGCAAAATGAAAAAAATTCCCATATTGAAAATTCGTATTTTGCAGCTTCAAAATAAAATATAAAAAATAGCTAATATTTTGTCTACAGTAAATTTTTAAAAGTGTTCCCGTACTTTTTGTACACCCTGTAATAAGATCTCATTTATTTTGAACGGTTACTAAAATGTACGATAATACAAAAATGCATAATTATAATTTCAAATGCATGGTAATAGATCCGGAAGGGAAAGAAATCAACTACGATTGGCGAATAAACAAATATTAGATAGCGAAAAAAAAAAAAAAAAAAAAAAAAAAAATTACGGCAAAACTCCATTGCGAATGACTGTCCGACGTTATTTCCTTTATTCGAGGTTGAATACAGATAATCTCTATAAAAAAAAACACATAGGCTTACAACATTAAGCATTTAATTAAATACTTTCGTGTACAATGAATTAAAACTATGGAGAAAGCAACAACCAGGATGATTTATAACGAATGATTCACTACAGCAGTAATTCATTGGAGATCGATTACAACATATAGGATTTGAAGTACATGCGAAAGAACATTTTCCGTTAGCAGAATGGTTAAGAAGGAGCCATAAATTATGCTGTAACTGCATTCAAAGTGACACTTTTCGCAGAGGCCGTGACCCAGAAAGGAAAACCACTGAAAGAAAGAAATCGATGTTTATTATGACAAAAGAAAATGTCGTTCAGATTGACATTTTTTTTTTGCGCCGCGCAACATTTAATTTGAAACATTCCCCGCCTAGTTGAATTTTTAAATATTTATAAGAAATGTAATGGAATGACATTTCTCAGTAAAACATCCCCCCCCCTTATAAACCTGACACGCTTGGAAGCATTATAATTTACACAGAATCGGTGTAGGAAAAAAAAAAAAAAATGTAGCTTTTGCATTTGCTATATTTAATACTAGCAGGCTACGCCCGCTTCGCTGGTCACTATTTTTAAAGGAATCACAATAATTAATGAATTCTCAAAATTGCATTAATTTTTTATCATGTTGTTAAAAAGAGAAAAAAAAATTCTGATCGGGAAAAATGTCGCACCGGGTCCCCACTGCCTTCGGCAGCGTAGACAGACAATTTGAACATTTTAAATAATCTGGTGTGTCACCCACACGATTTTCTGCTACTCTGCATTTCAATATTACAATGATAAATTGTAGATTATAGGGTAAAATATCATGCAATGTGTATATGAACCGGCTTTAAAAACATTTAAAAATAGGTATAGGAACATTTTATTTGACATGTAATTCTGTGTGAGAGGGAGGGGGTGCCCACCGTCTCCCTCAACCCCCCCCCCCCCTCGTGTATTATAGTACTTACTTTTATATACTGGGTGTCCCATAAGTCTGTAGACATTTTAAAAATTCATAACTATTTAATGCATTGATAGAATTGAACGCGGTTTGCAAAAAAAAAAAAAAATCATTCTCGTGAACGGGGATTTTTTTTTTTTGTAGAGATAAAATAATAATTAAGCTATCTGTCGATAGAGGACGCTGTGCGTGGCCAGATCACACCTTTTAATGAAAAACTGTACTTATTCGCATGCAAATGACTACAGGCATATAAATACTATTCTATGTGTACGTCGTCAGCACGAATTACAGTTTGCAAACCAGTTATAACACCGCTAACTGCAACTTCAGTCGGTGGTTCATGCCTGGCGGAAAACATCTTCACCAATAACGCTTTATCCACTAAGTCATCATCGCAATTAAAACTTCATGTATGCACAAGTAGGAGGTAAAATAAGAAATAAATTGTTCTAATCGCAAAATTGGGCAATTTACAGGACTTTCATTTACATACTTTTCTTTCACATCCGTGCGAAAAAATTAACTGTTTATCTAACTATCGTCGACAAAAAATTTAACTATATTTTTTTCTTTAGCCCCCCCCCCCCTCACGAGAATGATTTTTTTTTTTTTTTTGCAAACCGCGTTCGATTCTATCAATTAATTCAATAGTTATGGATTTTTAAATTGTCTACAGACTTACGGGACACCATGTATATAAAAAAATGAAAACTGTTATCACATGATGCATCACATGAAGAACAGGAAAATATGTGAAAAATTATTAAGAATCTATATAATGGGCAACAAATAATACTTTTTCAAGGGCTTTGATTGAACGTTGTATGCAAATAGGTGTAATTTCTGTTATACTGCATGCATTTGCCAGAAACCGGATTAACACCAATAGCAGGGCCCGAAATTTCAACTTAGATTACACTCGCTGAAAAATAAAGTTACTCGCCACAATATATGATTGACTTACACAATTTTTTACGAATAAGGTGACCAAAATTTTTTATTAGTAAAAGAGGAGAAATACGCAATGTCTTTTATTTTATGAGAAAATAGAAGACATTAAATTTTGAAAAAGAGGTCATTTTAGAGGACAAAAAATTGAATGAAAATGATTATATAAACCGATTCAAAAGTTACTTTACACAAGTGGTGGAAACATTTTTATCTCAAATGATGAATTTGGATCAGTGCACCTTAATTTAAATTAATAATATACGGATACGAGAGGAAAAATCTTCAATTTTTATATGTGTCACTGGACAATATAGATTTCTTTTTTTTTTAATTATTAATTTTTGCTATAGACAAAAAAAATTTTTGTGGTACTTTCATGTAGTTACATAGAAAATGTTGGTGGACTTTTTTTTTCTTCTTTAATTAAAATCATAATCATAAAAGAAAAAATAAAATTGGCAAATGAAAAAATAAATTTAATATTCGGCAAATGAAACGATTTGTATTAACGAGCAGTCATTCTTTATCAACATTTTATAAAAGTTCTCACAAGTATAATCTAAATTAGTCTTAGTAGAATAAGTTTTTAAAGTAGGTATATAAAGGGGATTTCTTTCACATGTCTACATTTTGTTCATTGAAGAAAACAGTCGCTTTGTGTGAGCGTTTTTGCTAGGAGGACATAAAATGAATTCAACTAACTTTTACACATTTTTGTGAGGTGGTGTTGGTACCATTAAGGCCAATTATCTACACTAGGGCTCTAGGCCTGAGTAGAAGTGTCACCCATGGTGTCTTTCTAAGAGGCCCTAGCCCATATTTACGCTAGTTTCGGAGAAAATCACGGAAAACTCTTAACGACTAAGCCAACGAGCGAGACCGGGTATCGAACCCAGCGCATCACGTATACCAGCTTCGAAGACTAGAACCTCTCGGTCACTGGTGGGCCTATTTTTATGAGGAATAACATTCATGCAGAAGTGAGAACACACGTCAACCCACCGCGTATCAACCGGAGCAGCACCTTCTTAATGATTTCATGACAATTTCAATAGTGATTTCGGTGTTCTGGATCAAAGAACCGTACAAATATAGGGAATACTTTTATTTCTTTGTGATTCGAAAAATCTGAATTGACATAAATCATAATATGTTTTGGCAAGTTTATTAGAAAATTGTTCTTTTGCGAACCTAACGCAGAAAAAAATTAGTGTTCACCGTTCGATACAGCCAACACCCGATTGAGTTTCCCAGTTTTGCGAAATTTTTGAAATTAAGGACGAAAACATAAAAAAAGAGGATTTTTTTAGCCCTGTAATATTTTTCTCGTTTAAGAAGGCAGAGCGTTAAAAAAGAACACCGTCCTTTTAAAAAGAGGATGTCTGGCCACCTTACCTAAGATTAGCATGATTTTACGTTTTTAAATAGATTTTTTTTTTCTTGTAGCACCGTATACGGTAAGAATTCTATCTACATTTAGACCGAAATTTTACTCGCCACAGTAAAATTTCCACTCGCCAATGGCGAGCTGGCGAGCGGAAATTTCGCGCCCTGCCAATAGTGACGTGTAAGTTATTTAAAATTAATTATTAAAATAATGATAATAATAATCTAACAGACATATTAAATCTTCATTTCTCTAAAAATTTAGCTAAAATTAATCAAAATATTAATTTGAAAAATAAGAAAACTTAAATATTGCTTAAAAAATATTTGCTACTAAAGAATGCATCAGAGTAACATGAAGTTATAAACAGTTACTCTTGCAGTTTCAGAATAAACTTAATTAACTTTTTTTTCTTAAAGATCAAAAATTAAAACAAAACAAATAATTATTAATTTAATAATTAAATATTTAAAAATATAATTATCAAAAAGGAATGTAAATATCCAATAGTTTATAATTAAACAAACAAAAGTTAAAAGTTTTTTGTTTTTTTTGTTGTTGTTGTTGTTTGTTAAAAATGATAAAGAACGATAAATCTGTCAAAAACTGTCACACATGCACACACGCAGAGACAGACAGACATTATTTATTATTATTATTTTTGAAAGTGGTCAAATCATATTCAAAACTTCTTAAACGTGTAAATTCATCAAAAACAGGAAATCGCTTTTTTTCCCCCCATATCAATTCAATATATATATATATATATATATATATATATATATATATATATATATATATATATATTCCCCTATTGAATATAGAAGAAAGTAAAAAGAGAGAGAGAGAAAAAAAATAAGTTAACACTGTCAACTACATTACTTGCCGTAATAAAATATTATGGATAAAAACCGCTTTAAACGTTGTTATTGTACAGGCTGAATTACAAAATCTTTTTTTTATTTAAAAGGCCGTAAATAATCTTTTCTTCTGATAAGGTTTTTATAGGATGAGTAAATGCTTACACACAAACCCTCTGACAAAATAATATAATAAAAAGCAATTGACAAAAGGCAGAAAAAAGTGTGGGGTATAAATTATTGATTCGGCATCGAAAATATGACAACGAATATATATTTTAAATTATAAATATCTAAAAGGGTGCGCATCTTTTTTTTTTTTTTTTTTTTTTTTTTGTCAAGATAAAATACCCTTTAGACATAAATCATTTTAACGCATTTACAAAATGTACAAGGATGAGTTTAGGGGAAAAAGAGATAGTAGAAGAAAAGGATTATATTTATGATTTATGTAGACATCGATAACAATCATCGTCATATTCGGCGAAATTTGCTCACAAATGCATCTACGTCATCTGATGGTTTTTGGAAATCATGGAATAAATTCTGATGTAATGCTTAATTCTTTTTTGATATTTTCAATCACTAAACACAATATATTATATAATGTATACTCTGTAATATGGTCCTTTCAGTTAAAAAAAAAAAAAAAAAAAAAAAAAGTAATGAAATGAAAGAAAATGAAAGAAAAGAAAAAGAAAGAAAAAACAGAAAGAAAGAAAATATAAAATTGAGAAAAAAAAAAAAGCTTATGAATACAAGTTTTTCAAAATAAGATAGAAAAAATAGTTAAACTTTTTTCCAAATATGTATTGTTATATCAGCATTAAATTTTTCAAATCAAAAAAGTTAATATTTGTAACACATTTTTTTTTTTTTTTTTTTTTTTTTTTAATGTGTTCAAGGGAAAAAAAAATGTTTCCTCTGCTTTACTAAGCAAAACTTTCTTACCCGTTAATAAACCCCTACCCACTTTTTTTCCCTTTTTTTTTTTTGAACAAACATGAAACCTTCAGGTTTTGTTGATAGAATCAAAGGCAATTTTTCGCTTTTCATTAAGTATGTTAGAATACAGTTACAACAAACTGGCTGCTAATGGTTAAATTTCACAGATTTCAATGTGATAAAAATCAGCTTATCAGATAAGTATTGCTGCTTTTTTAAAAAAATGAAACACCATTCAACTGAAACTATTTTAATTAGAATATATGCAAATCTCAGGCATATGCGCGAGAGAAGAAAAAAAAAAAAAGAATCAGAAAGTAAGCATTTTTGATTTTTGACTAGATTTTATATTCTCTTTATAGAAAAGTGGCAGAAATTATTCTAATTCAAAATGTCTAAGTTAGAATTACTGTAAATTATACGTGCTTACAAACACACACATGAAAAAAAAAAAAAAAAAAAAAAAAACAAGGCTTTAAGAAACTTATTAATTACCTGTTTATTTTTATTTAATTTTTTAACAAGAAAAGGATTTATATACATAAACATATTAGCCAAATATAATAATAATTATTTATTTTAATAAATGTTTTCTCGTATGTCAGCTAGAAGGGTTAAGGGGGAGAAAAAAAATAAAATAAATAAATAATAAAAACATAAGAGGGGAACGCATGACGTCATCAAACGAACTACATAGGTTAGATAGAAAATTGATGAGACCTTTAGCCACGGCGATATATGACTCAGATGTACAGAAATAAAACCTAAATCCCCTTTTATCACCGAATTTCAAAAAGGACTCGATGAGTTACAAGAGTGTGGGGATTACAAGACTCCTCCTCCAGTAATCATATCATACCCTTCTAGAAAATTGCCTAGACAGAATGATAAATGTAGTCAAAGTCATGCACGGAAAAGAAAAATTAGACTGCGCATCGTAATGTTTTCTAGGCTGAAAACGGCTTTCGAAGAGCAATGTAGGAATCAGAGATGAGACGGGCTCAGCCCGAGCCCGTAAGCCCGAGCCCGAGCCCGGGCCCGAGCCCGATCGGGCTCAAATCTTACGCAAGTCTTCGGGCTCCGGGCGGGCTCGGACTCAAGCTAAAAGTTCCGTTTAATTTATTCTTCACTAACTGGAAAATGTAAAAAAAAAAAAAAAAGAAAGAAAGAAATTTTATTCATTTTGAGAGCACCTTTTATCGTCATGATAGGTTATAAATCACAAAATAATCTTGCAAACCTTAGTAGCTTTGACCTTCCTTTTTCCAAATAGAACTCTTTTTTTCAACGGGATGCATATTATGTCATAGTGTTATACAGTAATCCTTCCTTCTTCGTTATATCGGGCCTCATTATATCACTCATTCGGATAAAAAATTTTCCCCGATAGGTATGTTATAAACAATGGGCTGCACTGTAAATATCTATTATATAAATATATACATGTATACAGAGACACAGACATTATAAATTGTTATAATAACATTTATAGTTATTTAAATTGAGGATTGATAAAAAGAAAATTAATTTGAAAATGAAAACGGTATTTAATTTTACTATTGTGTATGTGTTGCATAGCGTACCACTTTCAATATCGGGCTCGGGCTCTGATCACACAAAATTTTTCGGGCTCGGGCGGGCTCAGTTCAAAAATGTTTCGGGCCCGGGCGGGCTCGGATTGCCAAAATAGAGCCCGAACTCATCTCTAGTAGGAATCAGAGTTTGGACAGTACTTATAAATATGTACACATGTTAAAAATATATATTACTTAGCTTTTATCTTTGTGACAGAAAAACATTTATTTAGCATGTTTGTATTCTACCAGGCCCTTGATAAAGTTAGAATGCAAATGTTATCTTATTCCAATTTGTTTTAATTCATTTTGCTTTGACTTATTTTTGATTTGATTTGGGTGGTCTTTGTTTTTGATCACATTGTTTGAATACTGATAATTATTCAATCATCTTTAAATTCCATAACTTTTTTCTGAAGACGATCTTTTATTAATAAAATTAAAATATTTCCAAATTTAAAAGAGGGACCTTGGAAGACTCAAAAGAAAATCTATTTATTAAAAATTTTAGATGTACTATATTAAACCAGTCTTTATCTCTTTTCTTACAACACATCAATCATGGATTTGATTTGTTTTAATTTTTTCTCCTTTTATTTAAAGTAAATTTCAATGCAGAAGAAAAATTAATCATACCCAAACTGAATATAACAACACTATTACAAATCTATCACTCATTAAAAATAATTTTTATTTTTTGTAATTAATTAATTAACTTTTCTTTTTTCCTATTACTCAACAAAAAAGCAAACTAGTATGTTTTGACCATCACAGAAATTTTTTCTATATTTTCGCATACAAATTTATTCAGCACAAAACATTTATTAAAACTATTACTTATCGAAATTATTTTCCATTGTAAGTACAGACGATTTTTATTTCAAAAAAGTATAACTCTATAATATCGAAAGAAAGTCAGTTTTATAGACACCTGTAGACGACATACGCGGAATTCTTTTGTTTTTAAATTTAAATCCATAACTTTGTCAACTTATCACAACCACAAAGTTCAACCATTCGTTTAAAACGTATAGACGAGTTCTTTTAAAAAATATCCATATTAAAAATTTACGAGAGGAAAGCGATGCTCCTACCTTCTACATGTACAAAATTTTAATCATGGTTGGCGTGGTTTGCAATTTTACAATGATTATTAAAAAATAATCCTCACTGTATATATTTCTGCGAAATTTTGGTTTATGCTGCCTGTTAAACGATCTGCATCAAAAGTTGATAAAGTAACAAATGAAATATTTATACTTTATATTCAATTTATTATTTTAATAATATAGTCAACAAATTATACATATGCACTAAATAGATAAGCATTACGAAACACTGTAGATTAATTTTTTTATACGTAAATTTTAATATGAAAGAGAAATCAAACACATTCAAATTTAATACAATAGTAATATATATATATATATATATATATATAAAATATTAATAATAATTATTATTTTTTTTAACCTTCCCCTTTCTTTATTTATTAAACTCAAGTTTTAATGTCGGAGAAGAATTCCGATTAAAGACGACGGCACAATTAAACCTGATCTCAGAAACATAATAAAAATAAAATTGATCTATTGAATAAATATTTGAGGTTATAAATAGATATTCCATGATAGAACATTTAAGAATGATTTCCGGAATCCTATTACTTAATACTTTAATTAAAATGAAGCACAATTACAATAACTATATAAATTTCTATTTACATATTTACATCTTTTTCGCAATAAAAGAACAGAATATAACTAAATTGACGATACATCAGTCAGGCTACAGATGTATATTCCGCGACATCGTACAACTACAGTCTCTGACTGCTGCTCCTGACAGACTACTGAAATTAAAATGTTTTTCACTTCACTTTACGATTTTGCCAAGAATGGCGACAGCGCCGTCTATATCATTTTACAAGATAGGGAAGATGGCTCAATATCGATAGGCTATTTAACGTATTCTTACGTGTTTGAACCTAACGCGTTACAAGGTCTAAAATGGCAATCAAATCGTCAGCTAACAGACATTTAAGAAAGTTAAGTATAAAATAATTCATGCGTTTCTGCTACAGGTGGTAGTAGTTCGATGACAAGGCAATTAAAAATAAATAATGATTTCTCTTCACGTCTCACGACCTACGTTCTGCGCAGCATATACTCAGTCAAATACTAAATATAACACTAAACGTTCTATTTTTAATAATAAAACCCTGCATTGGACAGGATGCACACGATTCGATACAAAAATAATGTCACGGGGATTACTGTTTGATTAGCCATCGATCACTCGACATAAAGAGATAATTTATTCTTCAAATCACCGCTGATCCCCCCCCCACCCCCAATTTTTAAAATTATCGATAAATGTAATTGACAATTAGTGTATCATACACTACTATCAAATTACTGTTTTTTTTTTATTGCATTTTGCGCGAGAGAAATAAATAAAATATATTTTCTTTTAATTAATAATGCAAATGTTTTATGAAGTTTTTGTCTGGATTTTTAAAAATTCTTTTATATGCACGAAGATAAAAGAATTTTTAAAAATGCAGATGTAACAAAATAATGGGCTAAAATACATTGTGAGGAAAAAAAAAAAAAAAAGATGTTAGTTAAATACATTTTTATATCTGCCATTCTAATTAATATTCTAAAAATTATTTTCTCTCGTTCCCCCCCCCCTTATTTAATCGCATTTACATTTGGAGAAAATTACTCTAAATATTAAGTGCTGTTAAAAAAGGGGTGGCACTCACAATTTCATAGAATATTAATTAAGGTGTTGGCAGGTATGTGTTTTGTCATTACTGTTTCCAAACTTTAAAAATCCGAAGAAAAAGAAAATCAAAATTACACACACACACTACATTAGAGGGAGAAACAAAGAAATTAAAATAGCTTTCTGCATCTCTCTCTCTCTCTCTCTCTCTCTCTCTGTATATAGATATACATATAATTATTATATCCTTTGATTGATTGATATATAGTATATATATAATGGTAACAAAAGTGTCCAAGAACTAGCAAAAATTCCTATGTAAAAAAAGCACACTTCAAACGGTTTTGTTAAATAAATCCTTGTCGAATCATGCTCTTAGTCACTGTAAGAACATGATTCGATAAGGATTTATTTAACAAAACCGTATGAAGTGTACTTTTTACTTTCTTCTATATGTAATATAGAGAAAGTATTGGATTCGCGAAAATTTTCGACCTCCGTTTTTTGACGGATCTACACGTTTTGGGATGTCCTGAACACGAATTGATAGTTTTTAGAAAATGTCTGTCTGTGTGTCTGTCTGTCTGTCTGTCTGTCTGTCTGTGTGTCTGTCTGTCTGTATCATTTTTTTGTGGACGCTGTATCTCACGAACATATGAATGAAATTTAACCAAACTTGGTATTTAGTTGCACCCTGACATGAACTGGTGCCCATTAGATTTGGGGATCAATAGCTCAACAGGTGGCGCTGTAATCGCATTTTATGCAAATTTTTAACATGGCAGCATAGGACAAAATTCCGTATAAATGGGCATAATGAGAGTTATTTTAAACTTGTGATTGTAAAATTAATTTGAATTATTGATGATAGTAGTAGTTAACTAGGAAAAAAAAATTGTGCATGGGGGGGCATCGGTTCCCCCCCTGGGGGGGAAGTACCCCCCCGGGGGGGTTAAATTTTGAAGATGGGTATCATTCGAAAGATCTCGTCAATACCTTTAAAACGAATGGTTGAACCATAAATCTGTGATAATTTAAAACAAAGTTATCGATTTTTTTTACTTTTAACAAAAAAAGAAACTTAGAAAAAGAATTCGATTTTTTTTTTTTTTTTTTAATTATTGTTAGTGATTGAATATGTATTAATTTTCAAAAAAAAAAAAAATCTTTTTTTTTTTTTTTTTTTTTTTTTTTTTAATATTGTTACTGATTGAATATGTATAGGAAAATATAGAAGAAAGTCTTGTGGTGGCCACAACATACTAGTTTTACATAGGAGTTTTTGCTAGTGTTCGGACACTTTTGTTACCGACTGTATATCAAAGAAAAGAAAAAACTTAGTTATATCAATCACGCAAATTGAAAAATGTAATTTTTTCTGTTCCATAAACACTGCGCTGTAAAAAAAAAAAAAAAAAAAAAAAATTCGAGCCCTGATTCTATTCTTGCTGATTCTTATGTAAAATGACCTCCTGAATCCGAATATGACTACCATTTCGCCGTCACCCACCGTTTCCTCGGAACACCACCCCCTCCCCCAATTTTTATCACTGTTCGGTAATTCTATGGCCATAAATTTGATTAGGATAATGAAAAAGAATTAATTTAACACTTAAAAACAAAAAAATATAATGTTTAATAAATAACATTAAAAAAAGATTTTTAAAAAAATATAAGAAATGTAACACATGATTTCGGTGGCAAATCCCCCCCCCCTCCCTAAAATTTCCCCTTGCCGCAAATGTTGATGTTTTAGAAATTTCCAACTCTGTAGCCCCTCAGAAGATATTTAACAGTTAAAATAATCCCCCTTCCCCCCACTAAAAATCAAATTTGTAGCCATAAAATTACTGAAAAGTGATAAAAATAGGGGGCCAGTCCTTAAAAAACGGTGGGTGACAGGGCAAAATGGACGTCATATTCGGATTCAGGAGGTCATTTTACATAAGAATTTGCCAAAATGGTGTTGGGGACAATTTCCATGCCGAGCAGTGTAATAAGTCACTTTTATGTGACAAAAAAATCTTACCAAGAAAATCTTAGTTAAGAGCGGACAATACCTAATCTCGCCGGCAGCCTTCGCCCATGTTATTCTATGGGAAAATTTGTTTACATAATTACTCATTACCTAATGAATATTTTTCAATTCTGTTTTCACATTTGGAAAATTCATAAGCGTTAAATTAGTACTTGTTTTCCAAAAATTAATTTTTTAAAATTTTAATATTTCATTTTGCGATTAGAAATTGAGAAAAATGCATTTTGTGAAAAATCGCATTTTTGAACTCAAAATTAAAATGTAAAAATAAAAAAAAATGAATTTTTCAAAAATGAGTACTCATTTAACGGTTATGAATTTTCTGACTGCGAAAACAGAATTTAAAAATATTCATTAGGTAATGTGTAATTGTAGCAACAAATTTTCCCATAGAATAACATGGGCAAAGGCTGCCGGCGAGATTAGATATTGTCCCCTCTTAACAAAATATATCGCATCGTACTTACAGTACACACAGTACAAAGCATCACATCATGATACAATAAATGATATATAAATGATTTCAATATGGGAATAATAATTAATTCAGCAATATTAAATTAATTAATGTTTATTAAATAATTAAGTTATTATAAAGTAATATTAATTATCTATAACAATGAAAAAAAAAGTACTTAAATATAGATTATATTAATTAAAAACAATGCCTACAACTTAGAAAACAATTAGCCATTATTCAATTAGAATTGCAGCAACATCGAATACAGACATACGAGCCACAAAAACATCTACATAGTCATTTAGAAATTCTCTCCCAATGCTATCTATCCTCTTGTTAATACAAGGGGTTAGGCCGTGTCAAGAAAATCCCTCTTGCGGGACAGTTTGATGTACGACCCCCCTTCTTGATCAATCTAATTACGAAACAGCCATCGCATACCAGATGCATTCCAAAAATTTTACCCTTTGTCAAAGCTCACTTGTATAAGAGGATATAAAATGTGTACTTCAGTTTAAACATATGGGCAGTCTAGTTCAAACAAAACAATAATTCAGAATTTCAAAATTTGAGAAATTTGCATTTTAAAATTCAATGTTGTTACGAAAAATCAAAATTGTATCAATCACTGCAATTTAAAGCTACCGTATGTGCAAAGATAAGATAAGTAGCAGAATTTAAAGTGATTTTGATGGTTACGAAATTTATTTAATTTCATTTTTTTTTTTAATGCAAACTTTCTTTTTATGTGCACTACATATATATTTTTCCTTCAGAATGAATTTATCTAATCCATTGCTTAAATAGTTCTGCGTTTAGAAGACACATTACGATTAGGGGAAATTATTGCAATTTACAATACCATGACAATGACTCGACGATTATTAATGCAACAAAACCCATGATCCAGCATTTTTCTTTGACATAGAAATAAATATATTTATTTCTATTCAGGAGTCGACCCAAATTTCAATTTTTGAGGCCACCTGTGTGAAAACCAAAATATTTTTGTAAAATTTTTATTAAAACTTTATCAGATCAGGGGCCAATCCAGGATTTCAAAATTAATACCTATTTTTGTGAAAAATCTTAACTATATTTTATTTTTGTGAAAAATTGCAGCACACTCTTTTTCTGTGTGTGTGTGGGGGAGGGGGGGGGAGTTCAAACTAAGTAAAATAATAAAAATGCTTAACAGTTGGTGTGAGGCTTATAGCAGAACAGAAATCTAAACTCAGTAGAAACAGTTCAGTAGAGAGAATTTAAGTAGGATTTGTTTTTATTTGTGCTATTATCACAGCATTACACATGAATTGTACAAGGGAGGATAGACACATCACCATGCAGTCATCAAAGCGTCAAGCCACCTGATGAATCAGCAAACAGTACACTATGGCCACAACTCCAAAGCGTATCTGTACAGATACATGCAAGGATCGTTTTGTTTACATATGCTACACCATTTCTCGCCTGTATAAAACACTTGTGTGTAGATTAAAACAAACATTGTGTATGATTCTTGCTTTGTGAATCGCATCAACAGAAATGCACAAATAAGTTACTCTTCTTTGAAAATGTGCTCATTTAAGATGCCAGATTTTGCTGGGATGACTAAGATTTTTGTGAAGGTACCGATTTTAGCTGAATGATTTTTGTGAAGGTACCTTTTTTGCCAGGTTGATTTTTGTGAAGGTACCCATAAAAGGTAGTAAACTCGACCTGTATTAACCCCTGCAGATACACTAAACTTACAAACTAATCTTCTGTTAAAACTGACGTCTTCTAATGGCTGCTTTTATTTATTTATTTATTTGTATTATTTATTTGTTTACTTCGACATACAAGTAATTCCACATACAATTGACATTATTAAGCCTCGTTTACGCAAAATATAACGAAATTTCTGGTTATTTTCATATCTGCCAAACACTACGATTTTTTAATGCCCCTTTTTCTAAATAACAATATTTAATCATAAAAAAAATTGTCAAAAAAATTTATAAATGTTTTCTATAAAAATTTACTGTTGGTTAGCAATTACGACTGTTATTTCACTTTTGAGCCATGTCGTCGATATAAATAAGTCCGAAAACTTCGTGATATAATTTTTTTAAACAATGTTTTTTAGTTTTTGGAAAAGAAAACATAATAAAGATTATTCTATAAATCGTATAAATTATGTTAACATCAAAACTTGGAATAAGAAACATATGTTAATTTCAATTTTGTTTATATGAAAACTATCCGCAAACAAGATCTTAAAATGTAAGTCCAAAACGCTCAGTAGTATAATTATATACCTATACTATTATAGAAAGTTTATATATATATTGGTTCTTAATCTGTATCGCAACATTTTTGTGTAAGTCTTACCTATATGTTACAATCAGTTCTATTTTTGTTGTGTTGGTATTGTTTTGTATCTATTAATTGCTAAATATTAAGGTTAAATTTTTATCATTTATATATGTTTACATATACATATTTAAACTTATATAATTAATCCTTTTTTACTAGAAATGTTTTTAATTTTTGGCGCGGTAAAATAACAGATGATAAATATTTATTTGAATACATACTACGCTTTTTTTCAACACATTTTTTACACATTAATTTTATTTTATTTTTAAAATCTACATTAGAGCAAGGTAAATGACCAATGGCATATTAAAATTAGCAAGAAGAAGTTTATATTACATTAATTGAAATGCATCTCGCATCATTAATACATACACTTACATTTACAAAACACATTCACTGCCGAGAAGAGGAATATTATATTTAAAATAAATCAATAAAATTGTATTACTTTCAAAAGGAGGGAATGCTCATTTTATTACCCTTGAATTTGAAGATAAATCAATTATAGTGTCAAGTATTTGTTATTGCATCATATGCCAAGCTATGCGAATGCTCAGAGAACTTTTTTAGGTCATTTGGCGACCTAATTTGGCGAGTCAAGGCCATTGTTGCAAACGCTGTATGCAAAAGCATTCCCAGTAACCCTCACTTATAAGCGCTGCGTTAGCAAGTTTCGCAGTAGTGGTCTCAATTTAAGAATAAAATATATATACACATATATATATATATATTTTTTCTGGGACTTTTTTCTGAAGGAAATATCTTTTAATTGTATATTTCACATTATATTTATAAAATTCTAATAAGTAAAATACAAGCAGAAAAAAAGTAACAAAACAATATTTCCTCATATAATTTTCACACTCGGTAATAATCGGTAAAATTTCAATGTAGAAAAAAGAATTACGAAGTTTTCTCACCGTTCTTTATGTAACAGAAATGGGAAAGTATAATGTTAATTTAATTATAGAGTATAGCTTCACATTTTCAGGATAGTTTTTTAAGTAAAGTTTATTTCTGCTAATCAAAAAGAAATAATTCATCCCCCCCCCCTCTTTCCTCCAACATTTCTTCAAATACATCAAAAGAAATGAACAGGTAATATTGCAACTGATAAAATTCATGTCGTATGGATCGTTTACTCAATTTAATATTTTCATTTACAAAATTAATTACTTTATTGTTCATGATTATAAAATTAAATCAGGGATTTCAGTTTGAATATAGTGTTTATAGTCTAGTCCTCTTCTTTCATATGAACAACAGTTCCAGTGCGCTGTATTAATGAAACAATAGGAGGTTGGTTTTGCATATACATTTCTGTATATTAAGTTTCGCTCTCTAAAATAAACTTTCTAGTACAGTGAAACCTGTCAAGTTGGACACCCCTATAAGTTAGACACCTCTCTAAGTTGGACACTTTTTCCAGGAACCGTAGGTGCCCAACTTAGAGAGGTTTTACTGCATATACAGATTTCAGTATTAATTTGTTTAGTTGTCAAAATGTTGTATTATTAAAATTTTCAATTGAGTAATATGAACACCAATGAACATTTACTTTAAAATTTTACAGTCCTATTGGTTCAGTACAGAAGAGATGAAGAGGGGGGGGGGGGGAATGTGCAAAAAGCGTGGAAGATAAATTTGTACTTTTAATTTTAATGATCTTGTAATGCAAATTTCAAAATCTATCTACAAGGAGAGAGAAGAAAATGGTTCAAAAGAAAAAATTTAAATTGGTTATCGTTAAGATAGCGGAATACTTAACAGCAGTTAAATGACCAAATAAATAAATATATAAAATAAATAAATCTATAATAAGCTCATAGTAAAAATAAATTGTGTAACATTAATGACATATCGTTCTCAGAGGTGGAAACAACTTATACCAAACTTTATAAAAATTTGTGCCGACACGTTAACATTTAATAAAAATAATGAAGACATGAAATATTTTTAAGTAAGTTAAAATAAGATTATTTGACAATTTAGAATAATAATAAAACGTAGTTTTCTTTTGTAAATTTAACAAAGCGATATTATTATTGTTATTATTATTATTATGGCCAACTTTTAAGCATTTTGAATACCAGTTTTTAAAAACAGTTTTCCTTGCCTTATTTAATTAAAGAACTTTAGTCTTTAAATAAAGCATAAAATTTTCTATAAAAAAAAAATAGTGGTATTAAGAATGCGTAAAAGTTGGCAAGTATAATAACAACAACAGTAATCATGTTTTCTTAATTTTGCAAAAGAACTAATATCTCAATTACAAAGAAATATTCCCCCATATTTAATTAAATATTATATTCATTGACGTTCATTTTGGAAAAAAAAAAAAAAAAAAATGTACGAGATTTTAAATATTAAAACAATGATTCTTAAATTTAAAAAGAAAAAAATGTGAAACGTAAATTTTACGTATTTAAAACTACACCTTCAACAAAAGAAGCAAAAGAATATTTTAAAATATAAATGACTCTATTTAAATCAAATTAGGCAATATGAGGACAACAAATTTTTAACAAAAATGCAGCACATTATAATAACTCAAATTTAAGGGTCTCCTTTCTTACAGCTTACCTTGGCCCTTTAAAGCAAATGAACATAATTCCAAAGTATATGAAACTATGGAAAAGCTATTAAATACTTAAATACGTTAATTAAAACGTATTAAGATATTAAATTGTACGCCGAGAGACTCAATAATTAAAATTTTAATAAGATATTATCTCTTCTACTTTACTATAACTACGAAGAACTCGTCTTGCGTCAAAAGTTAAGTCAAAGTAGTGACAGCATTTTTCTTTTTTCGTCAGAAGTCGATCGATAAGGATTTTAAGGAATGGCAGAGCGTAAATTTACGCGAAGGGCGATGATCGCTTTTGCGCAACATCAAACGCACGTGGCAGTTCCTCGTTCTCTTTTCACATTTTTTCCTGTCCAGACTCCATCAGCAGTGATGGAAGCAGGAAAATAGTTATAATAATAATATTTTATTCAAAACTATTTCTCCAACATTAATTACCAGATGAGAAACGCTCCCTTTCAATAAGGGGAGAAAAAAAAAAAAAAAAAAAATGAGCACTGTGAAGTAGGAACATTAGAGTTCAGATATACGGGTGTATTATAATCGGATTTAAGTTATCATTAATTAAAAAAAAATAAATAAAAAAAAAGATTTCCCATAAAAGGAATAAATTCCTTTTCTGCTTTCCCTCCCCCTCTCTCTCTCTCTCTCATTTTTTGTCAAAAAACCTAGGTTCCGGTAAGATTTTTGCATGTTCGGAAGGAAGTCAGTGATAAGGTTGATGCAGCTACAGATAGTTCGCTAAAGGTGACAAAATGAATATTGAATAAAATCAACCTTTCCATTCCCAAAAAATTTTTAACCATAAAAAATAAATCTTATATTTAGTCATAAATACATTTTAAAAGTAAATATAATCTAGTGTGTCACTCACACGACTTCCTCTAACTCTGAAAATTAATACTATAAATACAGATTGGAGATTAAAAGGTAAAATAAAGAGTACTGTTATGTAAACCCATGTTAAAACAATTCAAATTAGGCTTCAGAACAGTCTTATTGACGAATAATTCTATGTGGCAGTCCCCTCAACACTCCGTTTCAGTATTGTATCTACATTTATATGGAATTCAAATTTGTCATTAAATTCAAAAGTTCATTTAAAATTATCCAGACAACTTTCACACGCAATATTCCTTGAAACTTATCAATCTCAATCAAACTTTCCTAGTAACAAACGTATTAACTTCAAAATACAACATTTGGATCGCCTCAAATAATTTGTTTTTAATTTATTGTAAGGGACACAGACAAAGATCAAACGTTAAAAATTTGACATAGGTATTCAGGTTTCAAAACGTGTAATATACAATAGGCTTCAAAACGTATAAATATGCAAAAAACCAGGCAGTAAATATTTAGCTTATATATATATATATATATATATATATGTATATATACCATATGGTATATATATTTACCATATGGCTATGAGGAATTAATTTCAAATTTTGAGCAGCTTCCCTGGACATGGTAAAATATTACAGTAAAGGACTTCCACTAACAATAAAGAATGTTATGGCTTAAATATTGGCAGCCATGCATATCTTCTAAAAGTTATGTACACATCACACGGTGAACATAAATATAACCCTGTAATAATAACACACGGCACAACCTGAAGTACACTTCCATTAATTTTCAAGTATTGTCGCACTATAATCTAGCTCTTTAGTGTAGTCCTATAAACGAACAGTGAATTATTTCTACACCATATTCTACATGAAATATGTTTGTTTTTACGTATATAAATAACATATATATGTTTAATTTGTTTTAGTGCAGTCTATTAGAAGTTAAACTCTACTTACCTGCAATTTCCCCCATAGACGTAATGTATTTGAATTCTCTTGAGTGTCTCTGTACACGAACAATTTGCTTAATCTCAACGAAAAGTTTAATGTAGCATCCCTATATGATACACATTTAGAATACCAAGTTTGGACTTTCTTCTATTATTATTATTATTTATTTATTGAGATATGCTGATAACAGATAGACACACAGACAGACACACACAGAGATCAACAGCTAAAAAACATGATTTTTGGATTCAGGGCACCTCAAAACGTGCAAATATGACAAAAACTCAATTTCGAAAATTTGATCCAAAAACAACACTTTCTCTACATGTGTAAGAGAAAGTAATATATATATAAATATTTTTTTGAAAACAGGAGTAATACCAGAATACGAATACGAATTAATATAGGGCAGTTCCTTGTTTGTAAACAAACATCTCAATTTTTATGAGTGGTTGGCAAAAAGGCTTGGGAAAAGCATAGCGATGGTGGATCGCTATGCGGTTAGCAATGGTGGGCGGGGCGCGGGAAAGTTTAGCGCGCTTTTTTGCCAACCACCAGACGTCATGAGGAAATGCTCTATAGTGAAGTAACTAAGAGGTGTTTATTTGCACTTAATCACTGATGCCATTTAAAACAATAACTGTTCAATAAATAAAAATATCAAAATTTTGAAAGCAATACATGTTACAATTAATTGTAACAATGTAAACAGTTTTTCTCCTTCTTTTGGGCTTGAATTTAGACAAAAAATATTTATAAAAATGTATGATTAAACTACATTTCTCGCTTTAACTTTTTGTGTCACCGTGTTGCATTTCTGCAACATACCAAAAAAGTCAAAGTTATTTGTAAAGCAAGCTTTGAAAGCTGATTTTATTAACTGTTGCTGTCTTACAACATTAGAATCAGCACAAAATGTTTATAAAATTCCCAACATATGGCGAAATTAATAATGCGTTCAAACCAAAGTTTAATTTATGAAGTTTAAAAAAAAAAAAAAAAAAAAGAACATATTTAAACTCTTTAAGCGTAAACAGTTTACATAGACGTAATTTTTGAGAAATAAAACAATTTATGAGTCAGTTTTCATTATAACAATGAGTCAGTTTTCATTATAACAAAATTAAGAGATATTTAAAATTCTCACATCTCACCTAAATCAAAAACTCGAATATTATGAAAAAAAAAAAAAAATTGTCATTTTGCACGATGTTTTAGACATCCAACAAATAATTTTTCGTCAATAAATGTTTAAAATTTTGTACAATACTCTTAAAAAATATTTTTTTTTTAACGATTCAGACAACATATTCAAAAATATGGGTAAGTATTTTTGAAATCTAAAATCTTGAGACATAAAGGGTTAAATGATATATATATATATATTATTTTTTCATAAATTAAACTTTCGTTTGAAAACATTATTAATATCGCCATCTGGTGGGAATTTTATAAACATTTTGTGTTAATGTTGTGTTAACTCTAATCACTTAATTTTGTTATAACAAGCGCTAACTCATAAACTGTTTACGCTTACAGAATTTACATTTTTTTTTTTTTTTTTTTTTTTTTTTAATAAATAAAAGGACATCTTATTCTCATGAGATCGAAGGGCAGTTAAGACATACTTCACTCGTAAAAAAGCACTTTATCCTAAATTTTTCCTCCATTCCTCCAGTATAATTTATCATTTCTATCAGATGGCCAGTCCCACTGAGGTGTGACTGGGTACGTTGCCAAATGTGTGTAACAGACCCGATATTAGCTGGTTCATTCGGGCGTCCAACAATTCGGCACATTTCTTCCAAATTGGTCAAAGATCACAGATTGCTACTGTGTGAAAAATAGAAGTAAGACGTACTGCGAATATGAACTTTACTGAGACACACGTGCGGTTTTTTTTTTTTTGCGGTTGTTTTTTCTGTAACCGCAAGTGTTTTGCATAGAAATAAGTATTAACAATAGGGACTCACTTTTATTAACAGTTAAATAATAATAGTGTTCATTGTTACAATGTATTTGTTGATAAAACTATGAATCCTCTGATAAAAATAATTCCAGTCTATTTTCTTTTCTTTTAAATTCAATAAGATTATGAGATATAGTCTATATCTTCAAGTAACCTATATCCTAAAAATGTTACCTAGCGTGAGAGAGGCGAAATATTGAGACAACTTATAAGTTATGATTGTTTCTTATATTTAATTAATAGTTCTAATTAAAAATAACTTGAAATATACAAATACACAAGTACAAAGACTTTGTCGTTCCCATTCTAGTATTGAAAATACATATTAAAAAGAAAGAAAAAAATAAATTAAAATATTCCCAATTAAATACTGTATGATACCAACCAATCTCAACCAGCTCTACATAAAATAGTTCGATTCAGCCAAAATACAGTTTACTGTTTCTGTAAGTAAATTAATAATTATTTTGGTTTGAATTCTGTTCACCAAAATATTATACGCAACTATTTGCGAATATACATTACCGAAGATCGCACTTTTATATAGGAATTAGGTTAATCGGATTAGCAGACGATTCAGACGATCAGAAATCACATGTTTAATTATGCCTAAAAATTAATTATTTAAAATTTTAGAACAAATCATATCTTGAAAATAATAAATAGGTAAAAGAAAAAGCAAACAGAGAGAAAATTGGCAATGCCAACGAAAAAGAACACAACGCAACTTATCGAACAGAAAGAACGAACCTGAGGAGCGAAGCTTAAATAATAGCTCTCACACATTTTCATAGATGAAATCTCTTAATTTTTCTCACGTCTCTCTCACTTAAAATTATCTTTAATAATTTTTTTTTTCCCGTATCCTTCCGCCTAGGAACAGTTTCCCACGCCAACTTCTCACATTTTCGCCCTTCCGATTGATCGAGGCCAGGCTACTTCACCATTATTGCAAGCGCAGCCCAATCTGCCCAACCAAAACGCATCGCCCGAGGGCTCAAAAGAAAAACTGACTTTTTCCTTATGCACCGTTGAAATTGAAATAAGATAATTCGTACGTTGCAGTATAGGGTAAGCATTAAATCTTTTCCCGATTACAAATAGTTATTGCACAAAATCTATTATAATGAATCATGTAGGAATTTTTTTAAATGACAAGAGGAATAACTGTTTTTTTTTTTTTTTTTTTTTTTTTTTTTTAATATATATATATATATATATATATATATAAACACCACAATAAAGGGTGTTCTTCGAAAATAAAATAAATAATTTTCCTTCTCGCTCAACAATGCAAAATTTTTGGAGTACTTATGAAGTGGGATATGCATGAAATTTGCAAGGACGACTGAAGAAATAACTTTTAAAAATGGCTTTCTTTTATTATTATTTATTATTGTTTTTTAATGTTCGCGAAATCTATTGCTCTCAATCTGCAATAAAAGCAGTCTCCATCAGTCTGGAATAAAGTAGGATGAAACACATTCCCATTTTTTCTGGATATAGTTACATATAGTATGTGCGCAGTAATATCATGCATCACTCATAAATTACGAAACACTTTCCCATATTTGAAAGGAAAAGATTAACTATCAGGGGTCAATCCAGGTAAAATTTAGGTCCCTTTCACAAAATTCAAATTCATAAAAAGGGATCCTTCACAGAATTCAAATCCATAAAAAGGAACCCTTCACAAAATTCAAATTTATAAAATGAGCCTTTCACAAGTTTTCGTTTTATAAAAATGATCCGTTTATAAAATGTTTTAATGTTTTCAATACATATTACTTTTAATTTAATTAAAGCCTTAATTTAGTTCAACGAAACTCTATTAACTTGATATTAAACATTATGTACAATGACTGTAAAAAAATGGAAGGTTTTACACGATATTTTATTTTTTCACAAAAATATTTTGATTTTCACAAAAAAGGTACCCAAAAGTTAAAACCTGGATCGAACCCTGACTATTGTGCACAGAACTACAGGAGACAGGTTTCGAATGTGATTAATAATTACTTTAATTGATTAATTAATTATTATTTCCCCCATCTACATGCGTTCATTTCGATTTAGAATAAATTACACCCTGATAGGGTGCGCAAGTTTGGCGAAAATCAGCTGAAGATAACCGTTTTAGTATGATTAGCAATAAAATAAAATACAATATTTTTTGTCTCTGTATAGAACCCTGGTGAATAACACTCAGTAGTTTTAAAGTGTAAACAAAACAGAAAATTTATTTAATTAAAGTGTTAAATTTAAGTAACGGGTACAAGCATAATTAAGTCTTTTAGATAAATTTTCTGTTATAAAACTGATTTTTCTTACCTGCGGCGTTTACGCTGTAATTTACACTACCTGAATTAAAATGTCTGAAAAATAACACGTTCACGTAAAAAGGAAGGGAAAAAAAAAAGTTGTCTGAAGTCGTTAAAAAGTGTGTCAGGAAGATAGCTTCGAATTATATGAGAAGCCTTAATTTAAGCAAACTTCAACTTTACCTCTTTTGTAGCATGAACGAAGGATATCAAGTTTTTATTCCTGTTCTCGCTACACATTCTTTTATTATTACTTATTTACTTTTTATTTTGGAGTTTAATCAAGGACAAGGTTTTTACTACACTAATTCGTGATATTGAAACTTTGAAGGGCAGTATAACAAATAATTTTAAAGAGATTAGAGAATGCCAAACTCTTTGAACTGTTGTGTCACTCACACGACTTCCTCTTACCCTGAAATTCTATACTATAAATACGACTGGATAAGGAGTAAGATAACGAGTACTGTTATACAGTCGAACCTCATTAACGTGAACCTCTAGGGGAATATATATATATATATTTTTTTTTTCCCCCTATGTTATCAGTAGTTCATGTAATCCTCAGAAACTAATCTTCTTTTTGACGGGGATTGTGGAAGAAGTTCATTTTGAAAGTGATTCGCGTTAAGCGAGATCACGTTAACGAGGTTCGACTGTATAAACCTACGTTAAAAAGATTCACATTAGGCTTCGGAACAGCTTAAATCCTCCCTTAATCCTTAAAGGCCGGTTTCCACTGCGAGCTCTAGACCAAGGTTCAAAAAGTTATTAATCACGCTTCCGACACAAAGAGCCAAATGTCTTGTCATCAGTTGTAGCCCTTTTTTATCAGATTGCGCAGTTACTTCAAAGGAAAGCATGCAAAATTGACAAAGATATCTGCCTCTGGCCCCTCAATTATCTCAGCTGGGGGTTAGGACCAGGCTCTTTCCCGTTCGAAGCAACCTCGTTGAACCAGGTCCAGCGGCTTGACCACATCAAAGGATTCTGAATAGCGCCGCTCGAAACGACTTAGAACCTGGCTCAGTGGAAACTGCACTTAAGGCCGGTTTCCACTGCAGTTGGAAGTTCGATGTTCAAAAAACCATTAATCACGCTCCCGACACAAAGAGCAAATGTCTTGTCATCAGTTGTAGCCTTTTTTTTTTTTATCAGATTGCGCAGTTACTTCAAAGGAAAGCATGCAAAATTGACAAAGATATCTGCCTCTGGCCCCTCAATTATCTCAGCTGGGGGTTAGAGCCAGGGACTTCCAACCACGTTCGAGGGTTTTGAGCCCGGTTGACCACATCAATAGATTCTGAATAGTACCGCTCCAACATACCGTCAGTGGAAACCGGACTTTATTTGACAAACAATTCTGTGTGAGGGGGGCCAGACAACTTTCCCCATCACCATTCCTCAAAACTTATCAATCTTGATTAAACTATTCAAGTAACAAACTTATATCAACTTAAAAAAAAAAAAATAAACAAACAAACAAATATAAAACGACTAATAAGTAAATGAAACCCACGATAAACGAGATTATCAGTGGATGTCAACCGCTTAGTCTCTGCTTAAAAAGAACGTGGAATGTCCTAGGAACCATAACCACAATTTATAGTCCTCGTCTCGCTTTTTGAATAGTTAGATTAATACCAACAAATGTCTACTCCGTATAATATCTTGAAAGTCTCATATTTTGAAAAAAAAGTACTGTGAAATTACGTTACATTTTAAATGTTACTTCAAATCATTCATTATTTTGACAGGCTCGTATGCCTTTTATAAGTTTTTGCACAATTATTATGCGAATCGTACTTTTACAATTCTTATGTTTTATCGAAAATAATATCAAAGAACGAATACAAGATTTATATAAATGAAAAGTTACGTTCATGAACATTATATAATAATATACAGTCTTAATATTATTTTATTGATGCATAATTTTAATTTTAATTATTATTATTTTAATAACGGCACCCTAAACTGATTTTATTTTTTTTGTTTTGAATAGTTTCAACTAACATTTGTTAAAATTATCTAAAGCTATCTGCTTAAAAAAAAAAAAAAAAAACTAAAGTGCAAGAGTTGGGCATAATTGATTAAAAAAAAAGTAATTGAATTACAATTAAATTACAATTTTTTATTAAAATCACACAATCAACTGTGGAAGAAAATCATATTTATTGAAATTTTATTTTTCGACTGAGTGAAAATAATGCCTGGACCGGGAGTCGAACCCCGGATCTTTGACTTACAAGGTCAAGGCTCTACCAATTGAGCTATCCAGGCCGACACCCCGGTCAGCATTACTCACTCAGACAACCTTTAGGCAGAAATATCTCTGGTCTATCATGTAGATAGCTCGACAGAAATAAGCCGCAGGAAATGGAAAACACCATTAGATAATGGGAGAAAGAAATACAATTTTTTATTAAAATCACACAATCAACTGTGGAATAACACTGTGGAATCACATAATCAACTGTCCCATTATCTAATGGTGTTTTCCATTTCCTGCGGCTTATTTCTGTCGAGCTATCTACATGATAGACCAGAGATGCTTCTGCCTAAAGGCTGTCTAAGTGAGTAATGGTGACTGGGGTGTCGGCCTGGATAGCTCAATTGGTAGAGCCTTGACCTTGTAAGTCAAAGATCCGGGGTTCGACTCCCGGTCCAGGCATTATTTTCACTCAGTCGGAAAAATAAAATTTCAATAAATTACAATTACTTTACTGTTAATCGATTAACAAGTAATTGATTACAAATAAATTGAATTACTTATTCAATTTATTATTAATCAATTACTAGTTAATCGATTGACAGTAAAATAATTATAATTTAATTGTAATTCAATTACTTTTTAATTAATTATGCCCAACACTGATTGTGCAAGTTAAAAATTAATGCTTAAGGAACATTTTGAAATTTAATGATTTTAATTAATACCTTAACTAATTATAATGTAAATGCTAATTTTAATATAGTACTTCTGTCAACAAATAACACTATATAAAACAGTAATTTTTTTAGTAATATACTTATAATTGTAGTTATTGTTATTATTATTGAGTCCATTACTGCCACACATTATAAATATGCATTCAAAGAATTTACTAGTGAGATTTCTAAATAAAATTATCGATTTCTTCAAACTATAAATTTAGCTTAAAATTTTCAGAAATAAAAAAAACTTAATAACAAAAATACAAGTATTAACGAAAAAAAAAAGAATAATCTTACAAATAATTCTAAGTAGTTCGACTTTTCCCGATAAATCTATAAAAAGCTTTAGTAGAAAATATACGAAAAAAGACCAGCCTATTGAAAGGAAATGAATAGAGCAGAAAAGGCGGTTGCGAATCGTGACAGTAGAGAATTAGACGATAACAATCTAAAAATAAAATTTTCAGATTTGTTAATATTCGAAGAACAAAAGTAGAATATAGAAGGGAAAAATATCGTATAGTTATCTGTACAAAAAATACATAATATTGATTAAGGCTGCACTTAAATTTAAACTGCTTACACCCTGGCACCTTTTCGACGATTTTTCTTTGCTTTCTCACCCTTTTTACGTAAAAGCATGAAAGTTAAAAGCAATTTTAATAAGATAAAAATTACATTATTTATGGGGAATTATTCAGTTTCCAACACTGATGATCAGTGGTCCCGATAAAATTCTTTCCGCAGTATTCCATTGTTTTCTCTGTCTTTCTCAGTCCACCTACTGTAGACAAAACGATTTTTGCGAACAGAACAAAATCAATCCATTAAAACTTTCAATGGGAGTGAAAACCGAAAAGGTTTGAATTTGAACCCGTTTAAGACCTGAAAAGTTTTGTCTTTACAAAAAATTGTATTAAAAATTGTAAGAAATTCGCATTTTTTTTTTTTTCCCTTTAACTATGGCTAAAATTATACATGACTACAACGCAGAGAGAGAGAGAGAGAGAGAGAGAGAGAGAGGGGATTTTAACTTGTCAGTGGCCGGAAATGAAAAGTCTTGTTTAATTAATAAAATAAAATAAACGAGCCGTGCCTTTGGGCATTTTTTCTAAAAATATATATATATATATATATTTTTTTTTAAATGAATTTTGCGTTTAACCCATATGGCGTTATTTACATACACACAGAAAAATGAAAAATCGAAACTTGTCAAGAGACGTGCCATCTTTGTGACACTAAACGTTTGTCAAGTACATTGACAAGTTTGCACAAAATTACGCAAAATTTTAAACAATCAAAACACTACCTGACAATCCTATTTAGTCATGAGACACAAAAGTCGTTTTATTTTACCATGTATCTTTAATGTGTTTCGTCTGATGATCCGTTTTGGCTCTAAAACTTGTCAGATGACTAATTTCCCAGGTACAGTTTTCATTTTCCTCAAATTTGACCGGTTAGTCAGATGAGAGAATAAAAATAAATTATTCCTATTTTGTCAATTGACTAAGAAGATTTGTTTGGCTAGTCCAAAAGCTCAGCATTATTATTTTTTTTTCTTTAATTTTTCTTTTTTTATTTGTTTATTTATTTTTTGTCTCCTTCTGACAACTTGAGTTAGTCAACCGAAATCGAAAAATAAACCCATCGAATTTCGCGGGATAGTGTCAGTTTCATTAATTCTGAAAAAGAAAATTACGCTTAAAGTTATTTGGGAAACGCATATTTTTTATAAGAACTTTGTGTCATGCTAATTCCAGTTTTTGTATTTTTAAATCTAATAAATAATTTTCTAAGTATGACATGAAACTATAGCAAAGGAGCTCGGCAATTTTTAATAACAGATAGAAAAAGAGGTTTTTTTTTTTTTTTTTTTGAAAACAGACATTTAATTTTTTACCCCAACTAAAATTAAAAGACTGAAATCTGTATTCCCTGCACGAAAACTTAAATAGAAATATCTTTCCACTGAGAAATGACACTAAGCGGCAAAATTTGTTCCAATGTATTTAAAAAAAAAAAAAAAAAATTCTTTTTAAAAACCACACAAAGTTTAAGGAAACTAACATTAAAATATTTTAAAACTAATATGTAGAAGAAAAAAAAAGATAAAAAAAAAAATCTATACTCAAGTACAATCGAAACATCGAAAGAGATTGCATCATGTAGTAGACGGAAATCTGTCGCCAGGATGAATCAGAGAACTGTTTTTTTTTTTTTTTTTTTTTATTATGTGCTCTTTATTATAAAATAGCAGGCTACGCCCGCTTCGCTGGTCACTATAAAACGTAAATTGATATCACGACTTTATAAAACGAGTAAAGTTATTTTAACATAGGGCCAAAAGGATTCACTCTGAATAAATTAATGTGTAAATTGCACCTAAAGAAGTTTTCACTTCGTAATTATTACATCGCATTATGCTTTTCAACAAATTATTTTAGAAGTGAAATTAATATGATTATATATATTATATGTTTTCTGATTACTTATTTATATATATATATATATACACTAAGCGACAAAAAAAAAGCCGCACTGCAGAAAAAATGACTTATACCTTTATTATTTGTAATAACTTTAAAATTAATGTTTGAAACAAATAAAACTGTGTTGTTTGCATAATACCAAAGGTATGAAATGATACCTATGTATATTTTCGATTTAATAATTCGCTTTATTGCACTTTACGAAGTACTTTTTAAAAATATGCATACAACTTTATTTTTGAACATAATGCAATAACGATACACTTTGCATTCTATTATGATTTATTATATGAAATAAACAAGTTATATTTTAATATATGAAATAAAACTATTTATTTGTTAGATCTAAGCAATTTTTTGTTAAAAATATGTATTCTGCATTGGGTTAATTCCACCTTTATATGGAATTACTGCATTAATGCGCAATGGCATAGTTTTATACAGTGTTTTAATATAAATCTCAGAAATTTCAATGTGCCAAATATCACAAATATTTTTTTCTAGTTCTGGCAGAGTTATAGGCTGCAAATTTCGAATCCTCCCCCCTCTCCCCCGCCATTTTATAGACGAAACATTTTCGAGCGGATCGCGATTTTGACTATTTCCATGTCTGGTAAAGAAGAAATTCTACTATATCCTTTGCGGTATTTAACTTAAAGTGAAAAAACATATGATTATTTACAAAATTATAGGTTCTCATGGGAATGTATAAGAAATTTTGACAATTTGAAGTGAATAAACTTACCACAGACGCCGTGTAGTAAGGTGCCTTATTATCTTTAAATACTGTTTACGGAAATGTCCAAGATACCTCCAAAATAGTCGGTCAGGCACCACTTTTATGCAGATTGTGTTTTATTTCGAGTTAATTGATCCCTTGAGCATAAAAATTTTCCCTAATGTTTGAAAAGTTATGCACCTCCGTACCATAATGTACGGAGAATGTGTCACTGTTTTAAAAGTGCGATTTTCATTAAGTCGGTCATATGTCAGATCTGCTTGTTTTCTTTAGCTCGAAATAAGTTAAACTTGACTCATCAGAGAGAACCAGTTCAGCCCAATAATTAACTAATAATTTTTTAATTTTTTTTAGCCATCTGAGGTCTTGCTTTCCTACTTCTCTTCACTAAGAATGGAATTTTTTCAAATTTTCTGTCATTTAAACCTGCTTTGTTTAATAGTTGTTGTACTGTAGTTAAAGAAATTATGCTACTAAACACTTTTTCTGAAGGTCTTTTACGTTCTAAATGTACTACAAACCGATTTTATAAGCAATGGCTTTTTAACTTACGGTCATCTTGCTTGGATGAGCAATGTGGCCACCTAAAACCAAATTTCCAGTTTAAACGGCCAAAAACTTTTATATCTTGCTGAAAACCCTTTTACCAATATTTCTTTAACATTTAAATATTTTGCCATCTCATATATTAAAATATTTTTTGATTTTCATTCAAAAATTAATACTTTTTGTGGCATCGTTAACTGCCTTATTCTTACCATTTTTGAAATAAATTCTTAAATTACAATTTTCCCCACAATTGCATTTTGTTTTTAACACTGGACTCAAAGCTAAAGTGTATGTGGAGGACAACATAGTAAAATCTGTTCGAAAATTTGCTTTTTAAACGATAAAATTGGCGGTTGTAGAAGACGAAAAGGAGAACATCCAAGTGCGGCTTTTTTTTTGTCGCTTAGTGTATATGTAATATAATTAAAAGCTCCATTAAAATTAAAGCCTCATTTTACACACTTAAATGATTCTATCTCCCACTAATCCACCGACAGCTCCCTAATTAATTTTTAATTAATTAATTTTCTAAATGTTTCACTAATTCCAAATTCTTGTTCCGAAAACTTGTTCTCAATTCTTAAACTTATTTTATTATCGGATGACCTGCATCGGGTCGGGTAACACGATTTTACCCGTCGGGTCGGGTTGACAAAATTATTTCTCTTGCTGGTCGCGTTCAGGTTTAGTTTTCAACAAGTCTGATCGACTTGAGAACATCTTTCAAAATATTTCTTATAATTTTAAACATAATGTTGTAGGCATATTTATAACTATAAAACAGATTTAAACATACTGTGTATCGGAGCTCCGTATATATTCGTATCCGTATCCGCGGATATCCACCAGAAAAATAGATCCGTATTTATATCTGGATCCGTTTTCTTTTCTTTAACGAAACTAATACGTATCTTTTGTACAAACTGTGCGAAAATTAGAAAATCCTAAATCTTTTTCACTGTATAACCTCGCATTTACGTTCTAGAAATTAAAAAAAATTCACAATTCACTTTTTTTTTCTTTAACTTTCTTCTATATTCAATAGAAGAAAGTATTCGATTCGTAAAAATTTTCGACTTTCGGATTTCGATAGATTTTCCCACTTTGAGAGCTCCAGAACTAGATTTGATTATTTTTAGAAAATATCAGTCTGTCTCTGTGTGTGTGACGAAAATTTTGTGGCAACTGTATATCTGGAACTACTGCCCATATTTGCATATAAATTTATACGTAAATGCACTTTGATTAAAATTAATGCGTATCGACTTTTGGTGTCCATCGCTCAACAGATGGCTTTGCTATACAACGATTTCCACAATTTAAGAGAAAGCTGTATATCTCAAAAATTACTGAACAAGTTTGCACATGAATTTATATGTGGATGCATCTTGACATAAATTATTGTCTGTTCACTTTTGGTGCCAAAAACTCAACAGGTGACGTTGCTATACAGCGATTTCCACAGTTTAAGAGAAAGGGATATCTCAGGTTCTATTACGCATAATGAAAAAAATTTGGTATGTGAAAAGACAATTATGAAACATTATGCTGATTCAATTTGGATGCATATCGACCAATAGGTGGCGCTGCTTTACTGCCTTTTTCCCCCAGAACGGGAAAGCTATATCTCGACTTCTATGTTGTGTAATTGTACAAAATTTGAGAGATAGTTGAGATAGCCTTTATGAAAACGCATTTTATAATATAATATTTATAAAATATAAAATTGTCTTTTTTTATAAATTTTGTGTAAGTTTTAAGATAAAAATCGTCTGCATTCATCATTATGGTAGTTAATTTTAATGAATAATAAATAGTTTTAATAAATTATTTGTACTGAGTGAATTTGTATTAGAAAACATAGAAGAAAGTCTTTTGGTAGCCACAACATACTATTATATATATATATCTTTATTTTTAGTGAATTTCAATTTTCGCTTTTATGTGAACGAAATTTTGAAATTTTTTTTTCCATTTATACTTGTATATACAGAAAATATAGAGGAAATACTTGTTGAAACTTCATTTCAAAACTGGTATATTGTGGCCATCACAAGACTTTCTTCTATATTTTCCTATAGAAATTCACTCAGTAAAAATATTTTATTAAAACTCGTTTTTAGTAAAATTATCTACCATAGTAAATGCAGATGATTTTCATTTTAGAAAAAACTAGCACTAAATATAAGAAAAGAAAGTTTAATTCTTGATAAGTAAAGTCTTAAAAAATGCGTATTTATAATTTTTTCCTCATATATCAAGTTCCGTACAGTTATATGCCATAGAAGATGAGATATAGCCATCCCATTCTCAGGTAAATATGCAGTATAGCAGCGTCACTTATAGGCTGATATGCATCCAAATTAAATCAGCATAATGTCATATAATGGCCTTCTTACATGCCAGTTTTGTTTGATTATAAACAATAAAACCTGAGATATAGCCTTCCCTGAAATTGCGGAAATCGACTATAGCAGAGCCAACTGCTGAGATATTTGCATCAAAAGTTGTTAGTTAAACACTAATTTATGACGAGTTGCATCTAATGATAAATTTATATGCAATTCTGTGTAGTAGTTCCCGAGATATAGCCTTCCCTTAAATTGGGAAAATCGTTGTATAGTAGCCCCACCTGTTGATCAATTAACAACAAAATATGGTAAGCACTAAATTATGTTTCAGTTGCATCTGCATATAAATTTATATGCAAATTTGTGCAGTAGTTCCTGAGGTAAAGTCTTCTCTGAAATTTTGAAAATCGCGGTATATCAGCGCCACCTGTTGAGAAATTGACACCAAAAGTTGACAGTCACTAATTAAAAACAAGGTGCATCCTCATATAAGTTTATATGCAACTTTGCGCGGTAGTTCTTGAGATATTACCTTCCCTGAAACTGGGGAAAAAACTGTTAGCAGTGCCACCTGTTGAACAATTGGCACCAAAAGTTGATTGGTGCTAATATAGGTCAAGGTACATCTGCATACAAATTTATATGCAATTCTTTGCAGTAGTTCCTGAGATACAGTCGCCACAAAATTTTTGTCTCTGTCACGCACACATACTAGGAATGGTCAAATCGTGTTCTGGATCTCTGAAAACGTCTAAATACATCGAAAAACGGAAGTCGAAAATTTTTACGAATCCAATACTTTCTTCAATTGAATATAGATGAAAGTAAAAAGTAATGTAAAATGAAGACATTTAGGAAGCAGATTTCATCAAGGCAGATAATATTCTTTATCGTTTACTCTAGAACAAATAAACAATGCATTAATTGCAACTGGAGGAATGTAATTTGCTGACCATTTGAATTTAAAGTGATCCGTGGGAAAGCAAATGTTATCTATGAATCATATCCGTGCTATCTAGATTATTACATTACAGTAAAGTAAACATTCACATCGAACGAAAGCAATAAATAAATATACACTTTTTACTTTATTTTATTTTTATTGATATATTAATTTTTTTAAGAATATAAGAATTAAACAATGAACTACTGTAATACTGAACTTGATGCATATTTTTGTGTTCTTGAATTCCACAACTCGCATAAATGGTTAAACATTATTATTAATCCACTTTTCAGATTTTTTTTTTTTTTTTTAATTTTTAACTTTATACAATAAGTAATTACATTTTGAATTTTTTTATTTCCATTTCCCGACTAACCGTAGGTAATGGAAGTATTGTATTCGGTCCAAAAATTCGATATCGAGATTTCACCTGATTTACATGTTTTAAGGTCTCCTGAGTCCAAAAAGATGGTTTTTGGCAATTTGTCAGACTGTGTGTATGTGTGTGGGGAATCTTCTGACTATCATATTTCCGAAACTTATAAAGATTCAGCTATGAAACTTCAGAATTAAGACAGAACTGGTGTGTACAGATGAATTTTCCAAATTTTGGTGAAAATTGGAAAAGCGGAAGTGGGACATCCGAAATCGGAAGTGATAAAAGGCCACTGCCGAGCCACATTCTAGGCGAGTCGTATTAAACCCCCGACTATAGCTTTAATGCCCCAACCCACCCTCCCGCTCGGTCAATGTCTTTTTCTAGTCAGTTTTGCCGCATTATTTCTTCCGGTATAGGCTTTTTTTTTTTTCCATACTTGACATTCTGAGTTTTTTCGTTTTCATCCCATGCTTTTTCTATGGATTTTTAGCCATTCTTTCCTCGTTTTTTTTAAATTCTAAAGTGCGGTGGTCCACATCTCAAAAAACGGCTCTAACGATTTTCTTCCAAGTTGCTGTATAAATATTCTATTAGATGTTCTCTCGAATGATATGGTTAGTTCAGGAAAATTGATAGGAATTCTGCATAAATAGCAGACTTTCAGGTACTGCGAGTGAATTCTTTTCAAAACGGCTGTATGGATTTTTTTTTTTTTTTTTTCAAACTTGCCATATTAACCCTCTTTTAAATATCTTTTTGTATGTAATTGTTGTTTTGCGGTCAACAACTAAATATGCCAAATTTTGAAAAAATCGGTGTCTCAAAAACGGTTCTAACGATTTTCTTGAAAATTGTTACATAAACCCATTTTAAATACTCTTTCTCATGTTTTACGTGGTTATTACAGGAAAATTAATAGCCATCCTGATCAGATAGATCAGTTTTAGATCTCGGAAATTAGTGTATAGAAAAAGAAAAAAAAAAAAAAAAACTTTTTTTTTCCCGCTTGCTATGTAAACTCTATTTTATGTCTTTATGTTTTCATGCGTTTACCGAAAACGTGTATTAACTTTCTCTTACTGGAAAATTTTTTAGTTATCTATTTCATTAGCTCAATTCTGTGTCTTCTGATCACATTATCTCCAAAAGGTTAAAAGTGTATATAATACGTGTAATAGAGGGCGATGGAAGTCGTATTGTTTCAAGCCAGATTTTTAAAATAATTTACCGACTGTGTGACAATGGAAATTTACTTTATTTTATATGATGTTATATGACGTTACCTTGTTTTGCATGATTTTTAGATGAATAAGTAATGTTCATTTAGTTTTCGTTTTCCGAGTCGGGTTCGGGTATGAAAAGTCAGGTTCGGGTGTAAAGAAAGCGGGTTCGGGTCGCAAAAATTCTCTATTGCGGGTTCGGGTCGGTTTCCGGGTTGATGAAATTTTTTTTATCAGGTTCGGCGTCGGCCGTTGCCAACGAATGAGTGAGCCTCGGATTCTAAAAAATCTGATGACGTCAGCTTAGCAGGCGATTGGTTTCTTCGTGGACATGCGTGTAAGCACTGTAAACCTGTAAACACGAGAAGAAAAGCCATTGCATTGCATGCACTTCTCTTTTCTTCCCGTCTTGCGACGTGCGACAGCGAAAAATGATAGATTCGTCGGCTGCGTCTATGAAAGTCAAAGGTTATGAAGTAATTCAAGAAAATATAAGGGTGAGTTCTGAATATTTTTATAAGGTATTAATATTAGAATAATCTGTACATAACATCAATACTGATAATGTAACGTTAATGATAGTTTATTATACTTTTATCTGTAGTCAAATAAGTGTATGATTTGGAATCAAAATATCTGTACTCGTAATATTAAGCATATTTTAGTAATTTCACTTTATTTGTATATAAAGCTTTTTATTTATTTTAAATGTTTTGATTGTAATCGCATATTCTGCTTGAATTTATTTTTAAAAATTCGCAAGTAAAAATAAGTAAACTAGCTTATAATATAAACAGACATGTTACGTTTCAGCCTTAAAGGGACTCTCTACCTATCGTCCCCGAAAGCCGAAGCCAATGTCATTCTATGGGAAATTTTGTCCCATTATAATTCGTTAACTAATACATATTTTTAAATTCCGTTTTCACTTTCCGAAAATTCACAACTATTAAACAATTTATCGCTTTCTAAAAATTGATTTTTTTATTTTTTATTTTTAAGATTTCATTTCTAAGCTCAAAAACGAAAAATTTCACGTTGCGAAAATTCGTATTTTACAACCTCAAAATAAAATATAAAAATAAAAAATAATAATTTTTAGAAAGCGATAAACTGTTTAATAGTTAAAAAGCTTCTGAATGTGAAAACTGAATTTAAAAATATATATTAGCTAATAAGTTATAATGGGGCGAAATTCTCCATAGAATAACATTGGCTCTGGCTTCTGAGAACGATAAGTGGAGAGGCCTCTTAAGGCTGAATTCAACCTTTTTAAGCTTGAAAATTATTATTCTTGGGATTAATGCAAATCCGCATTCAAACTTTTTGGACGTGTGTAGGGGGGGGGGGGGGGGGGGGGGTCAGCCTGAATTTGTGCAATATATTAGAAATTTCTATGTGATTGGTTTTCAAGAAATCTCAAATTCAAACTTGGAGAAAATAAAAAAGAAATAGCACTTCAACTGCATCTTCCTAATGAACTTGAACTATATTATTTTACTAATCAATTGCCCCAGCAAACAATGCTTCTATAGATATTCAATATAAGATTTATTGTTCTGATTTGTTTATTGTGTGTACATGTATGCAATCAGATTTATCATTATTTTTATTATTGAAAAATTTATATTGTGTCAGTTGCCTGATACCACTTTTGAGAGGGGGGGGGGTCGTGAAAAGTTCAGCCTTTTTTTCTGTAAGCTTGCACCATGTCTGTATAAAGAAAAAGCCATATATATATATATATATATATATATATATATATATATATATATATGTAGAACATAACATGCATTTTTACGTATGTTAATTCATAATTATATTTACAGAGCTGCCAACCAAATCCGGCAGATTGTTAGTACCGCCCCTCTGTATTTAAATATGCTAAAGTGAGAATATAATTTTAAGATTTGGCTTTTATTTCATGAACGTTTCTTCAAAAAGTTGAGGCTCAGGAAGCACGAGCTTCCTCTCTAAAATTTAAGAGGGGGCCCCATAAGGATTAAAAACAGGGTCTTGAATTTTTTGTTTCATATTTTCACACTGAGATTGAATTTTTTCTGAGAAAGGTTACCTAAAACAAGACAAAACACTCACTATTTCGGGAAAAATCTATTATTTAACCTCAAAAATCTGAATGTTCTTAATTAAAAAGTTGTATCATTTTGATGTTCTGTGCAGAAACCACCCAGATGTATGAAAATAATAATAATAATAATAACAAACACACATTTTTTTTTTTTTTTTTGGTCTATAGCCTTTTTATATTATAATATGTAACAGGAAAACCAGACTTTCCGAAATGAAAGGGGGCCCCGAAATGATGCTGAGCTTCCCCTAGCTTCAGAGCTTAATCGGGCCCTGTATATAGATGTATCATCCCCATGTTATCGAGCAAAAAATTTTGATGCCGAAAAAAAGTTCTAAAATCAGCCATTAGAGAGTATTGAAAAAAAGAAAAATGAATTTGAAACTGTATCTGGAGTTGTTCATTTACCTTTAGTAAATAAATTATTCATAACTTTTATTTACAAAATTATCCGTGTGTATCCCTGTGTGTGATTTACTCGGGGAAAGGCAGCCATTAGAGTGACTTTTCCCGAAAAAAAAAGGTATCACTTTTCCCTCTCGCTGATTAATCTATGTCTTATTACTATATCTATGTATAAAAACTAGTATGATGTGGCCACCACATGACTTTCTTCTATAATCTATATAGTTTTACACAAAATTTAGTCAATAGTAGTTTCCTAGTTAACTACTACTATTATCAATAACTCATATTAATTTTACAACCACACGATTAAAATAATTCTCATTATGTACATTTATACCAAATTTTGACCTATACTGCCATGTTAAATAAAAACAAAAGGTTAAAAGTTTAGAAAAAATGCGATGACAGCACCACCTGTTGAGCGATTGATCCCCACATCGAATCAGCAACAGTTTATATCAGGGTCTAACTAAATACCAAGTTTGGTTAAATTTCGTCCATTGGTTCGTGAGATACAGCGTCCACAAAATTTCTGATACACACACACAGACAGACATTTTCTATAAACAGTCGAATCGTGTTCAGGATATCCGAAAACGTGTAAATCCATCGAAAACTGGAGTTCGAAAATTTTCACGATTTACTTTCTCTATATATACATATAGAAGAAAGTAATAATTTATACTTTAATATTCACCTTATTGCGATTAATATTTTAAAAGTGTTTACATTTAGGTATATTTAATTATGCATGCGAATGTCACATTATAATTTAACACGTTGCTTTTAATATTCTGTAAATATTAATTTAAAACAATAGCTAATAAATAAATGCAGCTTAGAAGTCATAAAATATTATTTTATTTACTAATTTTTCATTTTATTTTTACTTTCTTTTATATTCAATAGAAGAAAGTATTGGATTCGTAAACATTTTTGACCTCCGCTTTTTGATGGATTTAAACGTTTTGAGAGGTGTAGAACACGATTTGACCATTTTTAGAAAATGTCTATCTGTGTGTGTGTGTGACATACACTCCGTGGTGACATAAATAAGTGCCTATCAACTTATGGTAAAAATTGTCTCGACAGGTTGCGTTGCCATCCCGCTTTTTCTGAATTTTTAACATGGTGGTATAAGACAAAATTTTGTATATGTGCATAAAGAGAATTATTTTTTAATAATCATGAAATTTACAAGAATTATTTATAATACAGATAGTCAACTGGGAAAAAAATTGTATATGTGGGAGCATCACCTTCCCCCTGGGGGGAAGTCACCTCTCGAGGAGAATAATTTTTCATGATGGGTATCTTTCAAAAGAGCTCGCCAATACTTTTAAAATGAATGGTTGAACAATCGATCTGCGATAATTTAAAATAAAGTTATCGATTTTTTTTTTTTTTTTTCATTTTTAACAAACAAAATATTTTTTATTTTTTTTTAATGTTATATCGAGAACAATAATGAACTTTTTTTGGATATTTAGTGTTATACTACTTCTCTAATAAGGAAATCGTATTGCATTTTCATGGAAGATCATTTTATTAAATAATGATTTTAATAAATTATTTTTACTGAGTGAATTTGCATGGGAAAATATAGAAAAAAGTCATGTGGTGGCCACAACATTCTAGTTTTTATTATATAGTACTAATATACACTATTATATACTAATTTTTTATTTTATGTTTTTTATTTATAAGTGGTGCAATATGCCTGTAGAAGTAATTATGATGAAGATTGTAACTGTACAGATTGCCTCAAGTTGATGATATAAAGAAAGCTTGGATAAAAGCCATTCCAAAAATATCTACGTGTGAGTATTTCTTATATTGCTTTAATATAGATATATTTATTTTTTGCGTGACAGTTTTGTGAACATTTTCTAGTAAATAATTGATAAAAGTGCTTAAATATCCTTGAATAAAGTTTACAATAAACATTTCTTTCAATTAAAAATTCTTTTTCAGTTGATAGTTATTACCATCAGGGCTACCTCGAGTTCCGGCACAAGCTTATTCTTGGGGGGGGGGGGCTTGCAGTGACAAGAGGTCTTTAGGTTGCAAAATTTCTGCTTATGCCTGTTGGGGGGCCCATTCCAGAAAGGGGCCCAAGGGAACTGCCCCAGAGCCCAGTTAAAGAGGGGGCTGCAGCCCCGGGCCCAATGACCAAGGGGGCCCTAGATAGGGGCAAAAAACCCCAGTAAATAGAAACAAGTTTTTTTTTTTTTTTTTTTTTTTTTTTTAATTCTGTTTTTACAGTCAAAAATTAAATCCTTGATACTGTTATGTAAAAATATTTTAAAAAGACAAATTTTTGAAAATTTCTTTTAGTACTTAAACTTAAAAAAAAAAATAAATAAATTTTAAGTATTTTTTAAAAATGCATTAACATTTGAAAATTTCAAAAGTCATTCAAGAGATGAGGGGGGGGGGGGGAGAACAATATATTTATTAATATCACACAATCAACAAATTGGGAAGAAAATCATATTTATTGAAAATTTATTTTTCCAACTGAGTGAAAATAATGCCTGGCCCGGGAGTCGAACCCCGAATCTTTGACTTACAAGGTCAAAGCTCTACCAATTGAGCTATCTAGGCCGACAATTAAATGGGCATTACTCACTCAGACAACCTTTAGGCAGAGCAACTGGTCTATCATGTAGATAGCTCGACAGAATAAGCCGCAGGTAATGGAAAACAACATTAAACAATGGGAGGAATAAATACATTTATTAATATCACACAATCAACAGATTGGGAAAAAAAATCATATTTATTGAAAATTTATTTTTCCAACTGAGTGAAAATCAAAGATCCGGGGTTTGACTCCCGGTCCAGGCATTATTTTCACTCAGTTGGAAAAATAAATTTTCAATAAATATGATTAAAAATTCACCGATACATATCTATGATCATATGTTTAAAAACGAGTTAAATGAGAATTTTCCAAATATGTTTATTGCATTAAGTATTTATTTAACTCTACCAATATCAAATTGCGAAGGCGAGAGAGCAAACTCCAAATTAGAGAGAGTTCTATCTCTTCGAAGAACAAAAATGCAGCTGAATAAGCTGCAATGTTTGGCTATGCTGTGCTCAGAGCACGATTTAACAAGCAACCTGGATTTTAAAGATGTAATTGAAATTTTCAGCGCGGCAAAGGCTAGGAAGAAGCCAATTTCATTTTTTTATTCTGCAAAGTATATTCATTAAAGTTTTTGATGCAATAACTTTTCCTTTGGTTGGTGAGTTAGATTCTTTTGTTGTTAATATTTTTTTTTTCTGTTTTAATTAATCTTTTTGCAAACAGTTTCAGAGTTTATTTAAATGTAATGAGAATCTTATTCTAACATGACCATTGTAAAATTTTATCTAATGATAAACATTCATATTAAAGAAAAAAAAAAATGTGTGTGGGGGGGGGGGGCTCCGCTATTATCACAGCCCCGGGCCCTTAAATGGGTAAACTGGGCTCTGAACTGCCCCGCATGCCCTGGCGTTAATCAGGGCCTGATTACCATCATGATTATTATTATGTGTCTTGTATTTTTATTATGTTTTGTATTACCATATTATTAATACATTTAAATTGTTTTCTCTACAATGTATTAATTTGTATCAATGTCACATAGTTTTCTATAATAATAATTGAAATATATTGAATTACCTTTAAATAAAATTTTACAATTAACTGCGAAAAAATATTTCTTGAAAGGATTTTAAATACCTTAGTAAATTGTATTACTAATAGAATTAGAAAATAATAATTAACATCATTGTTCTTCTGTTAAAATTATTAATTTCTTGTTAAAATTTCCTTCAATTTATTTTATTCACATTAATATCTGCTAATCGCATTTTTACTCCATTACCCTACTACTGTAAGTAATGGAAGCGTTATATTCGGTCGAAAAATTCGATATCGAGTTTTTCC
Organism: Salticus scenicus; assembly: GCA_963930645.1. Taxonomy (NCBI): domain Eukaryota; kingdom Metazoa; phylum Arthropoda; class Arachnida; order Araneae; family Salticidae; genus Salticus; species Salticus scenicus. The sequence goes on from OZ005653.1 coordinate 78,212,769, forward strand.
TGATTTACACGTTTTCAGGTCTCATCAGTCAAAAAAAAGTAGTTTTTGTCAATTGGTCAGTGTGTGTGTGTATGTATGTGTGGAATCGTCTGGCTACCATATCTCCGAAACTAATAATGATAGAACTACGAAACATTGGAATTGAGACAGGACAAGTGTACAGATGCGTTTTCCAAATTTTGGTGAAAATTGGAAAACCGGAAGTGGGACCGTAGGTCCGTATCTCAAAAAGACACTATATTAGATGTCCTGTCGAATGACATAGTTGGTTAGTTCAAGAAATTGATAGGTGCCCAGTATAAATAACTCAATTTCAGGTCTCGCAAGTACATTCCTTTAAAAACGGCTGTATGGATTTTTTTCAAACTCGCCATATTAACTCCCTTTTAAGTATACTTTTATATGTAATTATTGTTTTTCTGTCAATAATTGAGTATGCCAAGTTTCGGTAAAAGTTGTTATCTCAAAAACGGTTCTAATGATTTTCTTGAAAATTGTTACATAAATCCATTTTAGATATCCTTTCTCATGTTTACGTGGTTATTACAGGAAAATTAAATGTCATCCTGATTAGGTAGGTCAGTTTTATTAGATCTCGAAAATTGGTGTGTCAAAAAATAACTCTATCACTTTTTTCTTGTTTTTTAACTCACTATGTAGGCTCTGTTTCAGATGTTTATATATATATATATATTATCAGCTGTCTCTTATGGAAAATTTGTCAGGTGTCTTCTGCATTAGGCCGATTTTATGTCTTCTGATCACATTATTTCTAAAAAATGCATATAATATCTGTAATAGTGGGTAATGGAAGTCGTGTGGTTGTTTCACACCAGATTTTTTTATATACATACATTTTGATACAAGATTATTCATATTTAAACAAAAATGTAAAATCATAAACATATCATAGATTACCAGACTTTCCAATATTAAGAGCATTTTTGTGCTTCCTTGTATTAAAAATTCGAGGTTGCACATACCAGAGACAAAGAGTACACTAAAATTTCATTCGTCTAAAAAACTTTTATCATGATTAAAAAAAAAAAAAAAAATCTAGTGTGAAACAACCACAAGACTTCCATTACCCACTATTACACGCATTATATGAACTTTTTAGAGATATTATATTCATTTTTTAGGAATTTTCAAGTAAGAGAAACTTGATAGAAGTGTAAAGACATAAAACCGAGTTTCCTTAGCGAGTTAAAAATAAAAATTAAGAAAAATTATGAATTATATTTTTAAACACCAATTTCCGAGATCTAAAACTGTGACCTAATCAGAATAACCTTAATTTTCCTGTAATAACCACATAATACATGATAAAGGGTATCAAAAAGGAATTTATGTAACAAACTTCAAGAAAGTCGTTAGAGCCGCTTTTGAGATACCATTTTTTACCAAAACTTTGGCATGCTCAATTATTGACCGGAAAACATTAATTATATAAAAAAGGGTATTTAAAAGGGAGTTAATATGGCGAATTTGAAAAAAAAAATCGCTATATAGCAGCACCACCTGGGGAGTGGTTGACACTAAAAGTTGACAGACACTCATTTAGGTTAAGGTGCATTAACATAAATTTATATGCAATTTTGCGCAGTAGTTCCTGAGATATAGCTTTCCCTGAAATTGGCGGGAATCGTATAGCAGCGCCACCTGTCGATCATAAGCATTCATATTGAATCAGCATAATGTCTCCTAATGGCCTTCTCTTATATCAAGTTTTCATTGCTCATACGCAATAGAATTTGAGATATATCTTCTCCTTAAATTGTAGAAATCGCTGTATAGAAGCGCCACCTGTTGAGCGGTTGGCACCAAAAGTTGATAGGCATTAATTTAGCTCAAGGTGCATCTACATGTCAATTTATATCCAATTCTGAACAGTAGTTCCGAAGATACAGTTGCCGCAAAATTTTTGTCATACACACAGATATTTTCTAAAAATAGTCAAATCTTGTTCCAGACCTCTCAAAACGTGAAAATCTGTCGAAAACCGGAAGTCGAAAATTTTTATGAATCCAATACTTTTTTCTATTGAATATAGAAGAAAGTTAAAAAAAAAAAAAAAAAAGGAAGAAGAAGAAAAAGTATTTGAGCAATTAGCTGTGAGTGATTAAACATAAATTTTTTGAATGAGTTGGGTTTTTTTTGCGTCTTAAATTTTGTTTTCACATAACAATTTTAATTTTAGCAATTAATTAAAACTTCTGTTGTTCTTATATTGTTGTTTATAGAAACACAATCATTTCATATTAATTGTTTTTAAATCTAAAATTATGCTTAAACTTCTTTATATTATTTTCTTATTTTAAAATTACTTTGCATTAAAGCAACATACATGCTATTCTTTAGTTTCTTTTTTTTTTTTTTTTTTTTTTTTTTTTTGTATTCAGTAGAAGAAAGTATTGAATGCAGAAAAATTTTCAATTTCCGGTTTTTGATGGATTTACACGTTTTGATCATTTTTAGAAAATGTCCATCTGTGTGTGACAAAAATTTTGTGGTGACTGTATCTCAGGAACCACTGGACGAAATTGCATGTAAATTTATATGCAGATACACCTTGTCATATGTTAGTGCCTATCAACTTTTGGTACCATTACAGAGCAGGTGACGCTACTATATATTGATTTTCTCAAATTCAGGAAAGGCTATATCTCAGGAACAGCACAGAATTGCATATAAAATTATATGTAGATGCACCTTAACATAAATTAGTTTATGCCAACTTTTTACATGAATCGCTCAAAAGGTGTCGCTGCTATACAGCGATATTCGCAATTTAAGGGAAAGCTACATCTCAGGTTGTATTGCGTACAATAAATCTAAACTTAATATATGAAAAGGTTATTTTGAAGCATTATGTTTATTAAACTGGATTTATATATATATACGCAACTTTATTGTAAAGTTGCAAAAAGTCCTCGTATTTTCTAAGGTAGTAACATAATACATGCTACAGTTTTTTTTTTTTTTTTTTTTAAACAGGTTTCTGAGAAACATTTCAAGAAATCGGATGTAGAATATGAAACTTTTGCCTATGATGAAAAGAAATTTTGTGTTCCTTTACATCGTCCGTGTTTGAAAGCAGGTGCTATCCCATGTATTTTTCTGGATTGTCTATTAATTTGTCCTCGCAAGACAATATCAAGAGTGAGTCCTACTGAAAAGCATATTTCAAGGGATGATTGTGAAAGATAATTTTCAAATTGAAGATCGTGAAAGATCATTTCATAATTATAAATATTATCTGTTAAATTTGTTTATTTTATGATGTGTTAAAATGTAATTTTATAATTTTTCATATAATCAAGATTGATGCTTAATAAACTTGCTTTATGTAAATTGTTTTTTTTTTTTTTTTTCGTGTGTGTGTGTTTGCGCGTGCGCGTATGTGTGTGAATTTATTGTAGTGTTTTTAGCTTTATAATATTGTAGTGATATTAAGCAATTAAAATTTTGGAGAGATGTGAGAATTTGAGTACTGTAGTAAAATTTATAAATAAGTACCCCTTTTTACACATGTTAAGAAACAGTCTATAAACAAAAATTATGCTTAGTCACGCCAGCTCATATTTTATATATTGCAAAGAATTTCAGCTGTATCAAAAATCTCAGTTCTCTGTTATACATAAAGGATAACTTTTCACCACAAAATTGTGTGTTGTCTGTCAAAAGAGTAAATATACACATTATATATAATTTAAGACACTTTATTATTTAATCCAACAAAAATAAATTAATAGATAAAAACTATTTTAATTATTGTTTATTTATTTAGTGGAAACTATATTTTACTTAACTGCAACAATATTGGTATATCATAACCTTTATGGTTAGATACCATTTAAGTATTTATGTCATAATGTAAATTTTTGAATGTCATAAAGTAATCTGTTAACAAATTTGGAGACTGTAAAATTCAAGACCCAGTAATTTTAAGAAACTTTTATGGATTATGAGCAGGAATTTCATATTATACAATTGAATAATAATTTTTTAAAAAAAGCACTAAAGCATGATTTTTTTTTTTTTTTTTTTTTTTTAATCTTAATAATGGTCATAGGAACCTAAATGAAAATTTAACAGCAAATAAATTTTGGGGAAGTTTCTATTTTTAATAAATTCTGTTTAGTTCAAAATAAAAATCTTAAATTTCTCTCTATATATGTATATGTGCTTTACTTTTCTCAATTTTATTTATTTATTTTATTTTTTAAATTGGGGGGGGGGGGAGATTGATACATATATATTTTTAAAATTATCATAGATCTATGTTCAACCATTAGTTTTAAAGGTATTGACGAGTTCTTTTGAAAGATACCCAAATTTACTCTTACAAGAGGGCGGAAGCGATGCGCTTACATATACAATTTGTTTAGCTGGTTGACTCTTGCTACTATAAACATATTTATTTAATTTCATATTAAAAAGTCAAAAATAATTTCCATTATGTAAACTCATGCGAAATTTTTTCCTATACTACCTATTAAAAAATTCCGCAAAAACGCGATGACACCACCACATGTTTAGTTGTTGATCCCCAAATGTAATCAGCACAATATAGGTCAAGGTCAAACTAAATATCAAGTTGAATTAAATCATGTTCATCGATTCGAAAGATACAGTATCCAGATAAGTTCATCAAAAACTGGTGTTCAAAAATTTCAGGAATGCAGTACTTTGTTCTTGTGCATGTAAAATAATATTAACTTTTAAAGTTTTTTATTCCAATAATTTATTTCCCGTTATTTGGATATTTTTTTACATGATTATTTTATTTGCTTTTTATTTTATTTTTTAACTATATTAGATATGCCTCTTAATATTACATAGTTATTTATTATTTTATCATTGTCCACTGAAATTAAATATGGGAAGAATTCTGTTCGTAAATATCGGAAAACTTGAAAAATTCAGTTTTAAAAAATATAACATTTCAAACTTTTTTTTTTTTAAGGGGGGGGGGGGCGAGTAAGAAAGCATCTTTATAATCTCTTTTAGAAAATAAGTTATTTTCATTTGTAAATGGAACGATATTGCCATTGGAGTATTCTTGTTTGTTTTTTAACTGGTTTTAAATTCAGAAATTTTTGCTAAATCCAATCATCCCTAAATTATTCAAATGATTTTAAATAAAGCAAGTTCAATATTGTAGTTGCGAAAATTTGCTTCTGTTACTACATTCAATTTTTATTTTTATGAAGAGGAAAGGGAAAAAAATCGCAGCTGACACCAAACAAAACGCTCACAGCCGGTGATGATAATGTTCGCCTGTCTGTGATGACGTCAGCCATAAGGCTCTGCGTTCTAAGTTAGTAGACGGAAAGTGGGATTCCAGGAGGCGTACGCCGACCCAGTCGTTCGGTGTTTTCCGTGGTTTTCTCTGAAACTTGCGTAAAATACGGAGTAGGACCACTTAGAAAGACCCCCCCCCCTCACGGAGGGCAACGCTCCAATAGGCCTAGGACTCTCGTGATGTCAATCGGCCTTAATATGCAACACCAACACACAATTGATCCCCGAACTTTCATTTCTTGAACATGTGTGCGAGATAAATGCATGTGTTAATGATAAATAAATGTAGGGAAGGAACTAAAATAAATGTAGGAAGTTTTAAACCAGCGAATTCTTTGTTTCACTAGGTTTGTTAAATTTCCAGTATTCATAGCTGCTAACTATTTTAATTGATTCAGGAATTTTGTTAGTACCGCCCTTTTTTCAAATCATATTTGAAGAGTAATTGCCTTCATATTTAATTGTAATTACATGCTAATGAAAATTACTGTAGAAAGAATATGGTACGAAGAAAAGGGCGAAGCATTCCGTAATAAATTGAAAAAGTTGGCAGCTATGAGTATTTTATTCCAAATGATGGACAAGTAATCTTTTTCAGAAAAGTTCTTTAAATGTCTTTCCAATGTTGAACATCTTGAACGGGGAAAAAAATTAAACGATTACAAAAGTAATGAGGTTAAGACTAACAACAATGCTTTTTCAAAAGCCCCTGCAAACAAGTATGAGGCCACTTCCTCATGAAATATGAGGGATTTTAATCTATTAAATTTTTTTGATTAATCTCTCTCAAATATTATGAGACAGGCTAGTCAAATATTTTTTTTTTTTCGGGCTAAAATTTCTCCACAAATATTATGAGGCAGCTTAGTCAAATAGAGACTAGTTTTCCTTTTCAAATATTACCAGACAGATTAGTCAGGTAAATAGTCTTGACTATCCTGCTTCTTCAGATATTCATTGAAAATTGACTAGCTTGCTTCGTAAGATACCTGTTGGCTGCTGACTAACCGTCTTAATCAAGTGCAGATTCTGACTAACTTGCCTTGTCTGGCAACTGCGGTTGTTGACTAACCTTCCTGGTCAGATAATTATGATTATCGACTAGCCTTCTTTGTCTAATAATATTAACCTTCCTAGTCTGGAGTAGTGTTTTGGTGACTAGTTTAGCAAGTACACTTTTTAGTTTTGGAGACTAGTTCAACAAGTACACTTTTCAGTTTTGGTGACTAGTTCAGCAAGTACACTTTTTAGTTTTGAAGACTAGTTCAGCAAGTACACTTTTCAGTTGCGGTGACTAGTTCAGCAAGTACACTTTTCAGTTTTGGAGACTAGTTCAGCAAGTACACTTTTTGGCTAGTCAGTTATTTTGGTTAGTCAATTCTGTATTGTCAGCTGAGCATTTTTGCAGGTCACTGTGACCAATTTATTTTTCTGTGTGTACGCCAGTTGCATTTACGGCATCGGTTGCCGAGGGCGAAATTTAAAAGATTTGAGCACTAATAGATAAAACTTTTATGTTAAATAAAGTGAATTTTAGAGAATGCCAAAAGACAGGGTTGCTCTTCAAAATAGAAAAAATATACGGACACGAAAGGGTTAAAAAACACTAATCGTTAATCGATAACCGACAGAATGCAAGAAACACGTGCTAAACCGCCTATTGAAGAAAACACTTTACTTGACTTAAAAGGTTAAACAAACAATATTTCCAGTCAAAGTTATATTTAAACAAAATATAATGATGGAAAGAAAAAATCATTCTGGTTAAAAAAAAATATACATTTATACAGTTTCAGAAATTATCATTATTTGAATAAATACTAAAAAGGTGATGCTATTGAATGAATAATAAATTTCTTTTTTAATAACGTTTATATAGAAGCTCTTATCTAAAAGCAGTAATGCACAATTAGCAAGAATAATCATGATTTAAAAAAAAAAAAAAAAGAGAGGGGGGTGGAGGGAGAGAGAGGAAGGCAGAAAATCAACAACAACAAAAAAAATTCTGTTATATTACAGAAAATACCTGGTAGTAATGTTGTCCGTATACTATGGAAAAAATACGTAGACAGAAGTTTTCCGAAGCAGAACAATACAGAAAAATTCATACGGACCATTTTCTTTCTCCAGCTGTTTATACAGTAAAGAAAAAAATAATAATAATAATAAAACTCGCTTCAAATAAAATACTCCAGTTCTACCAGGCAGGATAGAACTGTGGTCCACCGCACGGTAGTAAGACTTTACCTCACAGCCACGGGATCAGATTTCGCCCTCTGTACCGATTGATACAGATTTTATTTGGTTACAGAAAATAAGCATTTTTCGACAGACTAAAATAATTTTACAGTTAAATTTTTGTAGTTTTAGAAAACAGAAATTTTCAGTGGGAAAGTTGAAAAAAATTTTCTATTTTTTAACAGAATTTTTTTTTTACAGTGATGTTTCTGCCATGAAAATGTTTGAACAGTTGCATCCGAAATACCTTGTGCAAGATATCAGTAACTATAATAAATAAATAATGATATTCTTACAGGAACAATGGTAAGAACAAAAGAACGCAACTTCTACACAGGAGGTCAAGGGCAATGAAACTGTATCACAACACACAAGGTTTTTAGCAAAGAAAAACAGACACGGAAGTAGGTTACCTAACTTTCCCTTTTATTTATACAAAAAAACCACAAAGATATAAAAAAAAAAAAAAAAAAAGAAAAGAGGGAAAAAAAAAACTTGCCGTATCATACTGAACAGGTGAATTAAAAAAAATAACATATAAAAAACGCTTTTGATATCTCTCACTTTCATGCGCCCAAACCGCAAGAGAGAGGGAAAAAATGGAGGGGCCCACATTTAGGAATATAATTTTGGTGCGGCCTTGCAAGGCCGTTAGGTGGAGGGGTTTCCGGGCGACCTTCACGGGGCCCCTGTATGGGTATTAAAAATGTGGAGTATTTTTTACTACGAGTGTCTGTAGTAAATTTTTTAGATCTTTTTTTTTTTTTATGAATGAACAGAGGGCATTCTCTTCCGAAAGCTGCTGGTGAAATGACGTCACGGTACGCGTACATTGGTGTCCCATTGAAGAATAGTTTTTGATTGAGTTTTGTATGCTGAAATTTCGGCAGCCCCTGAAAACAAAAGGCTTCATCAGCAGAGACGTTTAAGACGTTTTAACAATAAAAAATAAATCAAAGTATAGCAAAGTTCTATTTATGTAGCTATTTTACGTTATTATTTTAATGAACAAAAAGAATAAAATAAATTTATAATTGATGGTAAAAAATTAATTAATTTACAAAAAATAATAAATAAATAAATAAATAAATAAATGAGAATAAATTTAATTTTGTCCTAATATAAACAAATGTTCAAACCGTGTTTGAAAAACTGGCGAATTGTTTAATAAATTTCTAAAATCTGTTATATGTTTGTTCACAATTTTTTTTTAATTTTGTTTTATCGATAGACTAAATGTAATCCTAAATCGGAAACCCTACTTTTCAGAAAATGTTTCACCTATTTATTTATAGTTTTCAGTGATTTTTACAAATTTTAACTAGTTAAGTACTTTATTTGAAAAAATTATTCTTTTGAATTTAAAATTTTTTAAAAATAACTTACAGACGCAGGTATACCATGATTCTGAAATTTAATTTTCAAAAAGAAAGAAAGGAACTGAAATGTTCATCAAACCAAAATTGGCATTATTGCAAAAATATTATAGACAGGTCTGAGAATGACTGATTATAAATGGACATATATCTTTTTATAAATGATGTGTAAAACCAAAGTTGGCCAAAAAATAACCTGGTTTCTTTGTTTAAACCAGGTTTTTATAAGTATATGTTTCCCAGGCACATTATACATATTTGTAAAATTGCTTCCTTAAAAAGTAGTTAATACTCAATATTAATTACGACTTCATCTAAAAATAATTTAAATTAATAATACATAATAAACAGGGATGAGATTTTTCCAGCCTTTTTTGTAGGTTGTGATTTTCTTTCTGTATCTATGTAGAAGAAACAAAGCTTGTACTTACTACGTTGTAAATCAAAGTTTGTACTTTCAAACATGAAATTCTGTTATATCTCATCTAATTAAATAAGTTTTCACATAGACATGTTAATGAAACATTTATTTATTTTTATGTTTAAATATAAAAACAATCAAATCATTTATTTCTATAACACAGGCTTTTGCCACCTGATTTCTTATATTTTGCTTTAATGTTTATCTTTTTCATAAAGTTTTATTTATTTAATTTTTTACACTTTTGTCGATCTCATCCTTGAATAAGGACTGTTATATCAAAGTCCATTAAATTTTATTATAGCTAAAATCATTTATATTGAAAACCTCTATAAAATATTCCATAATTGCAGTATTCAGTTTTCATTAAAATGATGTAAATGATAAAAAAACTCCAATTATAATAATAAAATTAAAGGAAGGGTTTTAAGAAAAAATTATACTTTTGGATTATGTAATGGAATATTGTGATCCATTTGAAAGTTACTTATTTGAATAGAAATTACATTTAATATTTCAAATAAAATTAAAAGTTTTATAACTTGTTTAAACTAAATTTTCTATTTTAGGAAAACATTCTACATTGGATGTAGAATCTTTATGTGATTAGAATTATTTCAACATTTTCCAATACTTAGATATTAAAATTTTTACTGTCATTTTTTTAACTCTAATGTGCTGTTATATTTTGATAAAAAAAATTCACAAAATGTCCTTGAATGAAGAACATTTTGCATGAAATTTTAAAATCAAAAGTAATCTTTTTCTTTCCTTTTTCTTTTTTCTTTTTTTTTTTTTTTTTGTAATTGTGCCTGAACATGTTCTAATGCAGCTTCATTTTTATTTGATAGTTCAAAATCAGCATACCTTGCTTTTGGATTTAGAATATAAATAATAAAAGGGGCTAATTTTGATTACCATATTATAAAAAATACACAATTTTTAAAGACCACTTTGTTCAGTTTTGAATAAAACAAAGAAATGAACAATTTTTTTTAATTATACAATTTTCATCTTATATCTTGTACAAAATAAAAGTGCTTTCCTTTATTATTAATTTTATTTTTCTTTACTGCATGTAACCTTAGCCCCCCCCCTTTTTTTCAATAGTTTTTAAGATAATTAACATAGACACTTTTCTTCTACAATTTCTAGATCACTTTTTTCTTCGTTCATATATAACAACTTTCAATACAGCCAGCTAGTCACACATAAAACACATAACTAAAACTTTCTCTGAAGCACGATTACAATTGAAATTAATTGAATTAAAAGTAAATGTCATTTACATAAAAATAATTTATAAATTTCATTTACAGAAGGAACAACAGAATAAAAATTTTGAATTTTTTGGAAAGAAAAAAAGAAAAAAGTTGGTTTAAATCGTGATTTAAACCATGGTTTAAACGCGCCAACCCTGTGTAAAACGTTAAGGGTGTATTCAAAAGCCATTTTCGCCAAGAAAAATACGGCGTTCCACGTTTCTCAGTCTGTAATTAAATAAATCGTTCAAAAATTCATTTCTGTGCAAAATTCACCCTCTAGAATCATTGTACGTAAAAAAAAATAGATATTTTTTAAAATAACTATAATTTTTATTCAAAAACTACTTTTGGCGATTTATTGCACAGTTGGCAATATATTATTTCAAATAATTGTAATTTTTTTAAAAAAGTAATAATCGATAAATTCAGAAACTTTTGGAAGATTATCAAAACATAAATTTATTTTTGATAAATGTCATGTCATTTCTTTTCAATTTCAGTTAAAAATGTGACTTTAAATGTTATAATTGAGCTTATAATGAAATAAACGATAAATTCATCTTGCAGTCGATAGATGGCAGTACTATAGTCGTTTGCTTGTTTTTTTTCCTCATCAGAGGGAGGCGTATTTCAAAGGATGGGCTTCACAAAGAGGTAAACTGATTTGTTGTGATCATGGTGTTGTGATTTTTTTTCTTGTGCAGGAAAAAAGAGATAAGGTCCTGTTCTGAGGGGCAACGCAGTTCCCTTCCCATTCCGAGATTCTCCCCCACTGCTTGTTCTAAAGAAAGAATTGGATTAATTTTCCAGACATTCCCACGAACTCAGCTACGTTTCACTTATATATGTAAAATTTTAAAATGAAATCTCTCGTTTCTAGTCAGTGGCGGATCCAGAACTTGACTTTTGGGGGGGGCTAAGATTTCTCAAAGTGTTATTCTAGACCAATAAAAAATTTACAACTGCAAAATTCAATTATGAATGACAGTGTTTTTGGGGGGGGGGGGGGGCTTCAGCCCCCTAGCCCCCCCCCCCTTAAATCCGCCACTGTTTCTAGTCCATAGACAGATTAAAATATATTACTTAAATTTTGGGGGAAGTGTTCAGTGGTAATCATAATCACATCTCACTACTCGTTATGCCCTTGAAATTTTTTACAAATTCAACTATTCTAAAAGGGCACGAAATTTAGAAAGTGCCACGAGCTCAAACATTTATGATATTCAGGCCCTGTACAGAAAATACTTAATTATATTGCGCACTTTATTAATCAACGTCATACAATCTTTGTTGAGTGATGTGACAAATAATAATAATCAAATGATGACAAATACTTTAATATGTGTATAATTAAAAAGATAAAGTAAAATCCCCTCAATGTAAAATCCCCTGGTCATGTCGAAATTTTGAGGCCCGTGCCCGGTCCGGCCCATATTAAAGCTTTGCTTACCCGGTCCGGACAAAAAAAAAAAAGTAAAATGAAGCCAAACCCGAAATTTATAAAATAATTAGACTGAGAATGAAACCAAGGCAAATCTAAGTTATTTCTGTAATTCTACACTTTTCATAATTAAATTTAGCAGGATGAAAACTATCATCTTTTTTATAGATCTGAATATATATGTATATATATAATTGTTTATTTATTTATATATTTATAACATCCTAAAATTAGTTGTGCTAGACCTTTTGTAATGGCATTAAAGCGACATTTTTGCAGTTTAAACAGCAACACCCAAAGATAATACAACTTCGAATGTCATTCTAATCATAGCCTGATTTAGAAATTAGTAATCTCAATATGCAACTCATAACGTTTTTTTTTTTTTTTTTTTTTTTTTTTAATAAAAAGTAGAAGTTCAAATTTAAAGAAGGATTTACAGCATTCTCTGAAAATAACATGGCGCTCATGAAACATAGCAATGTTCACTTTAACAAGAAAGGAAAATCATGTGTTTCGATCACAAATCATGAAACATTTTCCAATTGTATACTCTGTAACAAAAAAAGCGACGCACCAAGAAGCCAAGAAGGGGTAATGCAAACTGGGCAAAAATTGACATACATACAGGTTTCGATGGAAAATGTAAAATTTTAAAGTTTGACTGCCAGCGACGCTGCAGCGCATCATAACTGCGCAATTAGCAAAATATTAAAAATGAGAAATTTTGATTCCAGGTCATAAGTTCTTTGAGAATTTTATTTCGTCTTCTCAGAAAGACAGTAACTATGCCTCACACACAGGTGCGCAAACAACATGCGCAGATGCCAACATTTGAGTATGGTGTGTAGTTGGCTCAAAGAAGCCGGTTGGTCTAATCTGCGATTTTTTTGACAATTGGATAGGAACGGTAATTAGATAATACTGACAGGAATGGGGTGAACCATGGCCGAACACAGCGTCAGGGAGAAAACGGTCGACCTAAAGAGAGGAAGAAAGGGAGAAACAGTCAATCGTCAAAGCGGTACTCAAAGTTCCAATTCATCATTATCATCGATCCTACGTGTAACTGGTACTGCAGTGACTTCAAAGACCCTTAATAGGCGGCTCAGTGAAATGGGGTTGAGCTCAGTCCCCGGATCTCTGTTCCACTGAGGACGTTTGGAGCATCATAAAAAAGGTCCTACAACCAGCTAGGGATTTTACCTATCTAACGCACCAATTGGACAGAATTTGCCACGATGCTTCACATGAGCACATCTACCAACTCTGTCAATTAATACCAAGCCGAATAACTGCGTACCTATGGGCCAGAAGTGAATCAACGCGTTATTGACTTGTTTACTTTGTGGGGCCTTTCTTTTGATTAAATCATTCAAACGTTCTGAAACTGTATTCAATTGTTTTTCTCCACATGTACATCACACTTACCAATTTTTATCCCATTCGGATAACTCCTTCTTGGTGCGTCGCTTTTTTTGTTATAGAGTGTATTTACGTGTACTTACTTGTTTTATCGTTTTACCTTAAATATTTTTTTTTCACAAGTATTAAAAACGCTAAGCATAACTGATGCACTAGAAATGCGTAAGAAATGTACATTTAGTAATTTCTGATTATATACTAAGATGACCGTACAATATTCAATAAGAATATTTGGCGTACTTGATTAATATGTATCATATTCACTATGTTTTTTTTTTTTATATATATTATTAATCTTAATATAATTTACAGTGACTTATGGAATTTGTTTGAATTATCGAGGAAGGAGTCTCAAAAAAAAAAAAAAAAAAAAAAAAAAAAAACTATATTTATAGCTTTACTTTTAAAGAAAAATCAGAAAATATGTTTTGGCGTCGCCGTTTATATTGACTAAAAATAAAATTCGATCCATAGTTTGCACTAAAGATGAAAAAGAAACACCCATAAAGCCAACTGAAAAAAAGCCACTCGTGCAAATTCTTCTTTGATTTCTTAACTTATCTGAATATTTTGTGTGACTGTGTAAACTAATTATTAATGGTAATCATACACTTTTCTGAAAAAAAAAAAAAAAAAAAAAAAAAAACATTATTATTATTATTATTATTATTATTTAATCATCTTTATAATATATACACTAATTTCATTATTTTTGTGCAGCATAAATTAAATATTCTTTAAAGAAATACCTCTCATAGACACTTATATATCCGAAATTTTTTTTCAGTTACATTACAGAAGCCAGTAGTGCTATAGATGCACCATTTGTTCCAATTATAAAGGAAAAAATCTCGCTAAAGCTGTGTTTATTGCTTTAATTTTAAAGAGAAAATATATCTGAATTTTTCTCAGTTTTTAACTTGGCAGTATAGTACAAAATTTCTTATAGATGTACACAATAAGAATTATTTATCATAGTAATAATCAAGTGGGCAAAAAATTTTGGACGCATAGGAAGGGTGAACCCCCCCCCCCCCCTCCGGAGGGCGACAGTTATTCGATATGGGTATCTTTCAAAAGAACTCGTCAGTATTTTTAAGGCTAACAGTTGAATTATTAATGTATGATAATTTGAATCTAAGTTTTCCCTTTTTCCCCCTCATTTTTAACAAATCGAAAAAGGGCAAAAAACATTTTTAAAGATATTGTTAGTGAACATAAAATTGACTTTCTTTGGACATTAAGTGTTACATTTCTACTAGAAACAAATCATCTGTATTCATCATGTAAATTAATTTTAATAAATAAAAGTTTTAATAAAATGATTGGTATTGAGTGAATTTGTATAGAAAAATATAGACGAAAGATTTGTGTGCAAGGCTCGATTACAGCAGGGGCATGTAAGACATATGACCTGAATAGCACCTGCCATATATTTCGCCCTGAAAATGCCATTTAGCCTTTTATGCCCTAAAAATGGTATCATATAGTGCAAATTCTGACATATTACTCCCATAATCGGGTATATATGTACCTGTGTTTATTGGTGCAGAATGCGAGGAGGAGGCGGGCTCACGAAACTATGTGTGCCCCGGGTCTTGCATGAAGTTAATCAGGGTCGTTTTGTGTAGGGTCTGATTAACTTCGTGTGAGGCCCGGGGACCGGGGTAAACACACTTTTGTGGGCTCCACCCCCACCATTCGTACTGTGCAGGAATCAGCAAAAGTACATATATATACCTGTATATGAAACTAAAATAACAAACTTTTGCATTTTATGATACCACTTTTGTCATTTTTAAAGGCAAAAGGGCATTTTCAGGGCCAGTTTTAGGGCTCTTTGCTACTCAGGGCCCGGGGCAGCATGTGCCCCTGTGTTAGTCAGGCCCTTGATTGCGTGTGCGTATGTTTTTTTCGTTGGGTATGCATATTATTATATCATATTCGATGACCTTGTATTAGAAATGTGATGGGCCCCTCCCGAAAAAAAATCCTGGCTATGGCCTTGTGTTATTACCTACTGATACTTTGAAAATAATAAACTATCTGTGTTTTCGGTAATGTATTTTATTTTCTTATATTTTATTCTGATTTAATTAATATGATACAGGACAAAATCTATATAAATTAAGAGAAGTGCCTGTGTGCGTACGTACCAACTTTCAGCTCATTCGAGCAAAGCGTTTAGATGCTAGCGTGTTCACTCGCACACTCACACACATACATCATCAATAAAAATAGCAAAAAAGAACTCAAGGAACCTCAAAATGTGTAGAAACACCCAAATATCAAAGTCTGATTTTTGACATGATTACAATACTATCCTTACATATGTGCGTTCGGAAATAATGAAAGCGCTGTTTGAAATATACACATACTTTAGTTTAATATTAGTCTGAACACATTTTAAAATGTAAACAGTGTTAATGAAATCAAATAATAATACAAACACTTTCCTTGTAAGTGTCAAGATAGATTTATATTATAAAAAAAAAAAAAAAAAAAGGACTTTTAATTTAATATTATTATATTCTCTATAATGGTAGAGGTCGATAATGTTTTGCTTTCGAGTAAAATTTTTAAAACTGAGCTTTTGAAATGTCTGTACGTTTTGATTTGAGGTTACATAAATCGAAAAACAAGTTTTTTAGCAGTTTTATACATTTACTTCATTAGCAAAAGATTGGCATATTTTTCTACTTTATTCTTTTGCACTACTTCTCAGAATTTTGAGATGCCCTGTTGTTTAATAAAATTATCTAAAAAGTATTATTTGAATTCAATCACACCACTGAATTCAACAGTTATTTTGAAAGTTGCTTTTTTTTTTAATTTTTTTTTTTTTAATTTTTTTTTTTTTTTTATGCAGTATTTAACAAAATACTTGTTTTGCTTCATAAACGTCAGTCTATTATCAGTGGAATTTTCCCCTTAATAATTTGAAAAGGTATTTATAATTTTATTAATACTAGCATATTTACTTTGATTGTATATATTTGTATTGTTACTAACTGATATATAGAATTTTTTTAAAGCATATCGTTGTCTTTCTAGATTGTAATTAAAAAAAAAAAAGAAGTGGGGAGGGGCACTAATTTGTTCGCCTGACGAAGGGTCGTCTTTTCTTTCGACCCTAAACAGTTGTTCTTGCATTTTATGGTTTTTATTCAAAATTTTGTGCTTATTAAATTCATAATTTATTGTTAAAATTATCATAATTATATTAAAATTATTATAAATTGTCTGTTCTGAAAAACGACAGTTTTCGGATTTGATATTTTCCTGCTTGACAGTCATTATTTCCTTAGGAAGTGTAACACAAATCTCTTCTTGTACTTTTCCCTTTCTGAACAACAGAAACAGAACTGCTTGTCTATAGAGTAGGATGGGAAATGCAAGGTCATCCCCACGGACACCCCGTTTCGCCTTTGAACTTGAGATGCCTGCGGCCATATATGATGGGATGTTTTCACCCTCCTAGAAATCTTGTGACATCACTCCGAATCAGCAGAACCAATAGTCCAGTCAAAATAGGATAAATAGAAAAAAAAATCGTGTAGTTTTGAAATTTTGCATACTCATAGCCGACAGGGTCCTGAACAACATACTAAAAGTCCCTGCCCGTGGTGGGTGAGCGGGGAGCATTTAAGGGGGGCACTTTTCAGTTTTTATTAAATATCTTAAAAACTATTGCATTTAGAGAAAAAATGTCAATTACAAAATTAATCAACGTAAAATTTCCTACAAAAATGTATATTACATGTTGTTTGTATGATCAATAGTTTAGAAGATATAGGGGATAAAATAACACATTTTCTTGAAAAATTCTTTTTTGCAATAGTAAAATCAACTAAAGTGTGCAATTACAAGGGTTCTTGTCAAATATTTTCTAATGTACCAAACAAATATATACATAGGGAATATGCGGTAAGCGGAAAAAAAGTCCCCGGAAAAAAAGCCCCCAGGAAAAAAAGTTCCCGGAAAAAAAGTCCCCAGGAAAAAAAGTCCCCGGAAATTAATTTCGGTCGTCTTCATAAATGAAATACAACTTTTTAATAACTTTTAGTGACATTATGTTTCTTTTATTTTTAAAACTGTTTTTTTTTTTTTTTTTTTTTTTTTTTTTTTTTCCTTTTAATTAATTCTTTTTCTATTTAATTATGTATTTATGGATTCTTTTCAAACATACCGCAGGGAAAAATGAAAAATTCGGTATTCTACTATATGTAAGAAGTAAACGTAAGAAGTAAAGTTCCGTTAGTAAAGAAAAGAAAAGATAAACAAAAGACAATAAAAGACAAGAATGAAAAATTATGCGGTACTCATTAATTATTTACATTTTTCAACTGTAGATGATCGTTGTTTGATACACCGTTAAATGTTCTTTGCATATCTTATCACACAACGAGCAGACAGAAGAACAGAAAGTCAGAGAGATAGAGTAATTGAATTCGTAATCGCTCTTGAACGTTTTTGGAAAATGTTAAAAATTCTTGACTTAAAAAAAAAAAAAATGCAGCCGTAATATATCTGTATATTTTTTGTGTAGTTCTGTAAGTCTGATTGCGAATCAAAATATGTTCTATAAAAAACATTTTTTTAGCATATTATCAACAAATACCAACTTCATTATTATTTTTGCAGTAGAAATTTAGGACCCCTCAGAAAGACCCTGCAGAGGGCGCACCACCCAGACCTAAGACCCTCGTATAGTTAATCAACCTAAATCTTCACACCAGCATCACCAACCTCCACTTTATTAACAGTGACCGAGCGGTTCTGCGCTCAAATCTAGTAGACGGGAAGTGCCAGGTTTGAATCCAGGTTACGCCTGTCGAAGTCATTCGTATTTTTTGTGTTTTTTCTCCGAAAATTCCGTAAATATGGGCTAGGAAACCCTTCGAAAAACCCTCACGATGTCCCAAGTGTAGCTATTTGGCTTTAATTCAAGCACCAACACTTTATTAAAAATTTATGTGTGATGTACGAATTAAGGCCGACTGTCTACATGATAAACCTGGGGAGGTCTTTCTAAAATGTCCTAGTATTCAAGCGATAAACTCCGAACGGCTAAGCCGACGAGGACGACCTGGATTTTCATTTGGCACCTCCTGCCTCTCCTAAAACATGTAGAATAATATATATGTATATTTACATATTTTATATTGAAAATATGTTAGTGAAAAAAAGATAATGTGCGTGATTGACCATAAATTAAAATAATAATAATAATAATCAGATAAATTTATACTTACTATTATTTTTTTAAGAATACCCCCCCACCCTCTTTTTTTTTTTTCGTTTTAAGATATTTGTAACATTAAGCCATACATTATTATTTATTATTATTATTATTATTTTAAACCGTATCAATCCTTAATGAATTTCCATTTGCATGTCTAAGTGATGAGTAAAATTTTTAATTCCATATGCGACTTCTAAAACTATAGAGATTTGTAAAGTACCATAAGCAGAAATACTTCAAAGAAATGGGTCCACCAGTGGCTGAGCGGTTCTGCGCTCAAAGCTGGTAGACGTGAGGTGCCGGGTTCTATCCTAGGTTGTGCTCGTAGGCCTAGTCGTTCGAAATTCTCCGTGGTGTTCTCCGAAATTTGCGAAATACGGGCTAGAATCCCGTAGAAAGACCCCCCATTAAGGGCACTCCCTCTCAGGCCTAGGACCTACAGCAGTTAATCGGCCTTATTCCCAAAAATCCTTCAAAGAAATGTATGCAATATTTCTAAAAGGAATTTTAATTGTGGGATAGTATTTAGATAAATGTAGCTTCTTCTATTTTTATTTTTTGTTAATCGCGGCATGGTATACATTGCAAACAAGTAAATATATGGATTGTTCTTGTTGTTGTACCGAATAAGGCCGATTGACTGCACTAGGTTTCTAGGCCTGAGGAGGAGTTCCCTCTGTGGGCTTTTTCTAAGGGGTCCTAAGCTCATATTCACGCAAGTTTCGGAGAAAATCACGGAAAACTCCGAACGGCTAGAACAACGAGCGCGACTAGGATCGAACCCACGCAATAAATGGATTGAACTCTTCTCATACTAAGCCAGGTCATGTCTGAAAACGAAGGTTATCTGGATTCGCATTTGGCACCTTCCCCTTGTCCTAAAACATGCTTATATATATATGTATATATATTATTGTAAATGTTAGTGGAAGGATCTTCAGGAAAAATTATCGTTCACTGGTAATTCGCAATAAATCTGGTAAGATTACGGCAGAAATTCGGTTTTCTTGAAAATCGCTGTAATGATTTATATACATGTAATAAATATAGTGTTAGAGTTTTTCTTTTAGATGAAAAAAAAATCTGATTATTAGATAATAGATTTAAATATTAGCAGTCGCTGGTGTCCCGTGCTTTTCCTGGAACAAAACCTAGCAGAAACCCTGTTTTCTAGGAAATTGCCAGATAATTCGTTTTGAATTTGTTTTATCTCCAGGAAAATTAGATTTCACTGGTAGCCCGCACTCCATCCGAGACAAAAAAAAAAAAAAAAAAAAAAAATCAAATGGCTTTTATTATCACATTTTCGAAAACGAATCCTTATATTACGCTACGAATAATTTTTACAACGGAACTAAGTAAACAGTCAATCAGGCGCTGAATATAAAAAGAGAAAAACCTGGTACAAATTATTAAAATGCTGTACATTGAGGTTTAATTAAAACAGTGCTTTACGCTAAATATTTGGTTAGTTAATAAATAATAATAATAATGTCAATAATAATAAAGCTGCTGATTTCACAAGTAATTGTCATTATATTATTCTAATAACTTATATCTTTTATCATAAGATTCCTATGGGAAAAAAAAAAAATTGTCATCTAAAAGAAATAATTAAAGTAAAAAAAAAAAAAAAAAAAAAAAAAAAAGATTATTATGCGAAGTTCTGTTCAGCCGAGCAATATTTAAACTGATTTTACAAATTATCATCATCACTTCTAGAAGAACATTTTTCATTATTTATAACTATTACTTACTTTTCATGAAAATCGCAATGAGCGGATTTCTTTTAAATTAAGTTTTAATTATTAAAATATAATGAGAAAAAGTTGTCTTTAATATTAGGGAATATCGTATTTCAAACGGAAAAACTAAAAGCAACAGTGCGTTTCAACTTTTTAAAATATATTTATTCTGTGTTCATAAATACTAAAGTCTTACAACTTTCAGTTGCGTTTGACATATCTGAAATTAACTTTACAAAACTGAACTCTAATGAAAAATTTCTGCATTATGTATGAATAATAAAAGCACGTGTTTTGAGAAGAAAAGTCTTATTTCATCAGGCAAGAAATGCGTACTATTCTATAAAGAAGCATAGGAAATCATACTCCGTATTTTACCTCAAGGTAAAAGGCATTTCTTTCCTAATGAAGGAATATTTTGTTGTTTCGAAATACGCTGCCTATATTAATATTTTATAGCGCATTCAAAAAGTTTTCTGTTTGAATTTATGACTATGCACCTATTTTATACTATGTGCTTGGGATACTTTTTACATATTTGAAAATAAAGAAAATATTTCACGTGCACAAATTGAAAATTTTACCAAAATCTGTACTTTCATATTTAAAATTTCAAGTGATTAGTTTCATTCTCCAGTGTATATATATATATATATATATATACAGTGAAACCTCTCAAGTTGGACACCCCTCTAAGTTGGACGCTTTTTCTCGGAACGGAATGTATCCATTAACATTATGTCTAACCCCTTTAAGTTGGACACTTTTTCTTGGAACCGAAGGTGTCCAACTTAGAGAGGTTTTACTGTATACATATATACTCACACACACATACATACATATATATATATATATATATATATTACAAAAGTGGAAAAGAGGTTTTATTTCATTAATAATTAAAATAATCTGGTGTGTCACTCACACGACTTTCTTTTACCATGAAATTTAATACTATAAATACAGATTGGAGATTAAGAGGTAAGATAACGAGTAAGATTACTGAGTGAATTTGCATAGGAAAATATAGAAGAAAGTCATGTGGAGGCCACATCATTCTAGTTTTTAATGTGTAATTGTAAAATTAATATGAATTATTGATAATAGAAATAGTTAACTAGGGAAAAAATGTAAATTTTCAATATCCGTATTTTTCGAAAGAACTCGTCAATACCTTTGAAATGAAAGGCTGAAGCATAGATCTATGATAAAGTAAAACAAAGTTATAGATTTCTTTTTTAATTTTTAACAGAAAATAACACCAATAATAATAATAATTAGAAAAAATAATCGCATTTTTTCTGACGTAGACACAAAATTGACTTTCTTTCGGCATTTAGAGTTATAATTTTATGAGATAAAAATTGTCTGCATTCATCATGGAGAATAATTTTAATAAATAATAATTTAATAAATAATTTGTACTGCCTGAATTTATGTAAAATATACAAAAAATAATTAATTTGCCGATTTAAAATTTAAATTTAAATTATGTTGTGGCCATTATAATACTTTCTTCTATAATATTTTATACTACCAGTTAACATGCGCTACCTACCAGTTAACATGCAATAAAATTTAATCAATATAGCTTCTCACAATAAAGATTTTGCACATGCATTTTGGTGCAATTTTATCCAATAGATGCTGAGATAGTCATGTGGAAAATCAGAGAATGTGAGTAAAAGTAGCACCACCCGTATGCTCATCTACACCCAAATTAAACTGATATTCATTTTCATAACGGTCATCTCACATATGAAGTTTGGTGAATTTATTCACTCTAGAAACTGAGATATAGTTTTCCGGTGAATGGGGAAAACTGAAGCATAGCAGCAACACTTGTCAGCTGATATGCATTCGAATTGAATCAGCATCGTTTTTCGCAACAGATCTTTTTCATATTAAGTTGAGTGCAACTATACACTCAAGTTATACTTGGTAGGAAAAATGAAAGGGGTAAATGAAGAGGACTCTACCAACCAAAATGTATTTTCTAAAAGCCAATTTTTAAACAGTCTAAGTCCAAACATGCCTGTAAGCTCTTGGTGGAATATTTTCAAAAAAAAAATAATAATAATAATAATAATAAATGCAAGGATAATTCATGCAATTTAATAAAAAGAAAGATTCTTGCATTATGCACTAAATTACAGTAATTTGTGAATGTTTCAACTGAAGAAAAGAAGTATTTTTTATAAGATAAGACAGAGGTTGTCGATTGTGACAAGATTTTTTTTTTTTTTTTTTTTAGATATTTACAGTTTTTTCTACAAGGGATAAGTAAAATTATCGGGTAAAAGTGTCTAACTTAGGACAATAGTTCATTGTCCAACTTCCAAGTTAAAGGGGTGTCCAACTTATAGAGGTTGGTCATAATGTTAATCCTATGCATACATTCCGTTCCCAGAAAAAGAGTCCAACTTAGAGGGGTGTCCAAGTTATAGGGGTGTCCAACTTGAGAGGTTTCACTGTATTACATATTTTATTATTATTTTTTTTTAAATATCTGAATTTTAATACAACATAATACGCGCGATATTCGGTAATAAAAAAAAGTATTTAAAATGTTTTTTGAAATTTAAATCAGTGCTTAAGTATCAGCAAATTATGTTTAAATTCATTTTCTTCTTACATAAATGAACAAATGAAATCCAATAAATTGAAATAAATATCTTTTCTATTAAAAGAGTAATATGCAGCATTTACAATAAAAATGATGCAAATAATAAATAGATATTATAGAGATGTTAAAATATTTACGAAAATCATCAGACTAAATTACTTTGATCAAACCCAAAAATCCCCATGAAAATAATTATAATTGAAGGAAATCAAGGCAATAGAAATCCCAAATCAATAATATCCATAAGATATAAGACCAATAAATAAAATATTTCTGAAAAGAGTAATTAGATAAATTGAGACTTATCTTAAAATTACACAGTTTAGTTAAAACGTAACAGTATGTAGAACAATAGCAATTTAATTTTTTATTTGATTTAGCTATATTTAAATTAAATTTAATATTTTAATTTTAATACAACAAAATACGCGCGATATTCAGTAATAAAATAAAGTACTTAATTTTTTTTTCTTTTTAAAATTTAAATCAGTGCTTAAATGTTAGCAAATTGTGTTTAAATTAATTTTATTGTTACATAAATGAACAAATGAAATCTAATAAATTAAAATAAACATATTTTCTATTAAAAGATTATTATTGCAGCATTTACAATAACAATGATACAAATAATAAATAGATATTATAAAGATATTAAAATATTTACGAAAATCCTTAGACTAAATTACTTTGATCAAACCCCTAAATCACCATGAAAATAATTATAATTGAAGCAAATCAAGACAATAGAAATCCCAAATCATTAAAAGCCGTAAGATATAAGACCAATAAATAAAATATTTCTCAAAAAAGTAATTAGATAACTTGAGACTGATTATAAAATTACCCAATTTAAGTTAAAAAGTAACAGAATGTAGAACGATAGGAATTTAATTTTTTATTTGATTAAGATATATTTTAATTTAATTTTTAAATACTTTAATTTTAATACAACAAAATACGTACAATACTAAGTAATAAAATAAAGTATTTAATTATTTATTTATTTTTAAATTTAAATCAGTGCTTATATATTAGCAAATTAGGTTTAAATTCATTTTACTGTTACATAAATGAACAAATGTAATCTAATAAATTAAAATAAACATATTTTCAATTAAAAGATTAATATTGCTGCATTCAAAATAACAATGATACAAATAATAAATAGATATTATAAAGATATTAAAATATTTACGAAAATCCTCAGACTAAATTACTTCGATCAAACCTCAAAATCATTATAAAAATAATTATAATTGAAGCAAATCAAGACAATAGGAATCCCAAATCATTAATATCCGTAAGATATAAGACCAATAAATAAAATATTTCTCAAAAAAGTAATTAGATAACTTGAGAGTGACTATAAAATTGCCCAATTTAAGTTAAACGTAACAGTATGTAGAACGATAGGAATTTAATTTTTTATTTGATTAAGATATATTTTAATTTAATTTTTAAATACTTTAATTTTAATACAACAAAATACGTACAATACTAAGTAATAAAATAAAGTATTTATTTATTTTTAAATTTTAATCAGTGCTTAAATATTAACAAATTATGTTTAAATTCATTTACTGTTACATAAATGAACAAATGTAATCTAATAAATTAAAATAAACATATTTGCTATTAAAAAATTAATATTGCAGCATTCAAAATAACAATGATACAAATAATAAATAGATATTAATAAAGATATTAAAATATTTACGAAAATTCTCAGACTAAATTACTTCGATCAAACCCCAAAATCATTATAAAAATAATTATAATTGAAGCAAATCAAGACAATAGAAATCCCAAATCATTAATATCCGTAAGATATAAGACCAATAAATAAAATA
Source organism: Salticus scenicus (assembly GCA_963930645.1). NCBI lineage: Eukaryota > Metazoa > Arthropoda > Arachnida > Araneae > Salticidae > Salticus > Salticus scenicus. The sequence continues at coordinate 78,237,708 of OZ005653.1, forward strand.
TTTCTCAAAAAAGTAATTAGATAACTTGAGACTGATTATAAAATTACCCAATTTAAGTTAAAAAGTAACAGTATGTAGAACGATAGGAATTTAATTTTTTATTTGATTAAAATATATTTTAATTTAATTTTTAAAAATTTTAATTTTAATACAACAAAATACGTACAATACTAAGTAATAAAATAAAGTATTTATTTATTTTTTTAATTTAAATCAGTACTTAAATATTAGCAAATTATGTTTAAATTCATTTTACTGTTACATAAAGGAACAAATGAAATCTAATAAATTAAAATAAACATATCTTCTATTAAAAGATTAATGTTGCAGCATTCAAAATAACAATGATACAAATAATAAATAGATATTATAAATATATTAAAATATTTACGAATATTCTCAGACTAAATTACTTCGATCAACCCCCAAAATAATTATAAAAATAATTATAATTGAAGCAAATTAAGACAATAGAAATCCCAAATCATTAATATCCGTAAGATATAAGACCAATAAATAAAATATTGCTCAAAAAAGTAATTAGATAACTTGAGACTGATTATAAAATTACCCAATTTAAGTTAAAAAGTAACAGTATGTAGAACGATAGGAATTTAATTTTTTATTTGATTAAAATATATTTTAATTTAATTTTTAAAAATTTTAATTTTAATACAACAAAATACGTACAATACTAAGTAATAAAATAAAGTATTTATTTATTTTTTTAATTTAAATCAGTACTTAAATATTAGCAAATTATGTTTAAATTCATTTTACTGTTACATAAAGGAACAAATGAAATCTAATAAATTAAAATAAACATATTTTCTATTAAAAGATTAATGTTGCAGCATTCAAAATAACAATGATACAAATAATAAATAGATATTATAAATATATTAAAATATTTACGAATATTCTCAGACTAAATTACTTCGATCAAACCCCAAAATAATTATAAAAATAATTATAATTGAAGCAAATCAAGACAATAGAAATCCCAAATCATTAATATCCGTAAGATATAAGACCAATAAATAAAATATTGCTCAAAAAAGTAATTAGATAACTTGAGACTGATTATAAAATTACCCAATTTAAGTTAAAAAGTAACAGTATGTAGAACGATAGGAATTTATTTTTTTATTTGATTAAGATATATTTTAATTTAATTTTTAAATATTTTAATTTTAATACAACAAAATACGTACAATACTAAGTAATGAAATAAAGTAATTATTTATTTATTTTTTTTATTTTTTTATTTTTTTAAATTTAAATCAGTGCTTAAATATTAGCAAATTATGTTTAAATTCACTTTACTGTTACATAAATGAACAAATGAAATCTAATAAATTAAAATAAACATATTTTCTATTAAAGATTAATGCTGCAGCATTCAAAATAACAATGATACAAATAATAAATAGATATTATAAAGATATTATAAAGATATTAAAATATTTACGAAAATCCTCAGACTAAATTACTTCGATCAAACCCCAAAGTAATTATAAAAATAATTATAATTGAAGCAAATCAAGACAGTAGAAATTCCAAATCATTAACATCCGTAAGATATAAGACCAATAAATAAAATATTTCTCAAAAAAGTAATTAAATAATTTGAGATTGATCATAAAATTACATAATTTAAATTAAAAAGTAACAGTATGCAGAATAATATCAATTAAACTTTTCATTTAATTTTAGTACAACGTAATAAGTGCCACTTGTAGAAGTATTTATTTGCTAATTTTTAATTTTAATTTTTAATTTTTTATTTAAATACGTAGTTACATATTAGCAAACTGTGTTTAAAATGAATTTATAGTTTTATAAATAAACAAATAAAATCTAATAAATTAAATTAAGCATAATTTCTATTAAATGCGCGACGTGCGACATTTGCAACAAAAATGATAGAAATAATAAGTAGTTAATTAGCAGAAATTATTCCACGTTTTAAAGAATTTCACTGAATTTCACCTCCTTTATGCGCAACTCATTGGTCAATCGTTCAAAGAATGGAAGACAGTGATACCTCGATATTGGTCATTAGCAATTGAGTGACACTTTCAATGACCTCCTCTTTTTTCCAAACCACCCCTCCACTTCAAATTACCCGGCGAAATTCAGCGCCATCTATTGAGAAAAGGTAACTTTTCTAACTTTTAAATATGCCCTTAATCAGTTCTATTAAACAATACTGTTCATAAAGTATTTTTGTAAAATAAATGTGAATGCCTCAAAAAGTATTGCATCGCTGAGAGAGATTTTACATCTTTATTAAGATTAAGATTATATAATTATTTTTAATATTATTTATTTATTTATTGATACTATTAAAAGAAGTAAAGTACTCTTACATATTTGGATTGTAGTTATCTATTTTAAAAATTAAAATATATGACTAAAATTATTGAAATATATGAAGCTTAGTTAATTTATTTCTAAAAAGTAAAATCTAATAGTCTTAGATTTATTCATAAAAAAAAAAAAAAACGCAATTTAGAAAATGTGTTTCTTGAGTAAGAAATATGTTCTTTTGAATTTTTTATCGTTTTGTTTTTAGTTAATTTTCATGCTTGGGGTAAAAAAAAAAAGTTTTTATTTTATTGTTTTTTTATTATTATTACTTTCATTCTGCCACTTTACCCACACATACAATAATATTAATAATAATAACCAATAATAGTATGGTTTATTATTAGTATACGATGTTTATAATAGATTAATTTTAAATAACTACAAGAAGGAAGTAGCGATATATCAACCATAAATACTTTGTAAACATGGTATTACAAAGTATTTATAGTTGATTTAAATATCAATTTAAATATCATGTTCCAGTCTTGCTTTCATGTAAAAGAATTGAAAAAAAAAAAAAAAAAAAAAAAAAAATGCTATTCCGGGAATATTACCAAAGTATAACTATTGGGTTGTTCGATAAATAATGTCGTTTTTTAAAACCCTCGCTTCTAAAAACCAAGGCTTTCTCGAACGTGGAATTTTTCAACTTACCGAAAGATGGCAAAAGGTCATCCAACAAAATGGTCAATATATCATTGATTAATGTTTGTTATTAATATAAATAAATTCACTTTGAAAAACGTGAAAAAAAAACGACATTATTTATCGAACAACCCAATATTTATTTAATAATAATAATAATAATAATTGAGGTTTCTTTCCTAGCGAAAGAGTATTACGAAAAAACAAATGTCACTCCGGGGATAATATTATAGTATAACTATTTATTTAATAATAATAATAATAATAATTCAGGTTTCTTTCCTAGCAAAAGATCATTATGAAAAAATAAATGTCACTCCGGGGATATCACAGTATAACTATTTATTTAATAATAATAATAATAACTGAGATTTATTTCTTAAAAAAGCGAAAAAGCATAACGAAACTTTATAAGGAATTTGAATTGAACATTTCAACTGATACAACGTAAGATTTTTGTTTAAATTTAAATATCAAGTTAAAATTCTGGTTTTTAAGTCTTGTTACGCAAATAACTTACAGATAAACAAATTATGTCTCTCTCTTAAAAAAAAAAAAAAAAATCTGGAAATGGGATAAGTACATCCAATGAGCAAAAAAACGGTCACAAACAGTTTCAAATACATATATATATATATCTCTTCTCTTAAAATGCAAAATCTTTATAAATTTTGTGACAGAAGCATGACAAGTACATACACTAGCTTAATTGTGACATTTTACGTGCTAGAGGTTAATCCAGCCTCAAATGTGTCCAATTAGTTTTAAAATATTTTTCAATCTCAATCAAGTTAAAATATATCCTCAAACGATAGAACAAGAAAGAAAACCTTTGACCCACTTCTGGCAGCCCCGTACACATAGTGGCACGTGCAGAAAAAGATGCAGCATGAAACACTGACAGAATCCGTAATGATCGAATATAATACAAAAGGGTTTAAGCCATTTAATTTGACCTGGTCTTCATCCTCCAGCTTGACCTATGATATTGAATCCTCTAAGCAGGTCAGAAGAGTTACAAATGATCCCAGCGCATAGAAGAATGTTAGAGAGAATACCATTATTTGCACCCGGAGGTAAAATTCGCCCGTCAAATTGCCAAAAAAGAAACACCAAGATTTTTATTTATTTATTATTATTACTTTAATACTATGACTAGGAATTTAGAATCGTAACTAGATGGTAATTTCAAAATTTCCATCGGGGTTTTCCATAACTAGTAAAAAATTACTATTCCTGCAATATTATGAAGGGGAAATGTTTAAGAATTTTTAAATAAAATTTAAGGATGAAATATGGGAATGCACGAAGAAAGAAATGTATTGGAGAAAAAAATCTATCTTTTACTAAATGTGATTTTAATACAGAATTTTCCAGGCAAATTAAATCTGGAAATAATCATCAATTGAAATTTATTGCTCGTTGAATGGCGCAAAAATTAATATTAAGATACTCGAATCAATCTTCGCAATAAATTTCTACAAAATAACATCTATTTTTATTTCCATTATCCGACTACCCTAGGTAATGGAAGTATTGCATTCGGTCCAAAAATTCGATATCGAGTTTTCACCTGATTTACACGTTTAAAGGTCTCCTGATACAAAAAAGGATGGTCAGTGAGTGTGTATGTATGTATGTGTGTATGTGTATATATATGTGGGGAATCTTCTAGCTATCATATCTCCAAAAATAATAACGATGGAACTATGAAACTTCAGAATTGAAACAGGTCTGGTGTACAGATGAACTTTCCAAATTTTGGTGAAAATTGGAAAACCGGAAGTGCGTAAGTCCGTATCTCAAAAACGGCTCTAACGATTTTCTTCAAAAGTGTTATATAAACGCTCTATTAGATGTCCTTTCGAATGACATAGTTGGTTAGAGGCGTCCTGTATAAATAGCTCAATTTCAGGTCTATCAAGTGCGTTCCTTTAAAAACGGCTGTAAGGATTTTTTTTTTTTTTTTTTTTTACCCAAATTCGCCATATTAACTCCCTTTTAAATATCGTTTTGTATGTAATTATTGTTTTCCTGTCAATAATTGAGTATTCGAAATTTTGGTGAAAGCTGGTATCGCAAAAACGGCTCTAACGATTTTCTTGAAAACTGTTACTTAAATCCATTTCAGATATCCTTTCTCATGTATTACGTGGTTATTACAGGAAAATTAACAGTCATCCTGCTTTGGTAGGTCAATTTTAGATCTCAGAAATTGGTGTTTCAAAAAATAACTCTACCAATTTATTTTTCTTATTTTTTAACTCGCTATGTAAGCTTTGTTTTACATGCCTTTAATATGTACCAAGTTTCTCTTACCGAAGAATTTTTAGGTTTCTACTTCGTTAGGTCAATTTTATGTCTTCTGATCACATTATCTCCAAAAAATGCATATAATACGTGTAATAGTGGGCAATGGAAGTCGTGAGGTTGTTTCACACCAGATTGTTAAATAATATTTTAGTCAATCTGTAATTGTAATTATATTGTTATTCCAGATTTTCTTTGATGAATCGTGGATTTTGCAACTTGCTGTCGTTAAAGGATAAGAAGATACTTTAAATGTGAATGGTATAAAAATTTAGGGCTATAATAGTTTTTTAAAAATGTATGAAATGATGAATGTGTCCAAATTTTTCTATAATTATTTTTCTCCAAGATTGTAAAAAGATAGAACAAGAAAATTTTATAACTAAGGCATTTACGGTGCACATCGAAAAACCAAATTCGGACATAGAATGCCGAAAGTGGCACCGAAAGACGATATAGCATTAACAACTTTTTACTTTAAATTAATCTTCGTGCGTCCAAAAAGGTATGATGTTAATTAATGTTAAATTAATCATCAATTGTAATTTACTATTAATTGAGTGATCGACATTAGATACAAAATCATTGTTTACAACAAATTGTTACAAAATGAAATATATATATATATATATATACATATTTAATAATTTGTAAATCTACAATTATCATTATATTGTGGCTTCGGATTTTTCTTCTGGGTGTCTTCTTTTTCTTTCTTTCTTTTTTTTTTTTTTTTTTAAGCTATTTAAAATTGCTGTCGTTCTAAGGCTAAAAGGGAGAAATATCCAATGACATATATTAAACAGAATTTAAATTTAAAGTTTTTTTCTTTTAATAATTATATTTAAAAAAAAAATCCTGTAAAAAAATAATTGTCATGTCCACCCCTTAAAATCAGCACACAATTATATGTGCCATTAGTTATCAATTTAAATTTATTCCCAACTGGTTGAGGCAAAAAGCAATGCTTAAAATACTCAAATTAAACTTCCACAATAAATCTCTATAAAATAGCATTTATCATTTATCCGATACTTGAATTTAAATTTACCACTACTATTACTTTTGCAACTGAATTTCTCTCCCCATTATTTCCTAAATGAAAAATTAAGATTATTTTGCATCCGTTTCAAATACTTCTTTATTATGAGGGAAAATAAGGAAAATTACTCGAATCGTTCACATTCACTATGAATTCCGCATAATGACACCGTTTTATGATACGGAAACAATAGGCGGTTTACCTTCTCTTTTTATACTTGCCACTGACAATGGGCTGAAACCGTGAAGGTGAAGTACAAGGGTGTCCCCATGCTAAATACAAAAGAATGACAAGGAAGATGTACATAATCATACTCACGGCAACGTGCTGCAGCACATTTATACTTTACTTTCTCGTTTCATGATGGTGGGCTAAAGACGATCGGTAATGGCAGGTAATGTAAGAAGAAAGACAACTAAATTGCCTATCATTTAGTAGTATAAATGTGTCTTTATTGCCGGGCCTTGAATTAAATTAAATGCAAGAGATTTTTTTTTACATATTTTCTCTTACAAACCTTCAAGAGGAGAAGCAAAAAACGAAGAGGCACTAATTTGAATGATTATACAATTTTCGGTTGGGAAAATACCGTTACTAAATCATGGCCGCATTTAAGAGCGTTCGGCACGCAAAAGAAAATTACTGTCTTTAACTTCCTCCTACACTTTAGAGGGGTGTAACACATATATTCTGGGGAAGTGAAAGATCAAAATAGGTGTTCGTTTCTGATAGTATATTAAAATAGGAACTGCTGATTTTTTCACGTTAGTTTATTAATGAGTAAATGAAATTTAACGGCGAAAGGAAACACAATGGGGATGTTTAAAAATAAAATTCACGTTTTTTTCCCTTTCAATTTATCCAGTAATTTATAACAGTCTATGACATCTGGAACTAGTAACCGATGTGTATTTAAATATTGGACTACAATATGAATATATTGTTACCACATCCAAAAATAATGCCATCACTAATGGGAAATACCCCCATCGTAAAGGAAAAAATCTAGACGCTAAAAGAAAATACTTCAAGGTCAATAAAATATTAGAAAAAAATTAAATATTAGTATTTCAAGCTCAGCTTGTTAAAAAACATGTGAACTAACAGAATATGTTGAATAACATACAACCTACCCTCCTCCTTTTAAATTGAAAAACATCTTTTGACAGATTATGTTTGAAGATAAAATATGCGTATTTCCATATAGTCTCAGCACTAATCACTACTTAAAAAATTTAAAATAGCAAATTTTTAAATAGCAAATGTGTTATATGGTGTTAAATAGGAGTCGTGATAACGTCACGTGTATTTATTTATTTATTCCTACAACTTAATATGATTATAAAGTCACTGATTCTTTAATTTGTTGTTTTACTATAAACATCGTCCGTATTAAAACTTCTTTTTTTTATTTTTAAATATAGTTGTCTTTTCATTTTCGAAATATACATCGGGAAAATTTAAAGAGGGGGGGGGGGGGAACTTGACGATTCTCATAACTGTCTCTAAAGCAAATTGATTCTTAAATTTTAACCCTTAAATGCCAGTTTTTTTTTTTTTTTTTTTTTTTAAATCAATTTCAAAATGTACATACTTTACCATGTAATAATTTTCCATGAAATAATTCTTAGCACTAGTATTGCTTCTACATGATGAAAATTGGTATAATAATACTATCAGTATGTAATTTATTGGCAACAATTAGGCACTATAAGGCACTTCAATATTATTCTAATAGTATATCATACGACAAAATTAGGTAAGTTGCCGAAAGGCAATACATGGTATTTATGGGTAAAATCTCAAAGTGTAATTTAAAATAAAGAGAAAGAAGGAAAGAAAGAAAAGTAATATAAGCGCAAGATAGGCAAAGAAAGAGTATGTGTAAAAACATTCACTTTTGTTTGATAATTAACTACATTGATTCAGAGAAATAGTGCTAGAGAATAGAAGGGAAATTTAAATTACAATGAATCAAATCACAAATTTTAAAACGTAAGCAAAAGGAGGAAAAAAAAAAAGAAAAGAAAGGAAAAGAAAGAAGAAAAGAAAAGAAAAATGAAACAAATAAGAAACTGAAGCGAAATATGTTTGAGCAAAGAAAAAATATATGTAAACAAATTCAGTTTTGTTTGACGAGAAATAGTACTGGAGAATAGGGAAATTTAAATTAAAATAAATTGAAACTTAAATACTGAAGCTTCAAATAATAATACAACAATATAGGAACACAGGACACATACGACGTTTTCTGCATTTATTCTCCAATGGAAATACATTAATTAAAATTCTAAATACAAATTTTTATAAATATAAGCAGAGGAATTTAAAAAGATTTTTCGGAAATTACAATTCTATTTTAAGGTACGTGGGCTCGGGTCACTGGAAAACCCGTAAATTCTGGTCGGTGTTTTTAAGTAACAACTGGTTAAAATAACATTTCCGTCGGAAGTTGAGAAACTGGGCCTTGCAGACGTTACACGCTAAAAATATAAGATAGAAGGAACGAAGCCATACATCTACAACTTTCTCGAGATTTTTGCCAGTAAAAACATAATCCAGACCAACGATAATAAACTTATAATGAAACTGAGATTAATCCATCACAGAAAAATAAAGGGGGGGGGGGAGGAGGGGTATTTAATTAAAGAAACGCATCACACAGTGCGTATGTCACTTTGTTTTTTCTATTTCATTTCTTCATTTTGACAGTTTTAAATTAAATTGCTATATATGATTACGTATATATATATATAAATGTTCGCGTACATATAAACGTACGCGAACACTTTATTTTCTAATTTCAGTTTTACATAGGAATTATCTTAAGTATACATACAAATATTTACATGCACAAAACTTTTTTGTTTACTTTCTTCACCTTAATGTTCTTAAATTAAATTATCACACGCATTTAACTTCTATATCTGAATATTCGTGAATAAAAACCTCAACATGCAAACACGTTATATTTCTTTTAATACTTCTTCTTCACTAAGGTATCTCAACGAGTTAGAAACACTTTTTTTTTAAAGAAAAACTTCCTTCAAAAATATTAATTAGGTTTTTGGATATATTTGCAAATTCAGCTTTATATTTACCTATTACTATTTCAAGTAAACTTATCAAATTTTATAAAAATCAAGGAAATGTTGAAATTTTAAGGAAAAACAGCATTATTTTCAAAAATGTTACAAAAAATTACGAGTATGTATATATAATAAATAATATATATATTTAAATAGTTATTCATTATTTTTAAAAAATATTATAATGTATATTTATTTAAATTAAAGTATTTCTTGTTATAATAAGCAAAAAAATAAAAATAAATAAAATAGCTACATCTTTACATTTTCTCCATGCTGTTATCATTTTGACTGACTTGGATTGCATATTTAACTGTTAACTGTATTAGTTCACTTTTTTTTTTTCCCCATTTGTCCCATGTATGCGATTTCGTAAGTACTCTACTGCTTTAATTTATAACTTTCTTCATTTATTTACTTAATTATCTTCTTCATATTTTTGTCATGGTTATATGGTTCTTTTTTCATGGGGATGATTAAGTTTTGGGCATTGGTCAATGAGTTGTTTTAGAATTATGCACTCCTGACATAAAAAAAAACCATTCGTATGCTCTGTTCCTTCAATGCCCTTTGCATGCTTTGATTTTTTTCTTTCCCTTGATAGCGTAAGGATTGAGGCATGCTTTCATGTATTTCCAACTGTCTTGATTTTTTCAATTTTAATCAGATTCCTGGTGGCTTTGGGTTTGATCATATTAATTCAGGGTTGTTATTTCGTCCACTTTTTTGTCAAAAGTCCGGGACGCTGGACAAAAGTGGAAAAAACCACACGAAACTGGACAAAATAAAATCCACTGAACTGTACATGTGCAGTGCATAAAATTATTCTGTTAAAACAATAAATTGCAATTTTAACTTTAAATTAGCAATTTTAGCAATAGAAATATTTTATTAAAAATTAATAATTTGATTAATGAAAAGTACAATTTCATTATAATCACGATAAAAAAAATCATGAAGAAAATGCTAATTACATTAGTTTACAGTTTTTATATGTAACAAAGTAAATCTGTTGTGGTGGACTATTATAATATTATCATACTGGATATTAAGGGAAAAAAAGTTATTTAACGCTATATCTAAATCTTTAGAAACAAAAGAAATAGATACAGCTGTTTAGCCAGAAAAAGATTTCATGCACAATGTTGGGTTATTTTCACAAACGACGTGATTGATTAATACATGACGATTATAATCTGAAAAATAATTTAAGTTGTTTCTTTGCCATTTTGTACTTAACTTGGAAATATCTTATTTAACATTTCTATACTAGGTTTAAAAAAAAAAATCTCATAAATGTAGATTAAATGTTTATATCAATTTATGTCCATAAGTCCTTTCAAAGCAAAGGTTTCATTTCTATATAACATTTTATTTGCAATACCAACATGTCATTTTTTTATTCAATAATTTAAAAAATCAAATTTACATACTTAATCATTTAATAATTTTATATTCTTTTTTTAATTTTGTAAAAAAAAATATTACTTGGTAATAGAAATTCCAGATGAAAAAAACACAAAATTAAATTTTACTTCTACATAGAAAAGTTATTTATTTACTTTTCACAAATGTCTTTAATAATATAAATGTGACATATATGTATATGACTGTATATATATATTATATATGTATATAATAATGACGATTTATTAAGCGTAGTAGAAGCCAAGCAACAGATACAAGATCACTGAAACACCAATGACCAATAAGAATAAAAAATTCTTTATGTAGGAGAAGCTCAGAAAAATGAAAAAAATTCATCTATAATCAATTTGATAAATATGCAGAAACTTTAAGAGAAATAATAAAAATGTTAAGTGACTCCAGTCGACTTTCTGAACATTATTTTATTTAAACAACAGTGAATTACTTTAAAGTAAGAGACGTCATTAAATAAACAAACGAGAAAATTATAATAAGTGTTTGATTATTTGCATCCAAACAGCATATTGTTTAATGGAACAGAATGCATCCAAACCTTTTGTGCATCTCTGTAAAAGAACTAATAGTGTTAGATTCACCAAAATGTATACAGTTTGTGTGACATATACTTAAAACGTGTTTATGGCAGGGTTGCCATGCTACCTGGAAAACCTGGAATAGTAAGGGAATTGAAAAATCGACTTTAAAAGTCAGGAAATTTGAATATTTTAGCCAAAATCTGGAAAAGTCAGTGAATTTCACATGATGATTGCCAAAAAATAAACCGTTTTTCTGCCAACTTAAAGTCATTTTTCTATTTTCTCTCATTCTCTCTCTTTAGCTTCCTCCATTTGTTTTAAACACCCACCACCCTTCTTTTTCATTCATGAAAGAAAATTCTTATCTTACTCATAAGCAACAGATTCTATCACTATATGTAATTTTTATCATATGTAACTTTGTTTTCAAGTGGTACCATAATTATTTTGCCCACAACACAGCCAATGCTCAATATACGATTAGACTGGGATTTTCTTGGACTATTTTTGGAAAACCTGGAAAAGTCAGGGAATTTCATTCTCCTGTTTGAGTGGCAACCCTGATATGAATTCAAAGCTCAATCAAATGAGGCAGTCAGACGCCATTACATTTTAAATAAATTCAGACTAGGGGCTATAATATTACAGAATTTTTCGTCATTTCCCTGTAAAAAAACTATAAATGCTAGATTCACCAAAATAAATCTATACGATTCATTCGACAGTGACCGATAACATGTATATAAAGTTTCAGCTGAATTGAATAATCAATTAAGATGCTATCACACTTTAAATTATTTGAGCCCATAGGCTATAATGATAAAAAATTTATCTTTGTTTCCCGGTTAAAAAAAAAGAAACTGTTCTAGATTCTCTAAGATGTATACAGTTTGTGCTACGATAACCTATAACATATGCACCACCTTTTAGCTCATTTTAACAAAGCATTAGGACAATATTGTGTTCACTCTACTCAGATATACATACATAATCATGAAAATAGTAAAAGTGGGATATTAAAACATATAGATACACCAACATCACAAAGTCAAATTTTTGTCATGATTACAATACTTTCCTTACCTATATATTTTCAGAAAGTAAAAAATTCCATGAAAGATATGTGAATCATTCATTTCATCATCCATGCTTAATAACAAATTTTTTAAAGGTATTTACGACTATGAGGGGGGAGACGACAATATAGTTGTAAGTAGTGGGGAGGAATTAAAATTGAAACTATAAACTATCACTTTTGCATCCAATCCAATCCACCCTTAGAAAAATAGCTATATTTATTTATTAAATATTGTTAACTTTGCATGTCTATTTTTAAATATTTAAATTGATTATATTCATTTGTAAAAAAAAAAAAATGGTCATCAACAAAAAATTCTGGTAGCCCATAAAAAATATTCTCCACAGTTTTCTTTCCCCCTTTTTTTTTTCAGTTTCAAAATTTACTTGAATATAGAAATTAAGATTCTGTATATAAAAACCAATTATTTATTAGGCTTGAATGATTTTTTTTTTAAATCAAGAAACACCTGTTTAACATCATGAAACTGGTTTTATTATTTTCATTAAACCAATACACCATCGACATTGATACATCATTACACGGGTACAACAATTCAGCACCAGGTCGATAGCATGCACAGACAGGAGCAGCGTAAACCAATTCCCTAAAACGCTGCAATAATTTAACACTAAGTTGTGAAACATGCACGGAGATGTGTAAATTCCCAACACAGTGTCTCAAAAAGTGGTGAGAGAAGCAGGAATCAAAACAGCGAAAGTAGAATTGGAGCCCGATTCTGGGACCAATTCTTTCACCGAAATATATATTAAAAAAAAAAAAAAAAAAAAAAAGGAGTTACCTTAAAGTTGAAAACATTATTGCTAGTTAAAAAATATTTGTCGCCAATGGCAACCAGGTGACCGTATTTCCCGAGCTCTCACACACACATATTGATAAAGAATTTTTTATATAAATGGAAAGAATAAAGGCAATTTTTAATTTAGTACTCACAAATAATTAATAGTGGACAAAAGTGGACAAAACGGTATTTTGTCCGGGACTGTTTTAACCAGGTTTTTTCCAGTGGTTTTTTCCACTATGGAAAAAACCGAACAACCCTGTATTAATTGTTTAGTCTGAAGGATTTCTTAAATTTAAACATTTGAAATAATTTAATACCTACATTATATATATATATATATATATATATATATATACAAATACCATACACAAAAGTTTCATCTTTGTTAATATAATTTGATTTTTTTTTTTTTTTTTTTTTAACTAAGAATCCAAGAACTGAGAATCTAAGGTGAACTAAGAATCTGAGGTATATATTCATACATAAAATTTTAGAAACAATCAAAGCATAATATAGGTCATTAAATTAGTAAACATATATACTATATATATTGATATAAGTAATCAGAATGTATTTAAATTATTATTATTATTATTATTATTATTATTATTTTTGTTCGCGCGCTAGAAAATATTACGAAACGATAGCACGAACAGTTTCAAAAACATATATAACAATATTTTGAGTTACGATTTGTCAAAAAGTAGCTTATGAAAAACAACAGCAATAATAATAATTATTATTAATTTTAATAACATTTTAAGAAGAACGAATGTTTAATTTACATTTACGTATTTTTAATGGAAGTTATGCATACATTTATATAAAATTCATCACATTAATAGGTTGTACATTCTTTTAGCTCATAAATAACCACTTTGTCTCCGACTTTTTTTTTTTTTTTTTTCTCTCTTTAGCTATTTTTATTCTAGCCCACTTCTAGTTTTAACTTTTATCAACAATTTTTGATAACTCCACTAATAATTATGATAAAAACAAAACAAAACTTATTTTGGGGAACTAAAAGTATATATATTCCATTCAATAAAACCTTAATTTATATTTTGACTGAAATCAACATTTTCAACGGGCTGAGAGACACCTTAAATATTCCCAAACCAAAACATTCCGGCTGCACACTTCTTGACATCAATACTCTGAAATGGAAACCATTATATACGCACATGTATCATTTATTTTGTAAATTCATCATTGGAATATTCTCAGATAAAAACATTTAAATGTACGCGTTACTTTTTCTTCTTTTCTTTTCTTTGCTTCTCTACTTGACTATTCTCAAGTCAACATTTACAAAAATTCTTTGCTTTTATAAACTGAAGCAAAACATCTACGCACACGCACGCATGGTTTTTACATAAAAAGTTCAATTACAAACAATGCGGATGTCAAATTATCTTTACTAAATGCGACATTTTTTGAAAGTGAAAGATAAAAATCATTCCTATTGGTCATATTTTTAAATAATGAAAAATATTCATAAAGATGAACAAACAATGTAAATTCACAAATGCATAACAAACAAAGCAAATATACAATCGCTATTCAGTGAAATCAAAAAGCAAAATTTATATTTTTCAGCCAAAGAGCTAAGGGAAAAAAAAAAAAAAAAAAGACTCATTTTATTAAATTATTTTTTTAAAATTCCATCGAAATAGCGACATTTTATTCGTTTGAAAGGAAATCGATGCCACATTTTAGAAATATGTTTCATTTGTTTATTATAATTACTATTATTATTATCTTAAATATGCATGTAAATTTTAAAGCGAATTCTGAAGAACTGAATAGCTCTGCTCTAAAATGTGATGATAATCTTCAGTTCTAATTTATGGCTAATTAATTTGCGATTTTATGTTGTTTTGGTGTTACGAAAAATAACAACCGTATTTAAACAAATCTTAATATTTTTATTACTGGAAAGTAGCGGGGAAACATTTCTACATATAAATAAGTAAAATAAATATATAAATAATTCAAAGATGGAATTAGTTTTAGTGAAATTTCCTAAAACTACGTGCGATTCTTCCTCTAAACCCCCTCGCGTCAAAAGGGAGTTGCACGTTTAAAAACTGTTAAAAAACAATTTTATTGAAAATTCATTTCTGAATTACACTGTATATAAAAGGTATATGAAAAATTCTAAAAGTATGTACTATTCCCTCTCTCTCTTTTTTCTAAGAATAGTAAATTAAATTTCAGAATTATATTATGACAAATTTTTTCATCGAATCATATTTTCGAATTTTCAGGAAATTTAAAACTATTATTCCTGGTTTAGTCAATCTTCATACATATAGTATACAGGGTTAGTCAAAAAGAATAGGACAATAAGAAAACTATTTTTAGACGAATGTATGTTTATTGTAACCAAACTACAGCTGCGTATGGACAGATAAAGTATCAAAGTTTTTTCTCATGGAACTTCCAATTCCATGGCTGCACGATTTGTCGACTTCTGGGGACTTCGTTGAAAGGATGCACGAATGGATTCCACAGTTTCTTCGGAGACACGTGGTCGTCCTGTGCTGTCGCGAAGAATCCCTTGCATAAGCAGCCCGTCTCCTCAAATTGCTTTACCCACCTCGCAATGGAATGTCGATGAGGTGGTTCCTTGTCATACTTGGCTCGAAATTGTCGCTGGACCGTAATTACTGACATTGTTTTAGCAAATATCACACAAAACGCCTTCTCCTTGCCTGATTGCGCCATTTTGAAAACAGCGTCTCCTAGCGGCATTAACGTACATGTGTGTTGCCAAATAAAACTTTGATAGTTTATCTGTCCATACGTAGCTGTAGTTTGGTTACAATAAACATACATTCGTCTAAAAATAGTTTTCTTATTGTCCTATTCATTTTGACTAACCCTGTATATTGACAATTAAATGACATTTTTTTCTCTATGACACAAAGTGCAAATTTTAATTAACGGATAGCTTTCTTTAATAATAAAACAGTTAATTAATCAATGACAATTTTATTAAGAAGCGATGTAAGCAACTTACAAAAGAATCGTAAATACCGACCCATTTAAAATAGTCAACGATTATGGATAGGCTTGTAAAACGTCCGTCACACCAGAGTTACGCAGTGGGCAGTTCACGACGATCTGGGATTCAACCCGGAGACATTCAATCACAAATTTCTCTGTCCATCTCGTGAATCGCGTATATCAATACTCGATGTACAAATCGACGCTTTACCGAACATGCCAAACATGGACTTTGATCCTTACAGGGGCGGTGGGATGTATATATCACACCTAATTTTAATTCCCAATTGCAAAATCTCGTCCCGGATTTATTTATTTATTTTTCCAAAATTTCAGTTTAATAAAATAGAGGAAAAAATTTCTCTCCCCCCCCCCCCAACTCTCTCTCTTTTTTTTTTTAAGACTTGTTAAATTCTGGTGGCAGTTGATTTTAAATGAGTAAAATTACCTTGTCATTCAAAGGGTTGTTTTTTGCCTCATTTCATATTTTTATGAAAATAAAGGAAAATGTCTTTTGTATTGACGCCATATGATAAAACGATAAAAGATGCAAATATACGTCACATGATAAAACGATAAACGACGCCATAAAACGATGCAAAAGAATATACTAAACTTTTACGAATTTCGTACACCGTGCCGCGAAGAATCCCGACAACATATTCGTTTGTGATGTTCATTAAACAATTTTACAAATTCCAATCATTAACACATAGAACAAAAAAAAAAAAAAAAAAAAAAAAAAAAAAATGGACGAAGAATCCAATCCACCCAAAGAATTTTTGCATTAACACTTTGCAAAGTCATTAACATCAACAATAGTCGATTCTCAAATCGTGCATATTCTTTAATAATATATACGATGCCTCTCTTTAAATATATGCCTTTGGTCAAAAGTGCTCGTGTTTCAGCAAACGGGTTACGCTATTAGTGAAGGTACTGTAGGAAAATTACGTTTCTGAAATAGCCTCGAGTATCGACTTCTCGATTCTCGATTATATTTAAATGACCTTCGATCAGTTGCACCGATTGAGAAATAGAAAAATGAACAGTGACTATTTTTTTTATTTTTTTTATTGCTGATGAAATAGATTTCAATTATCATTAACCTAGTAGAGTTAGTTAATAAAAAGGTTTTTTTTTTTTTTTTTTTTTTTTTTTCACTAAGATCTTCCGCTGTAAACCAAAATACAATAAATATTACTTAGCGCAAATGCTTCCTAGTCACTCCTTAAATAATAATAATAAAAATGACTTTTCGACAGTGAGGGTATAGGGGGAAGGGAAGGAGGGGAAAAAATAGTTACTTTGCATGCTATAATGATACATATTTCCTATTCTTATTTCTTAATCATAGGTTAGTCATTTAGAATTTCTATTGAATGAATAGGGTGTATCTTCTCTCTGGCTCTTTTCTTTTCTTTTTCTTCCCCCTCTGTCAGACGAAAAAAAAGAAAATCTGCTGTAGAATTGTAACACAGTTTCAAGTTTAACATCCTTAGAGTCTGCACATTAGTAGCAACTTGTATCTGCTAATTATATACAGGCATAGATAGACGAAAGGCTCTGTTATTAAATCAAAAAGAAAAGAAAAAAGAAAAATCGTGTGGTTTGTTTAGATTATGAAACATTTTCAAATGTATTCATTCGATATTTCACTTAACCCTTTGCGGCGCAAGACAATTGAGATAATTTAAATTATACTGCCACCGGAATTCATGAACTAAATTAAACTAAAAGAAATTTTAAATTTTACGGTTAAAATAACCGGCCTTTTCTGATATGTTATAAACATAAATTTTTGCTATAAATTTTCCGGGATGAATTTTTGCAGCTGGATCTTAAATTTTGCGTCCTCGCAGCGAGGACAGCGCGCGTTAAGGGGTTAACCTTCCACACATTTTATTTTACCTCTGCGATGACACCTTATATATATATATATATATTACATCGAATTTTTTTTTATTGTTTACTTTTTTAAAGAAAGAACAAAATAGACTGCTTGTGTAAAATACTGTGTATTATCTAAAAGTTGCATTCGGACATTTAGACAATACACAATAAAGTGCACTAAAATTTAGTATAATAATAATAATAATATATTCTACATAATGCACACAACTGAAAGTTCATTTCGAGTCATTTTCTACTTATATGAACACATTGTATGTGAAAACTTATGTGTGGCTCTGTAAGTCAATCATTACTGCAAATCATACCACATATGCTGCAAGAAACACGCTTCTGTGTATATCTAAATAATATTTGATAATTTCGTTAATACTTAATGCAGTATAAATTTACTAAAATATGCTTTTAAAGAAAAGCGTTTCATAGACCTTATTATATCGAATTTTGGCAGACAGGAAGTGATGGGTTCGATCCCAGTCCACGCTCCTCGTCATAGTCGTCCTTTCTTTTTCATGACTTTCTACGAAACTCGCAACAACATAAGCTAGGATCCCTAACAAAGAGCGCCCCTTCGCAACGAAGACATCCCACCCAGAGCTAGTTCCTTAGTGTAGACAATCGACCTTAATTCCTAAATCAACACTATAAACCGTAATGTATTTCAAGATTTTATGAGCATATATTTTACACAAACCAATTTCAGAAGAAAACCTACTATATCAATTTTAAAGCATATTTAAAAATATTTATAAAAAAGAGAGCGCGGACAGACGAAGTTATAAATACTTTTCAACTTAATTAGAAATTGTCAAAAGGGCTAAAATGAAAATAAGATATAAAAAGTTAAGCCGTAGGAGTATACAACATGGTATTGAAAAAGGTTTGAAATAAAATGAGGTAGTATTTTATAATATATATATACACACACACACATATATATATATATATTGCCATGTACATAATAGGTACGTTTAAGACGGTACGCTAAATACTACCGAAACAGCTGTCTGCTTTTCACTTTTTCTCTTTGGCGTTCAGGACGTTGAAGATTTCCTTGGTTTTAATCAACGAGATAAATAAAGTAGTGTTATAAATGGTAACCCCGACATGGTCCAACATGAGTCATGTGAGATGAACCATCTATGGTTTCCTTGGTTACAGCTTATTTTCAATAAATTTCTATGGCAACTGCTTGGAGATTGTACCTGGCGAAAGTCAAAACCGCCAATGTTTTTGTCTACTTACCTACTTAAGTTAATATTTATTTTATTCATTTTTATTTATTTATTTACTTCTTTTTATTTCGTATAGTCAAAATTTAACCGACAAAATATTTAAAAATAGCTGAGGAATTATTATTTGATTTAAATTCAGCTCTTTTAAAAGTTTAACTTTTCTTTATGAACCCTTTTAAACTTTGTTGGGAAATAATGGAAAAAAAAAAAAAAAAAAAAAAGTATTTTATTATTCACTATAATGTGAAATATTTGAAAAATTATTTTAAAAACAATTTATTTTGGTCGTATGACTCTCGTGTTACCTAATAATAACGATAATTTGCCGAACTGAAATTTTAAATGAAAAAATAGCGATAAAGAGCCAAACATAACAATCTATTGGTTCGTATCACGTGATTCATGTTGAACCGCGGAAAGCTAATCCTTTATCCATTGAATCAGCACTCTACTTTATTTATCTCGTTGGTTTTAAGAATCCAGCGCCAAGTCTCCTTTTAACATGTAAAAAAAGGTTTTTATTACATTTAATTAACAACAAGAAGATTTCTGAAAGCGAAAATATAACTATTAAATTTTCCGATACAAGCCCGGTGATTCACTTCAAAGGAGTGGAATAGTTTGATATTATTATTATTATTATTATTCATTCTCCATCAACAATTTTAATAAAGGAAAGCAAAAAATAAAGACTAAATTTTACATTGATAGCGTGATATTTTTCAAAGAAATAAAATAGCTTGTTATTAATTAGCTGTCATAAAATTTTTAATATGAGAAAGGAAAAAAAAAAAAAAAAAAAAAAAAAAAGCAATTAAATGTTATTTTAATAATCAGCCGATATTTTTCATGGGAGAAAAATGCGTATTTATTTGTTGTCTAAAAGTAAAATTAAAATTATAGATAAATAAATAAAATTTTCGATTTTCTAAACTGCTATACACTTTGCAGACGATAAAAGTAAAATATCTATAAATTTAAATTATATTCTAAAAAAAATTTAATTTTGAACGCGAGGTTTTTTTTTTTTTTTCCCCGAATGTTGTGAAACTTCCTATTTTATTTAAGGTATTCATGATAACAACTTTTTTTTTGCTTCTTGAAATTTTTATAATAATTGACATAAATAAATAAACAAATACATAAATATATATATATATATATATATATATATATAAAGGGGGGGGGGTGTTATTCATTATCTTAAAATATAAAGTTGCGTTTCTTACAGTTACTATGTTAATTTCTTAAAATTTCTGTTGCACGCACGTTTCCTTTCAATGGACTCTTCCCAGCGTCGTCTGCTCAATCATGTGATAAACGAAAACGAAGAATCGAATTCAATTAAATATTGTTCTTAAGAACAAAAGTGTTAATATTTAATATAAAATAAAATAAAAGTAATATTGTGCATTTCCAAACAGTAGAATAGTTGTATTTGTAAATTTAATAATTTTTAAAAAACACTTTATGTGTTTATTTATTTTCAACTGTAAGAATCGATTTTTGTATGTTCTAGTGTAACTGTTACATTAACTGATCTAGCAATAAATAATAGCTTCTTCCTGTGGAATGTTTATGGATTATAATTTTAAATTTTAAAAAGTTTTCATTTAATTTAATTGCATAAAGGTGTTACAACAAGTTAATTAACATAGTTACTGGTCAAAATGGATTTACACCGTACGATGTTGCACTGTCAATGATTTAAGTACCAAAAATCAAAGTATTTAATTTGCTCT
Source organism: Salticus scenicus (assembly GCA_963930645.1). NCBI lineage: Eukaryota > Metazoa > Arthropoda > Arachnida > Araneae > Salticidae > Salticus > Salticus scenicus. Next base: position 78,258,914 of record OZ005653.1, read on the forward strand.
TCATGATCATCAATAACAAATATAAACTAAATGATTATTGTAAATGTATACAGCAAACAAAAGATGATGAATAATGATATAAAATGTATTAAAAATTATGATGTATTTAATAACACAGATTAAATACGATTGATCAAGAATAAGAATAGAAAATACGTTACTTCAGCAATCACTATAGATATACAAGACTTCGTCTGCTATTTGTTTTTCATCTATCATGTGACCTCTGACGTCAGGTGGGAAAAGCCCATTGTACTTTTTAATGTTTTTTAACTTTTTGCCAAAGGGGAAAAATAGTTTTGATTTCGTCTGTTTTTATCTGGAGGGAATAACTCTCTTAAAAAAAAAAAAAAAACTGAGAATAATAGGAAATAAGTGTGCATTAACGACTGTGCGTCATTCTCCTAAGAATACAAAGCAAATTAATATTATTATCTGTTTAATAATAATAATAATAGGCAAAAAGAAAAAATCGCAACTAACTGCTATATCAAAAATTAGACAATATTTTTTAAAAGAAAAGATATTATAAACATTTATTTGTTATAAAAGTTTTAAAATGCGAAAATAAAGAGACAATAAGTTTTGTATTAATAGTTAGATGATATTCTTCAAGGAATGCTTGGAAAATTTCATTGTGAAAGCGAGCGAGAAAAAAAAAAAAATCAACTAAGTATTTTATTAATAGCAACGTGGACTTAAAAGAAAAAAAAAAAAAAAAAAAGGTGTTTATTATTATTTATTTAGTATATAAATATACAGATATTTTAAAAAGTGCATGTGGAAGAGAACAAGAATGAATAATCGACGTCTAAACAATTGAGTGGTATTTTTCGAAAAATAGAATATATATATATATATATATATATATATATATATATATGAATTTTTCTGTTTTATCTTTTTCAATGTTTCTTGTTTTCATCTATTCAATGTTTGAAAAGGTTTTCAATATATATATATATGTGTGTGTGTGTGTGTGTGTGTGTGTGTGTGTGTGTGTGTGTGTGTGTGTGTGTGTGTATTTTTATATACAATATCAGAAAAAGAAGGAAAAAGAACAAACAAGTAAATGCTATAGTATTAATAATCAGGTGACTCTTCAAGCGAAAAATAGTTTATTAATATAATTCTTTGTTTAAATAACAATAATGTTATTATCATTGTAAGAAAGTGAGCAAAGGAATAAAAAGGCTATATTAAGAATTGAGAAATAGTCTTTTAAAGAATAAAATAAATATATTTTCGCGTTGGAAATTTTAATGGGAAAACAAAATAATAACAAAAGTAAAAAACTAAATATTATAAATAAAATTAATAAAGCCATTCCAGTTTCCATAAAAGATACTATCACAAAGAGAAAAAAAAAAAATCTTATCTGTTAAATGATAAATAAAAAAAATAAAAAAAAAGTCCTAGCAACAAATCTTCGAAGATGATTATCGCATTCGAGAAAAAGCTTTTTCAGAATAGCACATTTTTTACTGAAGAAAAGGCCAGAATTTATCTCAACTTATCAATTAATATTTCGACTCCAGAATTTCGTTTATTTATGAGCAGACAATACCTAATCTCGCTGTCAATCAAAATCCATGTTATTGTATAGGAAAATTTGTTTCCACAATTACTCATTACTCAATGTTTTTTTTTTTTTTTTTTTTTTTTTTTTTCCTTTCTTATACCGTTTACAGAAAATTCACAACCGTTAAATTAATACTCTTTATTTTATACATTTATTATTATTATTATTATTATTATTTAATACTTTGTTTTTGAGTTACAAAAGCAATTAGGTGCATTTTTTGTCATTTTTTAAGCTAGAAATACATTACTTATTTACTTATAAAAAGATAAATGAAACACACCAAGATATGATAAACATAGAAAATATATGAAAGTAGATTGTTCAGGCACACTGGGAAATAAAGGTATAATATATATATATATATATATATATATATATATATATATATATTTTAATATATAGCATCTTTGATAGATTACATGAATACCATTACAATTGCATAACAATACAAGCATACATTATGCTATAATATCAACAAACTAGTATTCATTCATAGCGAATTCATAATTGTTCGATATACAATGCATTCACCGTAGCCATAGTGGAGTTCCATATAGAAACAGACGATATCATCGATAGCACTTATATCATTTACATTTGTTAAACTGCAACTGGCAGATTCAGTAAAGAATGTAATAAACCACTACAAGCACACTCACTTTTCTTTTTTCTTTTTTTATGTGTGTCGAAATAAGCTTTGGGCTACGGTAGGTCGATTTCTGAACTACATCAGTTATGCAAGCAGAAAAAAAAAAAAAGGAAAAAGAAAGAAAGAAAGTCTTTCAAATTTTTTCCACGATGGATTTTTTCTTCAAATTATTAAAAGGGTTAAAAAGGAAAAAATATATATCCTTGTATCTATTTGTTACGAAGACAAGATTCTGCTGAACTTGGCTTGGTGGCCTACATAAACGTGCAAGATATTGTAAAAGGAGAGAGGGTCTTGAAAAGAAGTAGGCTGATTTTACAATTATCTGGAACATTAAGACACATACCTTTCCCTTTTTCTTTTTTTGTAATTTTTTTTTCTCTATTCTTCTGTCAGTAGTTTAATTCAAAAGCGTCAAAGTAATAACTTGGCGCAACTATAGCTGTCAAGTATCCTGATGTGAGGTGATTCTAATGGTATTATTCAATTATGTGATCATTTTGAATGATAAGATTTTTTTTTTTTTTTTAAGTAAAAGATGAGTCAATGGTTCCAAGCAGCTTGTCAGTTTCTGATCCCGTATTTTAATTTCGGGTAATTTACTCTGTGCCAAAGAGGTTTTTATTGATGGACGCATTTCCAGGAATGAAATAGGTAACCTAATAATTGCAGCAATTAAGTAAAGTGTGACTGTTGCGCCACATCAATCTCAAGAATAGTAAAAACAAAATTAATAAATTTCTACTGATTTCATTTTGGAACCTTTAGGCCGTCTTCTTTGCCATCCTTATTTGTACGTATTGTTAGTGTATTTGTATTACCAAGATGCAAGAATAGGAATTAAAACATACATAAACAAAATACAGTAGATTTCCGTACAACGCGGAGGCGGGGTGACAGATGAATGCTACAATTTTATTTTTTAACACCACAAATTTTATATCAAAGCAATCGCTTTATACAAAAACTAAATCGTGTGTAATTGAAGCAATAGATCGATTCCCTAAAACTTTAGGTTGTTAAATAATAAAATTGTAGTATTTCTTTTGGCAACCCTGCCCCCGCGCAGATTTGCCAGATTGCGCGACTTTTTTATTCAACAGTTACCAATAATTTTGAGAAAGGATATTTAATGCAAGTAATGAGCTTGAAAGAGTGTTTTGAATGTCGATTCTCTGAATATTTTAAAATAATAATTTGAATTCAATAATAGCATTGAATGTTTTATGAATAAAGCTACTATATTCAAACGGCGAGAGAAGAGGAACGCCCCCCCCCCCTCCTCTCTCACCAGCACCTCACACAAAATATTTTAAAATAAACTTGTAAAAATAAATAATTTTATGGAAATCATACTGATTAAAGATCGTTATTTGAGATTATAAATAAACAGTTAAATTGTGCTTGAAGAATAAATAGTTATTATAAAATAATATTTAAATAATAATTAAACATTTAAAAGAAAAAAAAATTTTTTTTAAGGATTATGTGTATATATAATGAGTTAATTAAATGTTATAATATATGCTAAATTTTATAATAACATACAAATATATAAATTTTAAAAATAACAGACAAAAATAACTTTATCAAGACAGAAATAGTCGACATTTAAGAATTTTCAAAGATAAATTCAACAGTTTTAATCTGAATAATGTGCCCCAAAGTTAAGCGGTGTGTCTTTTATCAGCTGTTTTTTAATTGTTTCGCAATTTCTTTCTTTCTTTCTTTTTTTTTTGGGGGGGGGGGGGATCTGTCTTATCTTGTGTCTACAATTTTTCTAAAAAATGCTCTATTGCATTACTTCAATGCTATATATGCAAAATTGTAAAAGAGATAAGATTAATCACAGATAGCATAGATAATTCATCATATCTTTTATATTTGGTCATTCAGCATACATTTTAGAGCTGAAATAGTTTAAAATTCAATAAAATAGTGGGTTTTTCTGAGAATGTAAACATGTGGATAGTAACTTTTATCACTAAATAAATGTGAAAAATTTTATCGCTGGAATAAAATAAACTAGGAATGTATTATAATCAAGAGTTATTGCCATTCTAGATTTAAGGGAAGTAAAAAAAAAATTCATAAGATAGTTACAGGATTGATATTAGATTTGAAAATTTTAAAACAATAAGAGTCTTGAACTTTGTGTCAAATTAGTACAAAATACACATTAACTTTGCTTTAAATGCCAGCATTTATTTTTTTATTTAATTGCTATGTAAATTTATAGCTGAAAATTATGCGGAATATTCAGATTAAAAAAAAGTAAGAAAAATGGCTCAAGATACCTCTTAATATAACCTTTTTGTAGTTTTTGTTATTATTTATTATTATTTATTATTATTATTATTACTTATTTTGATTCTAGATAAAAGGAAACGACACAAAATCAAGTAAGTGCCAAACACATGTAAGTTTACCTGACCCCAAAACTTTATTTTTAAATATAAACTTCATAAATTGAAAATTAAAGAATGTACACGAAAATTGTTATCAGAAAATTAAAGTTTAGCTAATCCAAAAGCTTCTTATATAAGAAGTTTTATAAATTTATGAATAAAATACCAACACGAAAGTTAAAAATAAGTTCATTTTATTCGTGAGTATATGATATTTAAAAATTTGTTTTTCTTTATGATCTTTATAAAATTGAATATGGGGGAGGGGGGGGGGAGTAATTACCGGGAAGGGAAAAAAAAAAAAAAAAGCACAGACACTTTTAATTTTATATATAAACTTTACTTTTATACATCACGAAAGTTAAAAGTAGTAACTACCACGAGAAATAATTTTTTTTCTAAAATGTTAAATACATCGCGACATAAAGATAAATCTTAAAAAAAAAAAAAAAAAAAAAGTTCTTTTTTCCAATTTAACATAAATTTAGTTAAACAACTAATACAAACAATATTGGTAAAAATTTTATTTGCTTCTTTATTACTTATTATTTTTGTAGCATTACTAGAAACGGAATTCCTTCTTACACTAAAACAAAATACACATACAAAAAAAAAAAAAAAAAAAAAAAAAAAAAAATTACTAATAATAAAGACAGAAATGAAAGAGCAACACATGAAATTTACAAATTGGCACTGTCACCTCACACACCTATCGGTCACGAATGACCCTAAGTGAGTCACAGGGGAAAAAAAAAAAAAAAAAAAGGAATGAAGAATTAATAGTCTTACAGAATATTCTCTCATTTTTTATGAAGAGCGCATAATGACCTTCCTGGTTGGACTTTCAAGGTCAAAATCTTAAAAAGAAAAAAAAAGGACTAAATAAATAAAAATAATAATAATAATAATCCAACCCCCTCAATCTTTCCACATCACAGGGAGCGAAGGGGAGGGCAAAGAAAAAAAACCAGACCAGCTGCGAGCTGGGTTAGATGGTTATATAGTGTCATCTCTTTTTTTTTTTTTTTTTTTTTTTTTATAAACTTACAGGACTGAAACACTTCAAATCATGCTCTTATTCCTTTGACTCTTAACGGTAAATATACGTTTCTTCTATGATTTCAAAAATTACAAGTTGCATATCGTCTGAAATTTACAAAAAAAATTATTTATTAGATATTGACTGCAATTTATTAACTACTTTATAAAATTCCTGATAGAAAATCTGTCTTACTTAGAATTTAATCATTCCATTTAAACGGAGACAGAGAAGAGGGACAGACTGTCCCCCCTTGGTAGGGAGTAAGGAGTGTCTTTCTAAGGATTTTAGCCCGTATTCGTGCAAATTCGGAGAAAAATCGGGGGAAACTTCGAACGGCTAGGCTGACGAGCGTCTGTCATTTTAAAGGATAGAAGGTATGGCATTGTTCTGTAGGAATATTAGTAATTCTTTTCAAAATTCTTTAATTAACTGAGCTAATATTAACATTATTTAAATTTTCATGAGATTAAAATTACAAAATATGTTAATTGCTCGATAATAGTAAGAAAAATGATTTCCCCCCTTTAAACATATAATTATTAAAGCCGTTTAAACAAATCTATCATGAAACAAACATAATTTATAAACTTTTTATCCCACTCCCCTCGAAAATAAATAAATACTGTACCACATTTCATGGCTCATACACAAATCATGTACAATTAAGCTCATTATTACAGAGAAAGAGTATTAAAAAATCATTTAGCATTTCTATTGCACTATGAGGCTTCATAATTAAATTAATCGGAACTCTACAAAAATTTAATCTGAATTCCTTCCCCTACCTTGTTTTTATAAAATAAAATTAGAACACTTTGTCAATATATAAATCTATTCTAATTTCATCATATGTATCACTAATGACTAATTCAAGTACGAATACATACTGTTATAACGGATTAAGTCTTCTTCCCTGCCTCAATTGTCATGTTGCAGTGAAAGTAGTTTTACAGGCAAAGTGAAAATAAAAGAGCAGATTAATTCACTTCCAATGAGGTCAGCCTTAGCAACAAACTTGGCCACCTGGCGACGAAGTTAGCGACCCAGAGACAAAATTTGGCGAAAAATAGTAGTTTAGGGTTCCCGAAGTTTCGAAGCAGTACTATACACGAGGGCCGAGTTCTAGAACTTTCCTTGGATTTCTGGATTGAAATACTGCTAATCCCCATCGCCAAAAGGTATAAATAGGAGTGAGTTGACTTCTGCTAGGGAGTGTGTAGTCACTGCGATTCAGAGTTGTTCAGAGACCTATTCTCAGCGACTGCACTTTGGAAATTATGCTCTAAGCGACTGTTCATTGTTCGTGAACTAGCGAAGATTTCTGTTCTAGAGTAGTTGACGTTATTTGCTTTACTCTTGTAAAACAAGTGATTTGTTTCTTTTTTTTCCCTGACTGTTTCAGAACATTCGTCGAATAGTGACTTTTGCAGTACGAGCGACAGCTTCATTGGACTGCGACTAGAACATTCGATGAAATAACAACACTATTGGGCTGTTTCAAAAATATTCGTTGTAATCACAGTTTTGTTGTACTGGTTCGAGAAGTTACGTTGAATAAAGAGCATTCACCGACTAGAACCTGCCTGTTTTTTTACAAACTACTTTCTCACGCAAGAAAGTCGACAGGTTTTTCGTAACAATATATAATATTGAATAATATAGTATACATTGCATACATTATTTATTAATTAAGGAGATAGTGGACTTTGAAAATCATTCTTTGAAATTATTGCCTTAGAGATGGTAAAGTTAGTATGCATGCATGAGAACTGAAATGCTTCAATATCAAATAGATTAAATTTTTCTGAAAACTATTAAATAAAATAATAATAATAATAATAGTAATAATAACAATCAAAATTTTAAAATGCTTCGTGCGATTTAAATTGCTTTACTTTGTGGGCTTATTGATATATATATAATATTTTTACGTCCGAATGCAGAAATTTCTTGAAATATTTTAACATAAAATTACTTTTAAAATATTAACTTACAATAAATTTACAAAGTAAAGCACAAATTTTTAGAGTATTTTTCTTCTTATTTAATTCTAAAATCACTTGAAGAAAATTTTTCTAAAAATAAAGTGGTGTGGAAAAAAGGGGCAAGTTGTGAAAATCATACGAAATATTAATTAGTAAGTTAGCATGTATAATTATAATAATACAAAATTGAGGTAAAACCAAAAATTAAGTCGCATGGATCATTAATTTAATTTATTTTATTTTTTAGAAAAAAAAAAAAAATTGAAATTTTGAATTTTATTTTATTTATTTATTTATTTTAAATAGTTTTGAGAAATTTTTATTTATTCAATATTGACACATTTCAATACATATGTGTGCAAACTTTCATAACTCAGCGATGGTAATTTCAAAGAATGATTTTTAACGTACACCATATTCTCAAACATTGCACACAAAAATCTTTAGCATTTGACTAAAATGCTATTTGTCTGTGAGTATTAAATACAGTATTATGAATTAACACACATTATTTTGTGTGGACACACACACACAAAAAAAAGTATGTAATGAAAGTTAAGGGGGAAAATGAAATTAGAATTTTCGGCAAAATTCTATGCAAAATAGTACAGTTTTCGTATGTTTTAGCGCACGTATAGTTTTCTAAAATTAGTTGTAATCGAAAATAAATAAATAAATGAAATCTCGTTCAGTCACTATTCAATTCTATTTTTAAGCAAATTTTATTAAAGATCAGTAAATTAGTTTTTTTGAAATCATGCTCACAGACTTCAAACATAGGATTTTCAGAAAAAAGCGATTAAAGTTTTAAGTAGGAATAAACGAACATAATGTGGAAAATTTCGAAAAGCTCTCTCTCCTAAACTTTTACTCGGATTAACTTGGAAACTTTGGGAAAATATTCTAGAAATATTGTACGTCTAGATTAAATAAAAAAAAAAAAAAGAAAGAAAATGAAAGAAAGGAAGAAATTTTGAAACTCGCATATCCTTTTCAGTAGGAATGAAAATAACCTAATAATGGGAATTTCGAGAAGATCTCTCTCCTCTCCGATAACTTGAAACTTTAGGAAAACATTCTAGAAATATTGTACAATTAGATTAAAAGAAAAAAAAAAATGAAAAAAAAATTTGAAATCCATATAACCCTTTAAGTAGGAATGAAACTAGCCAAATAATGGGAATTTCCAAAGGTTCTCTCTCTTAAACTTTTACCTCAATTTAGGGGATACTTCATCTAATCTGACCGGCAGCCTAACCCCATGTCATTCTGTGGAGAAAATTGTTTTATAAATTGCTTATTACCTAATGTACTTTTTTAAATTCCGTTTTCATATTTACAAGATTCCCAACCGTTAAAATGTTTCTCATTTTCCAAAAAATTATTCTTAAAATTTTAATATTTCATTTTCATGTTATGAAGTACAAAAAACGTCCTTAGTTAATTTTTTGCCCTTTACAACTATAAACGAACTATTAAAAATAAAATAAAATAAAATAAAATACATAATAATAATAATTTTTGAAAACGAAAAACATATTAATGATTGTGAGTTTTCTATACGTGAAAACGGAATTAAAAAAAAGAAAGGTAATAAGTAATCTATAAAATAAATTTCTCAATGGAATAACATGGGGTTAGATTGCAGGCCAAATTAGGTGAAGTACTCTCTTAACTTGAAACTTTAGGAAAATATTCTAGAAATATTGCACTACTAGATTAAAGAAAAAGAAAGAGAAAGAAAGAAAATGGATATTTTGAAATTATAAAACTTATGTAACCCCTTCAAAGAAAAAATCTATATACTGAAGCATTCTAATATATGATTGCTAAATGAGGGGAGAATTAGGGGATTGAATGCAGGGGAGATTTTTTTTCTTCTTCTTCTTTCTTTTCTTCTCATCGAGCTTGTTTTAAAACATACAGAAGAACACATAATACGTACATTATTTAAAAAATCCAAGTAATATGTCATTTTGTAGATATCAACTCAACATCTGTTTCGTGGAAAGATATGCAGCTACACGCTTCCCAGTATATGAGGTAATTTTTCGTCAGCATTTAAGAAATTCTCGATGTGCAGATGGTATATGAAAAACTAACGTTTACGTACAAGGTAAAGGGAGGGATGCAAAAAAAAAAAAAAAAAAAAAAAAAGGTTAAAAAATTGAATATGATCCTGACCTCTCCAAAACCATAGAAAGGGGAGATACGACCTGGAATCACTGAATGTACAAAACCCCCTCCCCCACGAAGATCCGGCAACGGTTAAAGCGGTTAAAATATGGCATAAGTTCTGACAGGAAACTTCGTATAATGGAGAAGTGAGAGTATAGGGGCAAATACAAGCTCGTTTTTTTTCTTCCAAAAAAAAAAAAAAAAAAAAAAAAAAAAAAAAATTTTTTTTTCAGTTTTTTTTTCAGGATCTACGTGGAAAAAAAAGTGCCCCATGCTTTAACGGCCATTCGTCAACCACAGAAAAGGGAGGGAGGACAGTGAACAGATTGTTCGGCACGTTCAGGCGTATATTAACACGTCATAAATGTCAGGAAATATACAGTTTAGAATTCAGAGCTGCGGGTACGGGAATGAGTTGTGAGGTACATAGCGGAATGCAGTACCGAAAAGAGATAATATTGGCGTATGCAGATGATTGCTTAAAAAAAAAAAAAAAAAAAAAAAAAAAAAAAGTATTAAATGAGGTATTTATTTTGCTGGAAAGACAATAACGTGACTTGAGGTTGCTTTTTTTTTTTTTTTCTTTCTTCAGTAAAGAGCTTATATTAGAATTTGAACTAACTTACTTTTTCGTTTTTAATTGTCATTATACGTTTTATGAAATGAAACAACGTCACTTTTGGTAGATCTTAATTAAAATATTAAAATCACTAACCTACAATTTTAAAAGTATCAACGGTCTCTGGTGCAAAATAAAATCAAATGAATCCTCAACGTAAATCAATTAAAAATGCAGGAAAGTACCGTTTATACGTCTTTCAAGGAACTGACACCGGCCAATTCTGTAGCATTTTTTGTACACGCCTCTTTTTTTTACACAATTTTGTTGTAGAGTAATTTTCTCCGTTATGTCTATTACGATAAAATAGAAAATAAAATTACCCCTTTCCCTTTTCATTAAGTGGTGTGAAAAAAAAAAAAAAAAGGCGGTTACTAACAATGCAACGGAATAAATTAAAAATGGCGGAAGATCTTTTGACATAGATCAACTTATAAATCAGAAGATGTATAATCGAATTATTAATAAATACAGGGGTCGTACTCTCCGCCCTTTTTTGAGGACACGCTCATGAACGAAAAAAAACTTAAATTTATTGCTACCACTATTTTTATAAAAAAAAAAAAAAAATCTCTACCCTGTATGATCATGACACTTTACTATAAATATTCCAGCTGTTTTTCTGCGTGAAATTAGTGGTGGTTAAAAAAAAAAAAAAAAAGGAAATTTCTTGTCTCTGTGAGTGTCCTGAAAAAAGAGCGGAGAGTACGACCCCTGTAAATACATAGTTATTACATACATTATTCGCACAGTCCTTGAATTTTTTTAATTTTCTGCACCACTATTATTTTATAGCAATTTGGGATATTAAAAAATCCTTATAGCTTAAAAGGAAATATGTCGAATAAAAAATCCTTGAAAAAAGGCGTGGCCGTACGAACCATGAAATAATTTTTGTTCTTACAAATTTAATTCTATATTAATGAAATTTTATGCAAAAGGAATTATTATTATTTTTTTTTTTCATACTTTAAGTACTAATTATGTTTGCCTAGCATGATTACGCATATAGTAAAACACCGATTATACGGCTCTACTTTCTACGTCTTTTACATTTATAAGTTGATTTAGTCTAGTCCCAATTCATTTCTATTCGTTTTAATACAAAATATACTTCGCTATACCCTACTGCTAATACCTACTGCTTATTTTTTGTGTCTTTGTTAGTGGTAAAACTTTAAAACCATTCACTGGTTCCACAGTAATACTGATTTATAAAGTAGGGAAATAGCTTTACTTTATGAAATTTATAAAGCTATGTTATCTCGCCGGCAGCCTTGGCCCATGTTATTCTATGGGAAAATTTGATTACATAATTACTCATTACCTAATGTATATTTTTCAATTCTGTTTTCACATTTAGAAAATTCATAAGCGTTAAATGAGTACTTGTTTTCCAAAAATTGATTTTATAAAATTTTAGTATTTCATTTTGCGACTAGAAAATGTGAAAAATGCATTTTGTGAAAAATCGCATTTTTGAATTCAAAATTAAAGTGTAAAAATTAAAAAAAAATGAATTTTTCAAAAATGAGTACTCATTTAACGGTTATTAATTTTCTGACTGCGAAAACAGAATTAAAAAATATACATTAGGTAATGTGTAATTGTCGCAACAAATTTTCCCATAGAATAACATTGGCCACAGCTGTTCGCGGGATTAGGTATTGTCCCCTCTTAAAGCATATTTGCCAATTGAATAAAAAAAATCTGGAGTGACTCCACTCGACTTTCCGAACATTGAGTAATTAACAGTTTTGTAGATAAAGTAAAGAAAGAGGAGTTGTTAAACAAACAAAAGAGAGAAAAACATAATAGAGTGCTTGAGTATTTTTCTCCATATATTACACGATATTTTATTTAACGCTACTGAACTTTGAGCCCATAGATCATAATGATAAAGAATTTTTCGTTGTGTCCTTGTAAAAACCTATAAATGCTAGATTCACCAAAATGCTTATAGTTAGTGCAACAGTGATTTATAATCTATATATATATAAATGAATTGCTGTTCGTTAGTCTCACTAAAACTCGAGAACGGCTGAACGGATTTATCTTATCTTAGTCTTGAAATGTTCGTGGAGGTCTAGGGGAGGTTTAAAAGGCGAGAAAAAATCGAATAATTTCCGGGAAAACCCTAAAAACAGCCCTTTTCTATTTCCCATACAAACGTTTTCTAGAGTCAATTTGAACTTTATTACTATTCAATAAAATTTAGGTGTGTTCCTAACGGCTGATGGCTGAGCTACAAATATTTGCATGTTGATTCGTAATGACTTCCCCTGATGCACCTCGAAGCCGGATTTTCGAATTTTGTTTTAGTTTTCTTTTAATTAATTAAAATGTTAAAATAAAAACCTTCTAATAACTGATAAATTGGCCATTTAATTTTAATCCTTAATTTAATTGTTGCCAAAAAAAATTATTCTTTTTTGGACAGAAAAAAAGAAAAAAAAAACGTGAACAATAAAAATTACATTTATTTAAAATATTTAATTTTATTCCTTAATTTAATTGTTGCCAAAAAAATTATCATTATTTTTTCGACGGAAAAAAAAAAAAAAAAAAAAAAAAAAAAACGTGAACAATAAAAATTACATGTATTTAAAATGAGGAAAGTAAATTAAAAAAATTAGAAATATCAGTCGTATCGTTACAAATAAGATACCAAATGAAAGATGCAATTTTTTTGAATCCAACGGATTAAACAGCTTATCGATCGGACAATTAGATTTTTTAAAATTAACTAATGTATGTATTTTATAAATTTTCTTTCACAAACACAAACGTGTAGTATACAGCCTGTACAACACTAGACCAAATTGAAGTTCAAATTTCATCAATATTTAAATAAATAAATGAAAATAAAAATATGCTTAATGGGAAATATATATAACCATTAAAAGTTTAGTTGTCTAAAATATGTCAGAAATAGCGCTCATAGCATATTGTTACAAGGTATTAAGTCTTATTTTTACAAGGGATAAAATCTAAAATGGTGACAAAAATTCAAAAGTCGCCAAAGAGAGCTATATTAAGGCGGCACTATGATCATTCTTACAAACCATGAATACTAATAATCACAAAAAATTAATTGTCTCATGCAACAGACGTAGCCGGTCATAGCATATTATAATATATTATATATAAAAATGAATTGCTGTTCGTTAGTCTCACTAAAACTCGAGAACGGCTGAACGGATTTATCTTATCTTAGTCTTGAAATGTTCGTGGAGGTCTAGGGAAGGTTTAAAAGGCGAGAAAAAATCGAATAATTTCCGGGAAAACCCTAAAAACAGCCCTTTTCTATTTCCCATACAAACGTTTTCTAGAGTCAATTTGAACTTTATTGCTATTCAATAAAATTTAGGTGTGTTCCTAACGGCTGATGGCTGAGCTACAAAAATTTGCATGTTGATTCGTAATGACCTCCCCTGATGCACCTCGAAGCCGGATTTTCGAATTTTGTTTTAGTTTTCTTTTAATTAATTAAAATGTTAAAATAAAAACCTTCTAATAACTGATAAATTGGCCATTTAATTTTAATCCTTAATTTAATTGTTGCCAAAAAAAAGTATTCTTTTTTGGACAGAAAAAAAGAAAAAAAAAAACGTGAACAATAAAAATTACATTTATTTAAAATATTTAATTTTATTCCTTAATTTAATTGTTGCCAAAAAAATTATCATTATTTTTTCGACGGAAAAAAAAAAAAAAAAAAAAAAAAAAAAAACGTGAACAATAAAAATTACATGTATTTAAAATGAGGAAAGTAAATTAAAAAAATTAGAAATATCAGTCGTATCGTTACAAATAAGATACCAAATGAAAGATGCAATTTTTGTGAATCCAACGGATTAAACAGCTTATCGATCGGACAATTAGATTTTTTAAAATTAACTAATGTATGTATTTTATAAATTTTCTTTCACAAACACAAACGTGTAGTATACAGCCTGTACAACACTAGACCAAATTGAAGTTCAAATTTCATCAATATTTAAATAAATAAATGAAAATAAAAATATGCTTAATGGGAAATATATATAACCATTAAAAGTTTAGTTGTCTAAAATATGTCAGAAATAGCGCTCATAGCATATTGTTACAAGGTATTAAGTCTTATTTTTACAAGGGATAAAATCTAAAATGGTGACAAAAATTCAAAAGTCGCCAAAGAGCTATATTAAGGCGGCACTATGATCATTCTTACAAACCATGAATACTAATAACCACAAAAAATTAATTGTCTCATGCAACAGACGTAGCCGGTCATAGCATATTATAATATTTAGCGTGAAATTGTTATCATTTTTATGGTTGATCGGGGATAAACAAAATAAACATAGGAAATAACGTAAAAGCAAATATTATGTGCACCACGTATAGTGTTGTTCATATGTAACTGGGATTGAAATATAAAGGGGATACTTCATTTTTTTTTTCGATACTATCTATTTCGAAACTGTTATCTAATAAGGACTTAATGCAAGCCTATTGGTAAACCATTGTCTCAGGTAATAGGGACAAGCGCCCGAGTTTTAGCGGATGACCAAATCGCTACCGAAGGCAGCAGGGATCCGAAGCGAGTTTTTGAGCAATTTTAGTATTTTATTTTATTTTTATAAAGCTATATCGAAAAGAGTTTCCTTTAAATTTAGTGACCAGCGAAGCGGGCAAAGCCTGCTAGTATTCATATAAATTTTCAGTTCAATTGAATATGGCGTTTAAATGCTATCGCACTTTTAAAAATTTGGTCCCATAGGGCATAATGATGAAGAATTTTTCTTTGTGTCCCTGTAAAAAAACTGTAAGCGCTAGATTCACCAAAATCTATACAGTTGGTGCAACTGTGACCTATAACGTGTGTACAAATGTTTTGCGCAGATTAATAAGGCGTTTAGACGCTATCACACTTTTAAAAATTTGGACCCATAGGCCATAATGATAAAGAATTTTTCTTTGTGTCCCTGTAAAAAAACCATACGTGCTAGATTCACCAAAATCTATAGGGTTCGTACTATGGTGACTTACAATATACGTACCAACTTTCAGCTTATTCGAACAAAGCGTTTAGACGCTAGCGTGTTCACTCACAGACATACACACACACATACATACATACATACACACATACATCATCGCAAAAATAGTGAAAACGGACTCAGGGGACTTCAAAACGTATAGAAACATAAAAATCTCAAATTCGGATTTTTGACATGATTACAATATTTTCCTCACTATAGTGTTCGGAAAGTAAAAAGGGAGGGGTGGAGTGCTTCAGTATTGGATTAAACCTCTATCGTCGGGGAAAAAATTAAAACTGGACCTCAAGTTGACTGCAACTGGTTTGAACTAGGGAGCCTAACGATGACTGTATCGGTTATACGTCATTTATATGACACATGTCAGTTAAACGGTATATGCATATGGCGTAAACGACGCACAGCAGATATTTGCGTCGTAAAGATTTTTGTATTAAAATGAATGAAAATGAACGGAATTGAAGACTTGCCAACATTTTCATTTATTCCTGAGCATTTTTAGCACCGCCTTTATTTCATACCATATTTTTTTAAAGAGTTATTTTTCCTTATTTTACCGTAGTTATATATTGAAAAAAATTCTTCTACAGATGGTAGCGCAAAAAAAAAAAAAAAAAAGGGAGATACGAATAAAATACTTTTAAATGGCAAATGTATAAGCGGTACATTACTGTATTAAAAAATGAAACATCAATTAAAAGACACGAGTACCATATTTTTAAGAATGAAAGAATAATGTATTATTTAATTTTAATGAGAATTATTGAGTGCAAGATTTCATTACATGTATGAATTAATAAATGTCTAATGAAGTTTAAAAAAAAAAAAAAAAAAAAAAAAAAAAAAAAACTTCTCAAAATGGAACTTGACAAAATATAATAAATAAATTTAATTTTTTTTTTTTTTCTTTTTCTTACAGATTTTTACAAATCTCATTTATGAGCTAGATTTACGGATGCTTGCAATGCGTAAATTTTATTAGTATTCGCTAACTAGTATGAGAATCGGACAAGAACGGCTGCGTGAACATGAAGAAAATGGTCTTTTCTTATAGATAATGAAATTACAAGTACTAATGGTGAAATTAAATTTGCTTTTCTTTAACAAATGCACTAATACTTAATTGAAACAAATTTGATTTGTAACATCAAGGAAGTTTTACAAACTAAACCTACGATTTCCTATTATTTTTATTTTATTTTATTTTTGTAAACAGAAAGAAAAAGGTTACTTTAGATTCAGAATTGAATTGTTAGTTTCTAAATCATATGAATGTTATATATATATATATATAATTTTTGCAGAATGAGGATAAAATACGGTATACGTCATTACTAAATCACTTTTTAATGATACGGTTTGTCAACAAAGGATATCAAAAGCTACGAACCCTTAAAGGAGAAAGATGATTTTGCCTATTTACAATGAACTGTTTGCAGAGTTTATGAGAAGAGAAGAAATAAACGAAATTTTTTCCTCTGAGTTAGAACAGAGGTGTTTGTGTTCCCGGAATTTGCTACCAGAATTTTTTAACTGTGATATTATTGAGAGTTTTCTAGTAAACTTTAGCAATTAAATCTAACTAAAAATACAATTCGTAATTCAGGGTGTTCACAGACCAAATTTTCCCCCTGATTCTTCCACCAATAATTTTATTTCGGAATTCTCAATAGTGTGTTTGCATCATTAGTAAAAATTATCATATAAACATTCTGGTGGAAGAATCAGGGAAAAAAAGCTGGCATGTAACCACCCTGGAAAATAAAATAAAAACCCGTGGAAAATAAAATAAAAATCCGGAACGCAAATCATCCCTGGTTAGAAAAGTAAAGTTTTATAAAAAGTTTCCGGGCGAGTTTTTTTCAGTTGGAAATTAAAATTATCCCTAAAACGTTCAAGTTATCTAGGTACATTATACTTTCATATACTTAATACTTTTTTGTAAACTAATTTCAATAATTCGACAAAAACTACTTTTGTCTATGCAGTCCACATTTAAAATAATTTGCAACAACATAATGAATTTAAAAAATAAAAGCATCACTAATATATAACAGTAACAATTACTTTAATTATATGATATACCTTCTATCGATTAAAAACTGATGCATATATTTTTAACAATGAGATATGTTTTTAACAGTTAAGATTGAATTTGGTAATTTATTTAAATACAACCAAATGTTCATTTCGGGGTCAACTAATTTCACATGTATATAATTAACAAATATTAAAATGGAATAACTACAGTTAATATTAAAAATTTTCACTAATGATACGGCTTGCAATGCATTTAATCCTTTCAGGGCGGTGGGCTGTATTACATCTCACTTTATAATCTTCAACTGCAAAAACTCGTTCTTTAATTTCACTTACAAAATTTTATTTTAATAATATAAAGGAAAAAAATTCCAGTTCTTCAGACCTCGCAGCGTTTCTACAATTTGAACCTTATTTAATTATATTGCCATCAGTACCATCAATAAGAAATTATTCTTAAGTATTTAGAAGGTTTTTAATTGAAATTGACTTGGTCATCGTGTCTTCGTGTCACGCTAGTAAACAAGGCGCCTTCATTTTAAAGTAAATATAAGCTACTTCGTTTGTCGCTCTTTGGCTCAGTTGGTAAGCGCGTCCCGTTAATAACGCAGTGGTCGTGAGTTCGGTCCCCGGAAAGTCCAGCGTGTTAATTTTTGCAGATAATTAGTAGAAAAGGTGTCAATTGATACAAGAAAATTTTTTGTTGCTTACAATAATACCTAACAAGTCCATCTGTTGCATTTTCGCAGATAATCAATAGAAACGATGTTAACTGATAAAAGAAAATTTTTCATTGTCTACACAGTATCCTAAGGAATTTTTATAATTTTTTTAAGAAGATTTTTTTGAGTTACTAAAACGCACAAAATAAAAATTTCAGTAAAAATAAAAATAAAAAATTAATTAATTAAATAAAATTAATTAACTAATTACACTGAACGTTTTTTATTATTGTGGAGCCCTAAAATAAAAATTTATTCTAGCAGAGACATGCTACGAAATCATAAAAGTTTCGACAAGAAAATTTTAAAGAAAAATATAAATATTTCACTTTTGCAAAAGATGAAAAATTTTAAATATTCCAAATATTTTAAAAAGCATCCGAGAACAATATTCCTTTTGTATAAGTATTTTTGAGATTTTTCTAGAATGTTCTATGATTTTTCTTGACAGTTTTTAGACTTTTGGTTAGAGCGTCAGGCTGATAACGTGATGGTCCCGGATTCGGTCCTCAAAAGACAATATAGTGCTTTTTTGCAAATAAATAATAGAAAAAAAATGTCAATTTATAAAAGAAAATTTTCCCGTTGTCTACACAATATCCCAAAAAATTTTAATTAGATTTTTAAGAAGCTTTTTCCTTTTTTGTAACTAAAAAGCACAAAATAAAATTTAAGTAAAAAATCACTTTTTAAAGTTAGAAGCTTTTTATTGTGAAGCCCTAAAAAGCATAAAATAAAATTTATTCTGGCAAAGACATGCTACAAAGAAATGAAAGTTTTAACACTAAGAAAATTTTAGAGAAAAATATACGTATTTTCCTTTTGCAAGAGATGAAAATTTTTTAATGTTCAAAATATTTTAAAAAGCTTTCGAGACATTTGAAATTTGTGGCCTAACGAATGATTATACCAAAACTAATAACTAAGAATATTCGTCTCGAAAGCTTTTTAAAATATTTTGAACATTAAAAAATTTTCATCTCTTGCAAAAGGAAAATACGTATATTTTTCTCTAAAATTTTCTTAGTGTTAAAACTTTCATTTCTTTGTAGCATGTCTTTGCCAGAATAAATTTTATTTTATGCTTTTTAGGGCTTCACAATAAAAAGCTTCTAACTTTAAAAAATGATTTTTTACTTAAATTTTATTTTCAAGTAATTTAATCCTAACTGCGTAAGCTTCTTTAAGTGATGAAAAATGCAATTTTGAATTCGCTATTACAAAAATATGTTTGACTGTTCCTATATGCTAAAATATTATACTGTTCTAAAATGTATTGTTTTAAAATTGTGGTGACAATGTAATAAAAATGAACAAACAATTTTAGGAACACTGCGAGGCCTCCTTTATTCTTTTCTTTTAGACTTCTTCGCAAATTCTGCTGGTAGTTTATTTTTAAGTGAGAGAAATAATCCTGTCTCCTGAAAGAGTTAAAGCAACAGAGAAAGTAATACAAGATAACTGGCACCTCAACATACGTCAATGACCAAGTAAAAATAAGTAGAGGTATTGCAATTTTAAAAAATGATTCGGCAAATCTGTTCGATAAATTCGTCTCACTATGCTACGAATTGAATAACTATACCTTCAAGAAAAGCGTCAGGTAAGGTGAAAGATATTTAAAAAGATAACGATATTTTACAGTAAGGAAGTATTGATGCCGTATTTCTGACTATTTACAGAGTATTGATATATTAAAATTTTTCAGAGTTGCCAAAAGTCCTGATTTTCAAGATACTTTAAAAAATAGTGGTATGAAAAAATCTGGAGAATATATATATATATATATATATATATATATATATATATATATACATACAGAGATCCCTGTATATAAATTAACCCAACAGGCAAGTCACAAGTCTTGCCGCCTGCCTCCTTCCTTCCGTTTTTGAATTTCTTAAATTATTTTTTCATAAATTTCATTTCAGTTTAAGTTTTTCTGTTGGGATTTTGTTGAGTTGGTTTGTTGTTTCGTTTGTTTTGCAGGCTGTTGATTAATAAATTTGATTTCTTTAAATATGTGTCTTTCATAGCCTGATGAATTTTTTTCACCTGCCTGAGCTTCTCATGCATGAATTGAATTTTTTATTCAATAGTCACCAATAATTTTTAATTTTAACGTTTGCCTAATCAATCGTTTGTCAAATCACTTCGAAGATTAATCGCCTATTATGTATTATCAAATATCACTTTTTTAAATTATTGGTGATTATTGAATAAAAAATCTGCGAGATCTGGTAACACTGGTCATGGGCACAAACGTTATTTTAAACTTTTAAAAACTTGATATTTTTTACTACAGTGTATTACTAACTCCGCCTACTATGTAAATTTTAAAATCTTGTATGCTCCATTATTTCGCAGAATCATACACAATGTTTGTATTAATGCGATCTGTGCGATAAAATATATCGAAAAAACAGAATTTATACATTTATATGCAAACATTAGGATGTACCAAATATTGTTTTAAAATGCAACATTTGTAGCCACGCCCATATTCCCGCAAAAACATCCGGTTTTTAAAGGGTTAAAACGACATTTGTGCCCATAGGTTCCTATACAATTCTGAATCCTTGTGATGTTCTCTACCTACCCTGGATCACAGAAAAACGCAGAACAAAATCCTATTATTTCACACCGTTTTTTATTTTCTTTTCCTTTTTAACTAAAAGAAATAGATCATGATGGAGGCGTTATCATCTTTACAACGTCTTTTTTTCGTCAAAACTTAATTAGATAATAATGTAATATTAGTACGTTTCAGATATATTTAAATATAATACACCTGAGACTGGTCAGATAATGCTGTTCAGAAACGGTGCGATATATTTCAATTAAAATGTGTCTAACATAACACTGGAAGATTGATCAGAAATAAAAACTTAATTTTTCTTTCAATTTAATAAAAATCACATTTTGTTTATTGTATAGGCGTGACATAACAAAGGAACAGTAATAATATATATGTATACATAAATATTTAAGAAAATTTATGTTAATAGTGGTGTTGTATGAGAATGAATAAAAACTGTGTGATCAAGCAATATAATTTAAAATAATAACACACAATTTGAATATTTTCAAATAAATTATTGTAAGGTATCATTTTAACATTAAGTACAAATTAAACATTTTTAATCGTATTTAGTTTAACCAAAGCTCGATGTCTCCACTTTTTTTTTTCAGAACACGTTTAGGGATTAGATATTCCCACTTTTTCTTACGACCACTGTTTTCATATAGAATTTTTTAATGCATATTTTGTAGCAATATGTCATGATTAAATAACATAGATATTATTGTATAAAAATAGTGGTAGCAATAGTAAAGAAGGCGAAAATTTCTCATTCTCAAAATTGTCTTGAAAAACAGGGCGGAGACTAACAAGGACTAACTTACAAGGAAACATTCAAAGAGTGTCGTCTTCAAAAAATATTGAAAAAAAAATATATGTGTTTCTACTCTTCCTAAAACACCAGAAAGTGAAAAAATTATCGGCTGAAATGAATTACAGCGACCACAAAAAATTATCAAAATTAAGCATATTTGGCGGTTTCATATTGTTAGGCGATTGATTTTGAGTACTTGGCAGAGAAACAAAACATGGTTCTGTTCGTACTGTTGTACCAATTTATTTATTCGCATTGCCGCAACTTCAGGATTCAAATACAGAATCAAAATAGGGAATTACCATTTAAATATATATATATATATATATATATATATATATATATATATGAATATCAAAGTTAGAGTGTGTTTTAATATGAGAGGACCCCCATCAAAAATTTCACTTCATTTTCTAGAAGTAAACACAATTCTCAGTTGAATGATATCCGTTACATTTTTCTGTCCCAATTAGTAACGAAGTAACATTGAATGTTGCATCCCCCTCCCCCCCCAAACTTCATGATGAAATTTATTTTAAGGTAATAGTGGTGGAAGACTGCTTATAAAAATTCGGTCCGCGGGAACCCTGCTGTAAACGAATATTAATTCCCTATCTTCAAGGATCACGACTAAATCTCAAAGGGTTCTAACTATTGTGATATATTTTGTATCTATAAATATACACAGTAAATATAAATATTTGAATATCGGGGTTATGAAAAATTACAGATCATTTCAAATCTGTATTACAAAAATTTCTTAATTACAGAAGCTTATGTACCTGGTATTGCCTAATAACTTTTTCACATTAAGTAATACCTTCCTATTTATTAGGTATTGGATACTATTTTATATCTACTGTTCCTAAACAGTGCTAGTAGTTCAAAGAAGTGATTTATTGAAGTCATTTAATGTCCTTATATTTCAGATTATTAGATTATTATAATAAATCTTATTGCTGTTATAATAAGTCTTCAGAATATTATAATAGAAATATATTGAATTCATATTACTCCAGATGCATTGCTTTAATAACTAAGCTTGCAAATATATATATATATATATATATATATATATATATATATATATCATAAATGAGAAGATATCAAATCTAGACTTTATTTCTTAAAGTAAATAACGTGTGTCAAACAATTAAGTTAAAACTGTCAACAAATGTCAGGGAAAGAAAAATATATTTACCAGAAAAAAGAAGAAAAAACTGTCGTGAAAACCCAATTAATGAGAGTTGTCACAACAGCCTTAGTGTGAAAAAAATTGTGAGAAGACTGGCTTAATTAGGAAAAGGTGCAATTATATACTAATCCAATTTTAATTATATATGGGTTTGACAAAAAATATTTTCTTCGTGCATTACAGTTAGTTTTAATGGAAGATTTCATACCGGTAAAAATAATAACCAGATATCAAGTTAGTACTGGTTTATTAAAAAAAAAAAAAAAAAAAATTGACAGTGCGAATAAAGGTTAAGTTCCAAGTATGTTAAAAAAAAAAAAAAATGTTATAGTCATAGTTGTCTCAACTCTTCAGTTCTTCCATAATGAATAATTACAGGTAATTTCCGATAAACTTAAACGCGGTTATTAAAACACAGGATATTATTAATATATTTTACATGGCATCTATGTAATTTCAAATTACGATGAAAAAGTAATAAGTTAAATACAAACGGGCAATCATAAAATTACAACCACAAATATCTTTTTAACACAGCTTTTTGTGAATAGAATAGTAATTATTTTAGAAAAAAATTCGGTGGAAGTGGGAATATCTTTGATATAAGACTGACTCTAGATTTACATACTATGGAACTACCCCAAAATATAATAAAGTATGCTTCAAAGTCGGGGGGGGGGGGGGAAGCAAGCCAAAAAATTCTGGAACTGTGTTACGATGAATACATTGTTTAGTTTTTCTGTTACTCTTTTAGAAGCGAATTTAAAAACTATATTTTTTTATAAAACAATCTAAAAGTTAATATATATATATATATATATATATATATATACATACAAATACTTTAGAAAATGACAGGAAAGAATTAAAAAAAAAAAACTTTAATTAAACATATTAATTGAATTTTAGATTTATTTGCCAAAATATAAGTAAGTAAAATACACACGTACACATAGCTATTTTTATAAATAAATTAATTAATTAAAAGACTGTTCACAAATAAATTGATTTTGAATAACACTGTATTTTACTATTTTAAGTCCTGAGTAACTTTGCGATAACGCGCTAATTAAATAAAGTTATACTAAGACTAATATTTTTAGATGGTTCATCGTAAGTAATCGCAGTGGTCCTATATTTTCACAAGTGGTTTATTATTTTATTACCAGTATTTTTTTTTTTTTATACATTTTCTGTCAAGATTTTAAAGCTAAAGCAACAGGTAAAAGTATACTGATTGATTAAAGTGGTGGGGAAATAATAAAATGCACGTAAAAATATAGGACTGCTGCGGGCACTGGTAATGTATGCAACAATTATGATTATTATACTCATATGGAAGAATTTTCAATCTTTTAACAAAATCCTTAAAATTTATGCAATAAATGTTTAGCAATCGTTTACTCATCGTTTTTACTACTTTTAACATTAAACATAAATTTTTAGCATATATTATTTAATTATTATTCATAAAAAGAAGAGAAATATTAGCATAGTTATGATTCAGCTTTAAAATAAATTGCATATTGTACAGATTAAAATCAACGGAATTTCATTTTAAATGAATGGCTAAATAAATACAGTCATAAATGTAGAAGACATTGCATTTTCAATATCTATATCCCGGAAGTAAAGGATACCATGCCACAAAAATGTAAGTTTTTGAGAATAATGTTCACAGTGTTGCAAGATCTGGTGGACTTTAGAATAAATAATCAGCAATAATTTTAAGAAGTGACATTTGATATACATAACGGACTATAAATTTTCGAAGTGATTAGGTAAACGTTACAATTAAAAATTATTGGTGATTATGGAATAAAAAATCCGCCAGATTTGGCAACAGTAGATGTTAATGATGTTGTAATGAAATACATTTGCCATGAATAAGGGTAACTGTCATGGTTTTATTTTTCACTGTCCTATCTCCTTTACAGTAACTCAACATAGTGCTTAGTGCCTTTACATAAAGCAAAAAAAGCGCGTCAAAAACATGGTGCTAATTCTTTTCTCAAAATGGACATGGTATCCTTTACCTCCGGGGTACAGATATACTATATTCAATCAATCCAAAAATACGTCATCGTTACTTACTGTGAATATAAAGAAGTAGTTTCACACAAAGATAGAAATATAGTGTTATTACCTACAAGAGAGAGAGAGAGAAAAAAAAATTATAAGGAATTATAAATAAGCAGAGCGACATACAGAAAAACTTTCTACATTTACAAAGATACAGAGTAGTAGACTTTAAAATAGTATTATATACAGTGCCCGCAGCAGTCGTATAATTTTAATTGCATTTTATTATTTTGCCACCACTTTAATTAATCAGTATACTTCTGCATATTGCTTTAGCTTTAAGAATCTTCACAAAAAATTTACAAATATAGTGGTGTTAAAATGATAAAACAAACAAAAAATATAGGACCGCTGCGGGCACTGTATATATATATATATTTCATAATCAGTTACAAAAATAAAGGGAAAAAATCTATCCTAGAAAAATATAAATAGGATGCTCCAAATTTATCTTTTAACATTGGAACCAATCCAAAAAATTTCCACTTCATCAACAAATCATTCATTCACATTTACGCAATTTACAGAAAGATTTTCAACTAATAAAATGTCCATGTTTCATCTTGGCGCCGACAAAATTCTACACTATTTCACAAAAGCGTGCAATTGAAGCAAGCTTTTATACTTTAACTTAACTATAGTCTAACGAAAAGACAATAAATATCATTTTCAGAGATGCCAACATTTTAATTTATTCCGGACCATTTTTAGCTCCCCTTAATTTCGTACCACTCTATTTTTAGAATAGTTTTCTTCAATATAAGTACCATAAAATAAGAAAGAAAGATATTCTTAAACAAAAAGTGGTGTGAAATAAAGACGGAGCTAAAAATGCTCCGGAATAAATTAAAATGTTGGCATCTCTGAGTCATTTACTGAAATGTTAACATGAGTATTACCATATGATAAGAAATAAAAAAGTTAAAATGGAGATTTTTAAATTACTAGGTAAAACACAAATTATTATTTTGTAATTAAATGATACTTATAAACCAAAATTATATAAATTAAATCAATCTATCAATATCGATATAAAATAATTACAGTCGAATCTCGTTAACGTGAATTACTTTTAACATGAACTGTTCCCACAATCCCTGTTAAAATGAAGATTAGTTTAGCTATATGAAGATTAGTTACTGATAGCATGAACAAATAGTACAGGTAGAGAAATTTCTTAAACAAATACCGGTAGGAATTCTGCGCTGTGCTGTGTTCAATCCCCTAATGAACATCCGAAATATTTACATAGAAAAATCGATTCATCGCACAAAAGTTTAACAGTTGCAAATGTAACAAATCTCAAACTTATTCTTTATAGACATTTTACAATTAAAATTTTCCAGTAACTCCAGGTTTGACTTCAGACGCATATGAAAAAATAAAAACACTTTCATAATTCTTGTTTTTTTTTTTTTAAATATATATTACGATAAAATATTTCATAATTCACAGAATATGCATTCAGAATTTAAAACGATACATTTTATTTCACAAGTTCCTTTTCTGACGGGTGCACAATCAGAGTAATATAATAACAGTAATCCTTCTTCGTATTATTATTCATATATCAAATAGTACAGTATCGCTAATAAATGTATATCATGTGCAGAGCCTGATTAAGGGGGAAGCACACATTATCTCCGCTCTCACCGGAATATTTTTACAATTATTTTTTACTTCATGTCATAGAAATTCCACGCTTTGACAAGGAAATATTTTTTTATAAAAGATGAACAGTGTAAAACAATCCAATTTACTCACCGTTATTAGACACCAGAATTCTTTTAAAATAATTTTTAATGAGAATTTTCTGTTTATTATAGGAGGAAAGTATTTGTTAAAAAATATCGGTGTAAGTATAAATAATGTGTACTTCCCCCTTAATCAGGCTCTGATCATGTGCAACGCATAATCAGAGAGTCTTGAAAGATAAGAAATAATTAGTTGGTATTTTTTTATTTATTGTGTATTTTTTCTAGAATTAACAGAAATAATGAATATCTGAAAAATTTAGATAGAAAACTTGGTTCATCACACAAAGTCTAAAATTGCAAATATAACAAATCTCAGTTTTGCTCTTCATAAAAAGTTTTCAACTAATTTAAATCATTCAGTAAACACATTTCAGATGAACGTGCAAAAATAAAAACACTGAAGAATACTTTAAAAAATATAATAAAATATTAATAGGAAGTACTAGTTTTTTCTTCCATCAAGTATGTCGAACACAACTAAAATTATCGGAATCTTAAATAGGTGTAAACGAGCCGATATAAAAAGAAGCTTTACTTCAAATAATAATGCTTTCAAAGTCAGTGAAAACTACAAGTAACTTTTGAAAGAGTTAAAAGAAAACATAAAGAGGATGTAATTAAAATAATTCTCTATGAATAATTTCTCATAAATCAATGCAAAATCATAATTTAAAAAGTTTTACTTTCCAGAAATAAGTGGGCAGATGATAGCAATTTGGAGATAAAGACTAAAGAGTCAAGAGCGTTTCTATTCTTCGTTATTTATTTATTTGTTTCTCTTTACAAATTTCACTACTTCTTTCTCTCTTTATTATTTTAGACCAACAACTCTGAATTTGAAATGAATTTCCAAAGTAGCAAACTATGGCGTGGTGGGAGAAGGGAAGGGGTAGGAGAATAGAAAGTCTTTGCACAAAGAAAAATAAAATTTAACTTTACTCCCACTGAGAAAAATTTTAAAATAATTTTTGATTGCAGGTTTTATGAAAACTTTTCTGGAAATTTCATTTGAAAGGGAGAAAAATGCTGGGTAATGATGAAGAACTTTGAAAAGTTCTAAACAATAGCAGCAAGCCATAAGAAATTCAAAACCCGAGAACAAAAAGAAGATTCAAGCGGAAAATTACCACAATCGTCGAGTTGCCATTTTAATATCACAAGAGTAGAAAGAAATGAAGGAAGGGAAAAAAAAAATAGTAATAATAAATAAGAGATTCACTTTCGAATAAAGAGCGGATGGAATAAAAGCAAAATATAAAAATGGCAAAACGTTGCTCGCTTCATTTAATCTCGATACCAGATAGAAGTTCTGTTATTTCAAATGGACGGTTGTTCTAAATGTTGGGTGGAGAATATAAAAACAATAAAAGGGGGGGAAGGGGGTTGAGTTTTTGAAGGTTTGTTTGGTGTAGAACAAGCACAATTTTCTTTCTTCCATGCACGTTCTGTATTGGATTCAGGTCTTTTTGTAAGAGCAATTACCGTGAAGTTTGTGTACAAAGTTTTTGATGAGAAATAGTAGAATTGTTACAGTAGGAAACATAATAGGCAAAAGGAAGTTTTTAAACGACACGGTTTGTGAATCTTTAAACTTTTACGAAAGTAAAGGTTTGTTTAAATTCAAAGATGATGAGTTTTTAAAACCTGGCAGTAGCACGTGCTTGCTTCAATGAATTGTAAGATAGAGAAACTTCTAAAGAATAAGGTACATGGCTTTTACTTGAATGTAGGGATATTTTACTGATTTAGACTTACAGTCTCGCAAAGATGAAGGTATTTAAATAAGAACGAAAGATCAACAGACGAGACAGAAAAAAAAAAAAAAAAAAACAATTCTACAGAAAAACTTAATAATAGAGCGGGAAAAAAAAAAAAAAAAACAACAAAAGTTAAAAAAAAAAAAAAAAAAAAAAAAACGTAATGTATCAGAACATGCGTCCTTTAAAATTAAAATGTATTTATTAAAGACTAGATTTCCTGCTAAAAAATATCACATCCATTCTTGTATATATACTATTTGAATAAATGAACTGGTCTTAACAACTTCCCATCATAAAGATATAGAGATTCCGTCGCACTTAATAAAGCAGAATAATAAGACAAGTAGAAAGAAATAAAAAAATTTATTATAAATGAAATAAAGATCAATTAAAGAAAAAAAGTGTAAATTACACAGTTTATAAGTAAAACATTACTAAAATTAATAATTTACAACTGTAAAAGTAAAATTAAAATCTTTGAGATAATTTCACGGTAGAAGGCAGACATGCCAGCATTTTAATTTATTTCGGAGCATTGTTAGTACCCGCCCTTTTTTCACACCACTTTATTTGTGGGTTCCAATATGTAATTCTGTTTAAATAAACAGAAAAATACTTTTCAAAGAAAGAGGTGTGAAAAAAGGGCGGGGACTAAAAATGCTCGGGAATAAATTAACACTTTCGCGACCGCATGTTTTTATCTTTTTCACAGTAAGGCCCGCCTGTGGGCGTTATTCTCCTCAATTACAATATTTCAGAAAAAAATTTAGCATATTCACATCTATATTACAAATGGATATACATTATAATTATACTCTTTCTAATCAAAGCATTTATATCCGTAGTATATTGATAGTACAAATATGAATATTTTTAAGAAATAAATAACATATAAATTTAGAAAGAAACGCCCACAGGTGGAGTTAGGTATTCTCAAATGACGTGAATCTACGTCAGCGGTCGCGAAAGTGTTAAAATGTTGGCATGACGTCAGAATGTAATGTCAATCACAAAGAAAATTGAGATTTTAGCTTTTTTATTTTCTTTGCTACCACGATTATGATACAGAAATTTTATCAAACATTTGCCGCAGTTTTGTGCGCTGCGCAGTTGCCATCTCTTATGATTTTGGCTACTAGAAAATAAATTACAGAAGTTTTTACTTTCTTAAATCAGTGAAAACTGTTATAGAAATATATATATACTATACATACTTGCCAACCATCTCATTATGAACCGTACAATTTTTAGTACCCGCCTTCTTTTACACACCAATAATTTTTTAGAGGTCTTATTTAATCGTAACAACATTTGGAGAGAATAACTCTAAAAATATAGTGGTTTGAGAAAAAGGGCGCTTTTTTCAAGGGGCGTTAACAATTGTACGGTTATTAATGAGATGGTTGGCAAGTATGACTATATACACATAATTGCCTACCATCTCATTAATAACCGTACAATTGTTAACGCCCCTTTTCTCACACCACTATATTTTTAGAGTAATCCTCTCCAAATGTTGTTAAGATTAAATAAGAGAAAAATTACTCTAAAAAATTATTGGTGTGGAAAAAAAAGGCGGGTGCTAAAAATTATATGATTCATAATGAGATGGTTGGCAAGTATGTATATATAAATTTTTCAATAACCTAAAAGCGTAAACACCTCTGTGTGTGACTGATACTATATTTTTATCTCGGAATTACCCTTTGCATACCTGATGATTCCACCCAATAGATATATATGATTTACCCATTCCCTTTAACAGTTCGAACATTACATCATTTCTTTAAAATATATACAATAAAAATATAAATTATAAAATTAATCGATTGCAAAAACAAGTTAATTTATCAGTAATATAATTTTTAAGCACATTCACACATTTTTTTTTTTTTTTTTAAACTAAAACATAATAATAATAATAATAACGTCGTAGGCGAAGCTTATAGTCGGGTTGAGGGGGGGGGGGGGGGAGGATACCAAATATGTTCCTATTTAATCACGACACATTTCTATACAATACGGTCGTAGCAAGAAAGCAAATTTTCTCACTCCTGACAGTGTCCTAAAAAAAAGCGGTGACTTCGATTTCAAAGTGTGTTAATAGTTGCTTCAGAATATTATAATAGATCTGCAGAATATTATAACAGAAATATATTAAATTCAAGTTACTTCATATTTGTTGCATAAGTAATTAAGCTTGCAAAAAAGTAATATCACAAGGAGAAGCTATCATATCTAGACTTAATTTCTTAAAGTAAGTAACGTGTCAAACAATAATTTAAAACTGTCAACAGACGTCAGAGAAAGAGAAAAATGTAGTCCAAATCCAATTAATGTTGTCAGAACACTTAGTGTGAAAAATTTGAGAGAACTGTATTACTTAGAAAAAGAGGCAATTATGTCCTAATTTTATTTTAATTATATGGCTTTTGAGATTTTTCCCCCATGCATTATCGTTAGTTTCAATGAAAGATTTCATACCGGCAAAAATAATAAGATATTAAATTAGTATAGGTTAAAAAAAAAAAAAAATCGCAGCGTGAACAAAGTTTAGGTTTCATTCACAGAACTGCCAACAATTTAATTTATTCCGAAGTCGAAGCATTTTTAGCGCCGCATTTATATCACACCACTTTTTCTTTAACAGGGTTCCCACGGTCCCGCCTTTTTCCAAGGACTCTTTCACCAGTATTATCTTATTAACCCTTTATATCCCAATTTATTTTATTTTTGGAAAAATAGTTTGAAACTTTTTTATTATATTTCTATTAGAAATGAATATACATTATAATTATATTTTTTCTAATCCAAGTATTTGTATCCATAGTATATTTCATTGTAAAAATGTGAACATTGGTTATACATTTAAGAAATAAATAGCATACAAATTGCGAAAGAAACGCCCACTGGTGGAGTTACAGATTTTCAAATGACGTAACTCTACGTCAGCTAAATATTAAATTTAGCTTAAACTATAGCTTAACTATAGGGAAAGCTTAAACTATAGGGACTAAATCTTAAACTATAGTCCCAATGAAATTTAGGCTATATTGAGGAATTTTTTTGATAGGACTTGGTATACAAAGGATTAAAATAAATTTTCTCTTAACCCTTTGCGGCGCAAGACAATTCGGATCATTTAAATTATACTGCCACCGGAATTCATGAACTAAATTAAACTTAAATTAAACTAAAATAAATTTTAAATTTTAAGGTTAAGAAAACTGGCTTTTTCTGCTATGTTATAAACGTAAATTTTTGCTAAAAAATTTCCGGGGTGAATTTTTGCAGATGGATCTTAAATTTTGCGTCCTCGCAGCGAGGACAGCGCGCGTTAAGGGGTTAAATGTACAATGTACAATTAAGAAAATATTCATATTTAAATAAAACTGGTGGGAGAGTTCTTGAAAAAATTCAAACCATGGGAACCCTGTTTAAGAGTAGTTGTTTTTTTTAAATTTATCATAGTTAAGTATTGGAAAACAATATTCTATAAACAAAGTGGTGCAAAATAAAGACGGGTTAAAAATGCTCCGGAATAAATTAACCCTTTCCAGTGGAAGGTAATTCCGTTCATTTAAATTACACTGCCACCGGAATTCACAAACAAAATTAAAATAAAAGAAATTTTAAGTTTATAAAAGAAAAAAAAAAAACGGCCTTTTCAGCTATGTTATAAACATAAATTTTTGCTAATAAATTTCCGGGATGAGCTTTTGCAGCTGGAGCTTAATAATAGCGCCCTCGCAGCGAGGACAGCGCGCCATTAAGGGTTAAAATGTTAGCAACTAAGGCATTCATGCAATAACGCCAGGGTTGTCTAATTTCCTATAATGACGGATCGTAATCTCCGCCCCCTTTTTTAAAACACTCTCAGGAATGAGTTTTTTTTTTTTTTTTCCCTTAATTGGTACCACTATTTGTGTAAAATAATCTCAAACATATTTAATCACGGCACAATTTCTATGACTTTACCACAAATATTTATTTCTGCATGAAATTAGTCAACATTTTTCTACATATCTACAGCCCTATTTGGTGTATCTGTTATTCAGAGCTATAAGCTCCGCCCTTTTTTCACGATATTTTCTGAGAAAAATTCTTTCACTGTTTTTTTAACAATTTTTATACATTAATTTCTATCCTATTTAACACATTCGCGACCGCTGACGTAGATTCACGGTGTTATTTGGAAATTTGTAACTCCTCCAGTGGGCGTTTGTTTCTTTTGTAATTTTTATGTTGCTATGTTTCTTAAAAATATTCCTTATATTCATATTTGTATAATCAAAATACTATGGACAGAAATGTCACTGGAAAGAGTATAATTAATATGTATATTCATGTGAAATATAAATATGGATACAGAAAACCTTACTCTGAAATAATGTAGCTTGAAAAGATAACGCGCAAAGGCGGAACATGCTATCAAAAAGACAAAAATAATTTTTTAGAGTAATTTTAGTCTTATTTAATCGTAACATTTGGAGAGAATTACTTTAAAAATATAGTGGTGTGAGAGAAAGGGACGCTTTTTCAGGGGGTGTTAACAATTGTACGGTTATTAATGAGATGGTTGGGCAAGTATGCTTAAGACTTCTGCATAAAGATAGTAGTAGCAAAGCAAAAAATGTGGAAATTTCTCGTTCCTAAAGTTTTTCTTTCTTTCTGTCTTTCTTTTCTTTTTTTTAATAAAACGAACTTTATTAAAGCATTCTCCATGAGAAATATACTACCGGAGTTGCCAACATTATAACTTATTCCGGAGCATTTTTAGCTCCGCCTTTATATCACACCACTTTTTAACAGTATTTTTTTTTTTTTTTTTTTATCATAGTGAAGTATTGGAGAACATTATTCTATAAATAAAGTGGTGTGAAATAAAGGTAGGGCTAAAAATGCGGGAATAAATTAAAACGTTGGCAACTATGATACTACATGCATTGAAAATTCAGTTTTTCTTGCGAGACATTTTTAAAATACGAATGTACCCTGTACTTTTTCATAAAAAAAGGGAGGAGAAAATAAAAATCCTTTGGAACTTTCAAAGCTTTCAACACATGTCTGCCAACATTCTAATTAACCCTTTGGCAGTTCAATTTAATTTCACTCCTCTCGTCAGTGTTACCAAATTTAAGTTCATTTTTTTATTCAATATCCACCACCAAATTTTAACTGTAAAAATTCTTTAATCGCTTCGAAAGCACTCCTTAAAATTATTGGTGGTAGTTGAGTAAAAGAGTCCCTACATTTGGCAACACTGTTTAAAGTGCTTTAGAGCGTTAGGTTCGGCAAAGGGTTAATATTCTGTAATACGCACTCCAGTTTTTTTTTTTTTTTTTTCTTTCTGTGAGAGAGTATTTTTCTTCTTATTTAATCTTAATTATATTTGAAAAAAATTACTGTGGAAAAAGTTCAGGTACTAACAACAGTACGAAATATTAAATAGAATGTTAACAGATATGTCAGCATTCATATTAACCAACAATACGACGTGAATTCTTTTTTATTTAATTTTCAATATATGTCAGTTATTTAATTTTTATTTATTAATAAATAAATGACAAGGTTTTAACAGTCCCTATTTTGAATACCAGACTCTCTTTTTAAGTAAAGCGTAGTAGAATTTTTCTTCGATTGAATTACACGAAGATTGCTATAAATAAATAGTGGTATTGAAAACAGAGGCCGCTAAAATCTTTAAAATGATTAACTTACATTTTTTTTTTTTTTTTTTTTTTTTTTTAAATGGACTTTATTTATTGATTTAAAAATTGCAACATGAAAAAGTCCCCATCCCCAGGAAATGAATAATTTTATAGGATTGGCATGTTAGCTTTACGGGAAAGCTTAGACGCCATAAAAGATTAGGAAATAAAATACTTTCTCTCTCTCTCTCTCCCGTACAGAACATCAAAATATTTATATTTTAAAAATTTAAATTAAATAAAAAAAAGTGGGCAGATGTTTACATCACTTCATTAGAAAATAGTTATTTAACTAACGTTCTTTTCGAAGTATAAAAATAGGTTACGTTCATATGAAAAACAAACAGGTACCCTTAATTGCTTTAATTTTGGAATACTTTTAAAAGATAAAAATGCCTAATTATTTATTTTATATCATGTTTTAAATACTTTGAATTCTCTTATTGCATGCTGTTTTACGTATTTATTTCCTAATATATGAGATAATTACATTAGTTATTTGCTAGCTATTAGTTTTTAAGTTCTGTTGTGCAATATATTTAATATGTTAGATCTCAATGTATTTTTCTGATATGTTTTAAAATACATATTTAAAATAACTATATAAAAATATATTTTTTGGTTTTTTGCTAGTACACAAAATGTATCAGATATCTTAAAATAAATTATTAAAAATAAAGAAAATAAGGTGTATATTATTTGCTAACACATGAAATATAAATTTCTTTTAAATAATAATTGCCATAATAAATTTTATAAGTAATATTTAAATAAGTAATTATTTTTATTTACATAATATTTAAGAAAACTTAAAAAAAAAAAAAAAAAAAAAAATCGATGAAATAAGCAAGTGTAAATAAAATAAAAACATTTTTTAATTTCTAAAGATATTAGTTAATATTTTTACAAATTATTATTAATAAAATTTTTATCTTTAATATTTAACTAAGTCATTATTATTAATAATGCGTAATTGAAATAAATAAAATATGTATTTTTAGCTTGTAAAAATATTACGTAAATATTTTTATAACATAATGAAAAATAATTTCTGTTCTTCTGCCGTAGTTTTACATTTATTCATGAATTACTTGACAAAAACTAAGATTACCATATTTTTGTTAAAATTTTTCTAACTTTTTATATATAGAATGTATGTCCCCAGAAAAAATAAGGTAGAATTACTTTCACTAAGGTAGAATTGCTTTTACAATCAACGTAGTTTGCTTAATATAGAAATATACAGCAAAAAATTCCTCTGTTTTCCGATAGGAATTGAAAAAGTAACCATGTCAAAGGTTAAAGCAAAATTCGTTTTTCTTCAAATTATTTTTCTCTAAGACGAAAAAAATTACATATTTATATTCTGCATTACCTTCTGCACAAATTTAGCACAATTTCCTTTCATTTATGTTGTATAGTAAAGCGTCAATCGCGAAGAAAAAAGCATTACGTTCTACGGGGATCGCTCCGAATTGGCACTAAGATGGCCGACTTTCGGTCAATGTCCAATCTCTCTCTATATAGGGTCCCTAGATATGGTAGTACGCGAAAAAGGTTGCCCCGGTAACGGATCCTAGAAAAGAGTTTTTCTGGTTGCCTAGGTGATATCGTCGTGAATCTTGATGATTTTCCAGGACGGAAAAGAGAAGCCAAACAGAAACAGAACTAAAGGCGGGAAGGAAAACATTGTTTGAAAAATGTTGCAGGAAATGACAAATTGCATGACAAAATCCTTTAAAAGATATAAAAGGTGTAGAATAAAATCCTCTTTGTTGCAAGGAAATAAGTTTACGGAAGGGAAAGTTGAGTAATTTAATGTAACTTGTTTACTTAATTTCGGAACTGCGTAAGTTAAACATTATCTAACTTATTATTCTTATCGTCTAAATTAATAGTAGCAAAGTTAACAATTTAAGTAACTGAAAATTATCATTACTTAAAAGTATAAAAATATATATATGTAAAAATATGCCTAGTCGCATAAAAGGTGTCATGGTAGCCACATTAGATTTTACAAAATATGACCCGTTAATTTTCCACTTTTCTTTCAATACGTCAAATGCGATAGCAAATTCTAAATTTTTATCATAAAACTAATTTTAACCAGAATTTTTAACCAGAATAGAACATTGGAGCCTTTTTTGAAAGATGCGTGAAAATTGCCCCCATCCATATGCTTCAGGACTCCAA
This sequence comes from Salticus scenicus, assembly GCA_963930645.1. NCBI lineage: Eukaryota > Metazoa > Arthropoda > Arachnida > Araneae > Salticidae > Salticus > Salticus scenicus. The sequence goes on from OZ005653.1 coordinate 78,295,280, forward strand.
AATCCTTGAGGTATTATTTCAAACCACGTGTATCGGAAATGAAACAGATAGATTTTAACGTGCTAAAAAGGCATTTTAATCGTTTACCGGTCCTAATTAATTTCATTTTCCTTGTCAGTATTGTCAAATTTAAGGAATTTTTTATTCAGTATCCACCACTAAATTCTAACTGTAATGATTGCCTAATAACTTCGAAAGTTATTTGACCTATATATATATATATCAAATATTACTTCTCAAAATTATTAGTTATAGATAAAAGTAATCCCTAAATTTGAAGACACTGTTTAGAGCGCTTTAGAGTGTTAGGGCCAGCAAAGGGTTAAATTTAATGTAAAAATGGTTTAATACCCATTTAACACATTTTTCTTGTAAAAATAGGATTTTGATTTAAGATGGATAAAACTGAGTTTTATATCCAGCTGTGGAAAACATTTCAAATAATGAGCACCTCACATTTAATAACACTAATAAATATTTGTTTTATTTTTTTATTAATAGTCCCAGTAACACAAATAACAGTTTAAATTGTGTTCATTATATTGCTATAAAATGTTGTTAAAGATAATTCTTAATTATTTTTTTCTCCTGTTAAGAAAAACCACTAATTAATTCTCTTTTAAGTACAAAGAAGACATACACCTATAATGTCTGCATCAGATATTTTATAATTACGGTTATTTATTTATTTATTTTATTTTTTCGTCATTGTATACAATTATACAATTTTACTAGTTACCTTAAAAAAAATAATAATAATAATAATAATAATAAAATAAAAATACCTTTCTTTATCTAAACGTATTTTGAAAAAAAATATCTTGATAATACCACTTTCCATGTATACAGCATAGCTGCCAGCATTACTAACTTTTAAAATCAGATTTATCCACCAATATTTCTAAAAAGGAATCCATCATATATATTTTAGACGAATCCATAAAATTAAAAAAACTGAAAACGTTTATAAAAAAAAAAAAAAAAAAACTTTACGGTTGAAAATAACGGAGACTTAGCACCATACAGTAACCGCCACTTAATAAACTCACTGGTTAATAAAATCAGCCGCTTAATCTGATCGAACTGCCAGGACCGGAATCAAATCAGTACAAACTACTTTTGAAGCCGCCGCTTAATAAAATCAGCATCGCCGGTTAATAAACTCAAAAATATCTCCTCACCAGCCAAAAATATCATTTATGCGCAATATATATATATAATATAGATACATTATGATTTTTTTTTTTTTTTTTTTTTTTTATAGAAAAAGAAATTAAAGCACAACAAATCATCCGTTATCACTAATTGTCGAAGATTTTACTATAGCCTCCTAAACTAGATGCCTTTCGCGTGGCTCGGAAACTTGGCAACAGTTGAACCGGTAGACAGCGCCATCTGGCACAGATTGCGCAACTTTTTTATTCAACAGCCACCAAAATTTTTTTAAAGTTATATATGACATATATAATCGACGTTTCTTCGATTCTATTCGCCTTTTATGTATGTCATATCCCAATCCCACTTTTAAAAATTTTTGGTGGGTGCTGAATAAAAAAAAAAATTGTTGGCTGTTGAATAAAAAATTGGCTGTCGAATAATCGCGCAATCTGTACCAGGTGGCACTGACTACCGCTTCAACTGTTGCCAAGTTTCCGAGTCACGCGACTGGCATCTAGTTTAGGAGGCTATGATTTTACACTTTCAGCACAGTTACAAATTAAACTCGCCCCATCACTTATCTCCATAACAATTTCAAGGAACGTATAGTTTTCAAAACGCAGTAATAAGTTATAAATTTGATTTAAAATGTTATGTATATTTTTAAAATTTATAATTATTAAAAGGGATTTCTAGTTCTTATTTTGAGCTTACTATAATTCATGAGGTTTAAACGGAAAAATTTTAAACTTATAAGAACGGCGTGAACTTTTGGTAAAGTAATGATGATTTTCCTCAAAGGAAAGCGCATAGAAACTTGGAATGCGTTTAATTTACTTATATCGAAAGAACAATTAATTAATTATCTACCGAAAAATAATTAATATTGTTCACTAATACCATTATTCGTTACCTTTTGAAATTTTATCCCAAATTCAGGAAAGTACTTTTTTTTAAACTTGAATGCAAGAACGTTCGCTGAATATAAAAATAAGCCGCTTAATAAAATCAATTTTGCTCAGAACAAAATTGAACGTAAGAAGCGGCGGGAACTATATATATATATAATTGCCCCCAGTTGATGTAGATTTTAATGAGTCAAAAAATAACAGTCAGTAACGTATAAATTTACAGTGACTTAAAAGTTTTACAATATTATATAGATAGGAATAGTAAGTGTTAAATAAATAAAAACATTTTTCTAAAGAGTGCAAAGATACACAATTTTTGATGAAATTATATTTAAGAGAAAAGAAGATACATATATATATACGAAGAATTATTTTACAATCGTATTTTTATTATACATGTGTGTGTGTGTGTGTGTGTGTGTGCGTGTGTTATTGGTTTTATTACATTTCATTATTGGAGTGAGTGGGTTTCATTTTTCATTAACGCGTGAGTATTGTGGTTTCATTCATCTTTATTTTTACTATTCGTAGATTAAATATATATATATATAAATCAGTTATTAATCGTAGTAAAAGCCAAGCAACAGATATAATATCACTGAAATCACATAGACCAATAAGAATGAAATTACTAAAACAAATTTAAATAACCTGTGGAGACTGATGTTGATTTATCGAAACATTTATTTTTTATTAAATTTAACTCCAATCTAATCATACATTTATTCTTAGATTGTTAGTTGCAATTTTAATAATTTTGCCGGTGTGTAAAAACGACATGGAACTCAAATCAAAAGATACAAACAAGCCATGAGAAAATAAACATTTAAGACAGTATTTTAAACAAAATATTTTTTCAATTAGGAAAAGCTCAGAACGGTGAAAAAAACTCATCAGGGGTGATTATATATGTATATATATATATATATATATATGATAATAAATATAAGAATAGGGTTCAGTTAGTAAAAGCCGAAAAAGAGAGGGGAGAAAAACACAGACGCTATCTTAATTTTTCTACGATCGATTTGTCTGGAGTTCTAGAACTGACAATTTCACAGTGTTCTACATCCCTCAAGAAATTCGGTCACTTCATTGTCATTCGCTACCCTTGTCTCTCTTTAACAATAACACAAACCATGAAAATAGAAAGACTGAAAAATGTTAAAAATACATTATTTAAGGATACTTGAGATTTTTTTTTTTTTTTTTTTTTAAGAAAGAAAACTTAAGACTACATCATTCTATACAAATATCTTTATTTTTTTAGTGTCTTTAAAATATTTAAATAAATAAGATAAGTTTGATAATAATATGTTATTCTTCATGTGTCATTATTACAAAGATAACAATTTCATCTATAGTCACAAAAATGCTTATGTAGCTCTCTCCTAAAATTAAAATTTCGTTTTACACGAATGCATGTTTTCCCAGAACATTATACAGTCATATATATATATATATATATTTTCCCCCATTAACAAAGACATTTCAAATAATAAATGAGAACAGCCAGATGACAATAATAATTGTAATGATAATTTAAGTATCATTTTAATAATATGATATATATTAACGAAAACAGCTAATTAGTAATTTATTATCTCTTTTTAACAAGTCATAAAAGGTTTAAAAATCACGAGTTACTTTTTTTTTTTTTCTCCTTCCTCCCTGGAAAATAGGCCTTTAGAACTAGACGCAGATACCGGCATACAATCATTAAGGACCATTTTACAATTTAAAGAGTAATACAACAAAAATCTGGACATTTCAATTAAAAAATCCAATATTAGATTTTTTGTTCCCCCACCCCCCTCCCCATATGAAAATCGTACACGTTTGGAAAATATATTTGGACGCTCCTAAATATAAAAAATTGTATTATGCTTCAGTATTACTATTCTAAAGTATTTCTTTATTTTTGTTTTTAATTTGACAACGATTGGTTACAATAATCCTCATGATATACATTTATACGACATTTTAAAATATACTATAATATTGGGGGGGGGGGGGGGGGGGGAGAAAGGACGACAGCGTTACCTGTTGAGAGATATGCACAACCAAATATAAACTTACCGTAATTTAGTGTATATAAGCCGCACTGGTACATAAGCCTCAGCTTGTTAAAATGTAGCGGGGGAAAAAAATACTCTTAGATAAACCGCGGCTTATGCAATCATTGTTACGATTATGTGACAGATAAATAAGGAAGAAAGCTATCAGTCTTATGACATCTACGCAAGTTAATAATAAATTATTAATTATTGGGTTGTTCGGAAAATAATTTCGTTTTTTCCTTTGAAAATGAAAGACGATTTTCTTATATTGCGTAAATATTTTATTGAATTATATATTCTCCACTTTGATCGGTTTCTTAGCGATCTCACGAGTTGTTATTTGGCAGTGTTCATAAATCAATACTTTATTTTGTCTTCATTAGCATAAACTGGTTTTCCAGAGCGTAATGCATCTTCAACGTCACAATTGCAGGAACAAAATTTGGTAAACCAGTTTGGACATTGGCGTTCTTTAAATAAATTGTCTGTATACACATCGTATACTTTTTCCCTTGTTTGAACAGTATTTTCACCTTTTTGATAGCAAAAAGAAAATATGCCGAAAATCTCGCTTCCGATTTTCTTTATTTGATAGGGCACCAATCAAAACCTATTGCGCAGAATAAAACGAACTTTTTCACAAGCAAACCTTGCTGTATCAGGTGTCGCAATATATAATGGTAATGCATCTTAATTGTGTATATGGTGTGAAAAAAATACAATTAAGTCCTCTGCTGAGAAAAACGAAACTACTTTCCGAACAACCCCAATATAAATGAAAATAACAAAATAATAATAATAATAATAATAATAATAATAATAATAATTCGGTATAAAGAAAATAAAACCTAACTATACCAGTATGCAGATGTAATGCAACAAATATGAGAAACAAGGAACAAGACGGGGGATTCTGGACATATATATACAAAGTCATAAAAATAATTAATTATAAATAAAAGTAATAAATTATTTTAAAAGACACTGTATAAAGAAAAAATTAAAACAAAGCCAGTCTACAAATACAATGCAAAAAATCAAAAACAAGGGAACAATATGGCGAACTCCAGACGTATATGCAAATTAATCAAAATAAGAGATTATTAGTTAATAAATAAGTGATTATAAGCGTGAAAGTAAGAGATTATACGCGTGAATCAGTGCTCGAGAAACTCGAACACTAAACTTTTGTTTTCTGGGGATATCGACTGTTCCAAGAAGTATGGACGACGAAATTTGGCATTACCATTAGATAGCCCGCACAGGTATTTGGGGGACCGGAAAGTAATGTCGTTTCTGCGCATGTCGATATTTGATTGTCATTTGGTAGCTCATTACGTACTTGGAAGGCGTGTCAAAGAGATTTTGAGGTTATTGTATCATATTTGCTTCTGAATAATTAAGTATTAGACTTTTTTTTTGCAATTTGGGGTGAAATGGCCAGACAAATACCAGAAGAGCATATCCGGCATTGTATGCTTTTTGAGTTTCGCAAGGGTAATATCGCAACTGCTACGACTAAAAACATTTGCGATGTTTATCCAAGCGCATTGGACGTTCGAAAATGCCAAAGATGGTTCTCCAAGTTCAGATCAGGCAATTTTGATCTCTCGGACGACCATCGATCAGGAAGACCAACAACATTAGATAACGACGTGCTAAGGGCAGAAGTGGAAGCAAATCCATGTCAAACAATTGATGAACTCTCAAACAGCCTTAACCAACCTTGGTCAACCATCCAAGAACATTTGCAGCAGATTGGAAAAATAAGCAGAGCTGGTGTTTGGGTCCCCCATAATCTGTCCGTACAGAATAAAGCCAACCGGTCCATCACATGCAACGTATTGCTTCAACGGCACCGTACAGATCCGTTTTTTGATCGCTTGATCACTGGAGACGAAAAATGGGTCCTGTAGGCAGTGGCTCAGCCGAAATGAATTACCACGAACTACTGCAAATCCGGGTTTACACCCCAAAAAGGCACTTCCGTGTGTTTGGTGGAATACACGCGGAGTTGTTCACTTTGAAGTGTTAAAACCTGGACAAACTGTTAATGCAGATGTCTATTGTGAACAATTGGAACGAGTAAACCAGTCTTTGTTTGAAAAGTATCCGACAATTATCAACAGAAAAGGAGTTATTCTGCAACATGACAATGCAAGACCGCACTATGCAAAACGGACCTTAGAAAAAATTAATGAATTGGGGTGGGGACTGCCTCACCCACCATACTCGCCCGATATTGCACCCTCGGATTACCATTTATTCCGATCACTGCAACATTGTCTTAGTGGCAAAAAATTAGAAAATTTTGATGATGTCAAAATGCTATCTCGACATATTTTACAGAAAAACCGATTGATTTTTACCGCTCCGGGATTGAAAATTTGTATACTAGATGGCAAAAGGTTGTTGATAACGAAGGTGAATATATTGTTGATTAGAAATAAAAACTTGTTAAAAATGTAGTCGTGTGAATTTAACTTAAGAAAACGACATTACTTTCCGGTCCCCCTAATACATAAGCCGCAGTCCCCCCCCCCCCCCCAAAAAAAAAAATAAATAAATAAAATAAATAAATAAAATAAAATAATATATATATATACATTAATGATAGCCCGCGGCTTATCTTCACTAAAATACGGTATATTGATTTCCGCCCATTGGTTCATACGATATAGGTTCGAAAGAATTTAGATAATACACATACAAACTGACAGACTGACATTTTCTAAAAATTCTCATAAGTTCAAGACATCTTAATACGTGTAATTAATTAAAAACAAGAGGAGAAGAACTTTTGCAAATCTAAAATTTTCTTCTTTATGGATATAGAAGTAAGTCATAAATAAAGAAGTGTAAAGGAATGGAAGAGGTATTTTTTATGTCGGAAAAAAAAGGGAGGTTTTTTTTTTGTTTGTTTTTTTCTAAATTTTTGCAAATGCAATACAAATTGTATAGAAGATCATCAATCAAATTATCCTCTTCCAAAAACCAACGAATGACAGATGAACACAGATCATTAACGACCATTTGTTAGATACTATCTTTTTTTTTTTTTTTTTTTTTACTACTACTAGAACTGTTCAACACGTGAAAAAATAACTCATTTCCTATCACACCTCTTGAATTATTCATAGTGCCCGGATATACGTAAGCACTGCAGGCGGGAAAATTGCAATCATCAAGGTAGTTTTGTTTCAATCTAATCAATAATATAACAATAAGATTTACATAAAACACAGAATTTTGCATAATTTTAAATCGGTTAAATTGATAAAATATGCTGAGTCAGCTGAGAGATTAGTTATCGTTTAGATCAGCATTTTGTAGCTCAAAATAATAATGATAATAATAATATTGTCACGTAATTTATCATTTAACTTGTTTTATAAAAGCAATCGAGAGCATTTATGTAAGTTTCCTTTAAGTTAATGCATTTATAAAATAAGTTGAATAATAAAATATCGTCAAAATTAATTCTTCTATGAAACGTTGCTAAATCTACGTTTTTTCGGCACTAAAACTATTTTTTTCCCCGCTTTTTATGATGAAGATTTTTTTCCTTAGTACGTATTTAAAAAAAAAAAAAAAACACCTTTTACTAAAATTTTATGGGTAGATTTCTAAGTATTCAGAATTATTAACAGTAAATCCTGCTAAATTTAGGTATACATTAAACAACAAAACTAGTTGAATTGTGACCTCAACCACGCATATATAAAACGGGGGAGGGGGGGGGAGGGGGATTAAGTTGTGGTTAAGATTTTGAATCGTAACCAAAAACACACGTAAAGTGTTTGAAACGCACGCATCACCACCAAAAATAATTAAATATATAAACAAAAAAAGTAATAAATAAATAAATAAATAGCAAATTACCGTTTAAAAAAAAAGGGCGGGGGGGGGGGGGACAAAGTTGTGGTTAAAATTTTGAATCGTAACCAAAAACACATGCAAAGTGTTTGAAACGCACGCATCACCACCAATATATATATATTAATAAATAAAAAAAAATAACTAAAAAAAAAATAATAATAATAATAAAAATAAATAAATAAATAGCAAATTACCGTTTAAAAAAAAAGGGGGGGGGGGACAAAGCTGTGGTTAAGATTTTGAATCGTAACGGTAACCAAAAGCACATGTGAAGTGTTTGAAACGCACGCATCACCTCCAAAAATAAGTAAATAAAATAAAATAAATACTTAAAAAACAAATAAATAAATAGCAAATTACCGTTTAAAAAATGGGGGGACAAAGTTGTGGTTAAGATTTTGAATCGTAACCAAAAATACTTGTAAAGTGTTTGAAACGCACGCATCACCATCAAAAATAAATAAATAAAATAACAACAAATAAATAAATAGCAAATTACCGTAGCACAATATTTTTTCCTTTAATAGTCATTGAAAAATGATTGAAAAAGATAATCAAATCGGAAATATATATATATATATAAAAAAAGGCATAATGCGTAACACACAATGATTCACAAAAGATTTTTACCAAGTTTTTATTCGTTTATTATTACAATAAAAACGCTTTTAATTCCTTGTTTATGTATCTGTATCTGAAAGCACCCTTCATCCAGCTCATTTTTATAAATACTATTTTAAATACTGCAAATTTTATTAATAATTGATAATACTTCTTTAAAAAGTATAATTTATGGCAAAAAAAAAAAAAAAAAAGGCATAAGTTTTAATAACTGATTAATTTGCAAGCGTAATTTCTACTTAATTTTTATTTCAATTTTATAAGTTATTCACGTGTAAATAATTAGATTTCTCTTTCTGTTAAAGAAAAATGGCCAAGCACTGGTTTTGGTTGTATAAATGAACTCCACGCAATGCTATTGAGATATCTGCATGCATCTTGCTAAACATAAAACTGTTTTAGCAAAGGATGAAACATCACATATGTTCCCTCTGAAAAAAGAAAGAAAAGAAAAGAAAAATATGTAGTGTAAAAAAAAAAAAAAAAATCCTTCATAAAAAAAATATTACTAGAGAAATTAGTTTAAGGGGTTGCATGAGTTTCGAAGGGGATGGGGGGGGGGGGGGGGGTTGTTCGAAGGTATTTTCTCTCTCTCTCTCTCTCTCTCTCTTTTTTCCCCCATACAGTAAGGTTTTTTTTTTTTTTTTTTTTTTTTTTTTTCAAAAATTCAAGCATATGAAAGAGCAACATTTAAACTATACACTCCTGCTCAAAAGTTTAGCAAGATTTACAAACGATCTGTTTTTTCCATAGTAATATATATAGATCTATTATCCGCATGTTATCCAGCAAAAATTTTTGATGCCGAAAAAAAGTTCTAAAATCAGCCATTAGAAAGTATTGTAAAAAAAAAAAAAAAAAAAAAAATGAATTTGAAGCTATATCTGGAGCTTTTCGTTCACCTTTAGTAAATAAATTATTCATAAATTTTATTTACTAATTATCCGTGTGTATTCCTGTGTGTAATTTATTCGGGGAAAGACAGCCATTAGAGTGACTTTTCCCGAGAAAAAAGGCATCACTTTTCCCTCCTCGATGATCAATCTATGTCTTATTACTATATTTATGTTTTTTTCAATTTAAAAACTTATCCCTCGATGAAAAGTTTTCAAACATGCGGTATTTAAAGAACTGGGTCTTCTTCATGTTTTTCAGTAAAGATAAGACAACATATAGGGGGCCGGTAACAAATTGAGCAATATTAATAATGTTTGTAATCATCCTGTATCGTTAAGTAAAGGGAATGATCTGTAACTTTACGATATGTTAATATAGACCCAGTTCAATTTGTGGATGAATTTATGTAACGCTAGCATATTAAACAACGGAGATATAAGCATTTATTTTAAAACTAAAAAAATAAATAATTAAACATGTTTTTTATTTATAATATACAGAGTTTTTAACGAAAATTATTCCCACTTTCAGATAAGTAGGAAAAACACTTTTTAAACGATATACTGCAATCGGAATACAAATATCTTGAATATTTCATGAAATATGAGCATTTTTATGAAAAACGTTTTCACTGCGCATGTGCAAAAGATTAAAAAAAAAAAAAAAAAAAATGCATAGGTTGAAAGCTAAATATATTGGACAACTTTTGACAAAAGCGCATTTGCATAGAGTAAAAATTAAGCAAATTATCCGAAAAAGAACGGTCTAGATTTTAGATATTTTTCAAGAGTTGAAAACTCTCAGGGGGTTTTTCACATGCTGTGTAATTAATTTAAAGATGCAATTATTTCAAGCACGCTCCAAATGTACTTTTTTGTGAAAAATCCTTTATAAGCTTGTAACTCTAACATATTTTTATTTATTTACTAAGTTTAATGAGATAATAAAGGGGTTTTCCACAAAAAAGGAACTTTTGCTAAATGATTAAAATAATTGCATCTTTAAATTAATTATGCGGCATGTGAAAGCCCCCTCAAGAAGTTTCAACTCTTGGAAAATATTTAAAATCTAACTCGTTCTTTTTTGGATAATTTGCCTAATTTTGACAAAAGTTGCCCAATATCTTTCAACCTATGCAATACTTTTTATTTATTTATTTTATCCTTCACACATGCACAGTAAAAAAACTTTTTTTTATAAAAATGTTCATATTTCATGAGATATTTGAGATGTGTAAATAATTTAAGTTAAAAACTCTGTATATTATACATAAAAAGCATGCTGATTTTTTTTTTTTTTTTTTAAGTTTTAAAGGAAATGATTATATCTCCGTTATTTAATATGCTATCGTCACACAAATTCATTCACAACTTAAACTCGGTCTGTATTAACATATCCTAAAGTTACAGTTCATTTCGTTCACTTAACGATACAGAGTGATCACAAACATGATTGATTTTGCTCAATTTCTTACTGGCCCTCTAAATGTTGTGTTAAACCAATCTTCACTGAAAAACACGAGGAAGACCCAGTTCTTTACATATCCAATGTTTGAAAACATTTCATTGAGATATAAGTTTTTAAATTGAAAAAAACTGATTGTTTGCAAATCTTGCTAAACTTTTGAGAAGGAATATATTTTATAAAATTTTCATTAACCCTTTCATTCCCAACTTTTTCCCTCCATAAAACAATAAATCTTAAATTTAGTCATAAATTTATTTCAAACGTAATGTATACGAATATTTTTTTTAAATAGGAGTTATAGCAGAGTGCGAAATAATATAGCTAACAAAGCAACTGATAGATGTTTATTTATGTTTAATATAACCACTGATGCCATTAAAAATCATAACTTTTCAATAAATAAAAATATCAAAATTTTGGAGAAATACATGTTGCAATTAATTAAAATACATATTATAAACATTAAATAATAAAATAAAAAATATTTCAAACAGTTAATTTACTTAAATTGCCCAAAACAGGAAACTGATTCCGATATTATTATCAGAACAGCGTAAAATATACTTTCAATTATTAACAAAGATAGTGAAGTCATCCAAAATAGGTATTTTTCTGTGGGAAAATGTATATAGATTTTAATATTGTTCATTTTGAATCAGCGGGAGTGTTAGATACATACTTGCCAACCATCTCATTAATAACCATACAATTGTTAACGCCCTCTGAAAAAAACGCCCCTTTTCTCACACCACCAGGGATGGAACACGGGCGCAGAATTCATACCACTATCAATGTAAGAAAATTTTCTACTTCTTAAATCAACGATATTATAGGTAGAGAAATTTCTTAAACGGATTCCGGTATGAATTCTGCGCCCGTGTTCCATCCCTGCACCACTATATTTTTAGAGTCATTCTCTCCAAATATAGTTACGATTAAATAAAACTAAAGCTACTCTAAAAAATTATTGGTGTGAAAAAAAAGGCGGGTACTAAAAATTATACGGTTCATAATGAGATGGTTGGCAAGTATGTAGATACTAAGAAAGAAAATCTGAAATGTTATGATTCCAATTGTCATCACGGGGAAGGAAAGGGTTAAAAAGTTTGGAAAATTCAGCCGATGGGAAAATTCAGCCTTTAATGAAACCATTCAGAAAATCCGTGGACACAATTTCACGAAAACTAATGCGCTCATCTTATTGAATTTTTGCACACTTCTTCAAAATAGCATTGACTAGTGTATGAACGAAGGGTTTTTCGTTTTTCGATTACAACTAATTTTACAGGACTATATGTGGGGTAAAATGCGCAAATAATTGTACTGTTTTTGCATTTTAATTCTGCCAAAAATTAAATTGCGATTATTTTTTAGGACTGAGGGCCTATTAGTCTCAATCTGGGATTTTTGCGTAGTCGTTTTCGATAGTTGGACATTTGTCGAAATCATTTTTCGATAGTTGGACATTTATCGAAATCTAAAATTTATCGAAAATATAATTGAATAATTTGAAAGAGATGTTATAATTGGGAAGAAAAAAAAAAAAAAAAAAACTAATTGTCCTCCGTCCTAAACTAAATTCTGCTTTTGCCAGAATTTCATCAAAATCATTTCTTTTAAGAAAAAGAAAAGAAAATTTATACAGTATCGTTACAAACGATATCGAAAAAGTTTTTTTTTTTTTTATTTTTTTTTTTTATAATTTTGAATTAGGAAATAAAAATTGCGCGTGCAATAATATGAAATAAAAATAAGTAAAAAAAAAAAAAAAAAAATGAATTTAATGATTTAATTTTTATATAAAACAAGATCGCGTGCTATCTTAAAAAGTAGATGTAAAACTTAAAGTTTAATTTTTTTGGCAACAATTATAAATTAAAATAAATAATTTAATGAAAGTTTAGGAGTTAGAATTTTTTTTTTTTTTTTTACTATTATTATTATTTTTTTCCTTTGTTCAGGTTCTAGTCAATGCTATTTTGAAGAAGCCTGCGAAATTTCAATACGATCGGTGCATTATTATTATTATTATTGAGAAATCGTGCTCACAGCTTTCCTCTACGCTCTACCACGACCTACCGGCTGAATTTTCCAAAATTCTCAATGAGAATTTTGGAATGTGTTAGTTACCGTGTGCATGCGTTAGATTAAGTTGTTTTTGCTGTAAAATTAATAAAATTTGAATTTTAAATTTTAAAACTCTAGAAAAAAAAATGGCAAACTTCCATATTTGATGAAAAACATAAACATTTCATTTCAAAGGATGATATTTACACAATAAATACCAACTAATATGCTAGTTAAAAGGAAAAAGATAAATATTCTATCATAATTTGAAGTCAAATTTGTTTTCAAATGTCTAAATAAAGTGTCTGAAATAAGATACTCATATGTTGCAGCGGAATAGATTTCATATCTGTCATCCTTGGCGGAAAAAAAATATCGCCAAATTATTTGGCAAACATGTTTAATTACTTTCAAAAATCATGGTTATTTTAACAACTTATTTTAAGAGAGCAATGAATAATATGAAATAATATTTCGTACAATACATATTACGAAAATATACATATGGCATGTATATTTTCGTATTACGCTTTTGATCGCCACATACAGAAAACGCCAAGAATGACAGAGTTTTGAAATTTAAAATTTAAAAATTTTCAATTTGACAGCAAAATAACTCAATCAAACACATGCATACGATAACTATATACGTATCTATACCCAAATACGAGGATTAAAATCGGGAAATACTTTTCTTCGATTTTTAATAATAATAATAAAAAAAAAAAAAAAAAATATGCAATGGGCGATTAACATAGGAAATCTTTTTCTTGCATCCACAGAAGGTCAGTGACGTCACACTTCGCTTGTGTATAACAATTGCAATTTTAAGTACCGTACCTTTTCTTAAAATATACAATATTCCATATTTTTTTTTACAAAAATTCCTGTACTGGCGTTTTGTCAATCAGATTTGTAGGATTTTAAAATGTATAGTAATCAAATTATGACTTAAGGACAAGAAAACTGGTATAATACTTATACCTATATCAAACAGTATATTATTCTCATTCTCGTGAATAAAAATATTTGCGAGTCAGTGTAGAAAAATTAAATAATCTCATTAAAACGTATAGGTATATATTTAAACCCCAAAATACCTTTAAAAAGATCTCGTAGACGCAGGAAGCACTTAAAACCATTTCGCAACTGATACAAAATAGCTAAGTTAAGTAAAGTGCTCCAAAAATACAGATAACACTTTGAGCGTTAGAGTTCCTGGGAGATATCGGGATACTTTTGCTGCATGGACATTACTTTACAGAAGCGATTCAAGTTTTGTTCCCAATAGTTTTATGGTGCATAAATTGAATAATTAAATTTATTTTGCCGATTTTTAAATATAAAACTATTAGTAAGCACAAGTATTTTGAAAAAAAATTATTGTTTGTATTTAAAGTAGCTACTTTTAAGTATTTTTTAATTAATATTGAAAACTTTTGCAGGGGTCGATCCAGGTTTTAAATTTTGGGTCCCCTTTTTGTGAAAAACAAAATATTTTTGTGAAATTTTTATTTATTTTTGTGGAAAAAAAAAAAAAAAAAAAAATGCGTATAAAACCTTCCATTTTTAACTGCCATTCTAAATAATGTTTAATATCAAATTAACATAGTTTCATTGAACCAATTAAATAAAAATAATACAGAAAACATGGAAACATTTTTGAAAAAATCGCTTTTCTAAAACAAATCTTGTGAAGGGCTCACTTCATAAATCTGAATTTTGTGAAGGGTCCTCTTTTATGGATTTGAATTTTGTGAAGAGTCCCCCTTTTATGGACTTGAATTTTGTGAAGGGTTCCCTTTTATGGACTAGAATTTTGTGAAGGGTCCTCTTTTATGGTGTGGAATTTTGTGAAGGAGCAGCAAAGAGGACCCAATTTTTGCCTGGATCGACCTCTGTTTTGATATAATATTTTTGTCTGGTTTTGTGAGATCCTATCTCCCGTAAATTTTATCACCCATTTATATGAACATGCAAAGTAATTCGGATATATTATTGTCTATGTTGGTTATTTAAAAAACAAAAAGTAAAAGAAAGAAAGAAAAAATTGGAAATGCGTTTTAATGTTTACTATTTAAACAAGTGTGTTAAACATAATAACAAAATTTATATAAATTGCTTCTTCTTCTTTTTTTTTTTTTTTTTTTTTTTTTAATTCTTTTTTATTTTTTCAACAAATTACATAAAAATATCAGATGATTCAGCTCAAAGCACTTCTTACTCTTCGCAAAACTACGAAATATTTTAACTCGTTTAACCCTTTGCAGTGCAGGGTAATTCAGATCATTTAAATTACACTCCCACCGGAATTTACGAACAATATTAAAATAAAAGAAACTTTAAATTTTCAGGTTAAAAAAAAGGGTCTTTTCTGCTATGTTAAATATAAATGTTTGCTAAAAAATTTCCGGGATGAGTTTTTGCACTTGAGAATTAAAATTAGATGTTCCATTAGCGGGAACACTGCGACTGAAAGGGGTTCTTCCAGCAGGTAATCTACGAAAATATAAATTGTAGAGCTTCAAAACTGTAAATTTCTAAAACCAGTAACATTTGTCAAAGTTATGAGAAAATTACGAAAATGTTCGTCCTGTTTGTCATCAAAATTCTTTCTGGTGATGTCATATCGATGGTTTTCAGCGTATTGAAACTACGCCTGTGAAAATTGTTTTACAGCATTAATAGAATCAATGTACGAAAAATAATTTTTCTCCGTCTTAGGGTGAATATAAATAATTTTAAAAAACAAATTCCGCAAAATCCATTTATAAAATGCGACAATTACTGACCAATATTTTAAAATAATTTAGCAATCAGAAGCATAATGAGTAGAGTAGTATTTATTATAATATTAATGTACTGGTTAGTTGTAGGGCGACTAGGGCACCCATTGAAAAATGATCATTTCATTTTATTTATTTCTCACTCCAAATAATTCATTTGCTAGCAAGCCCGTGCAAAATTTTCGCATTTTATTTATCTCTTCGTTAACTTTAAACTTTAAACTTACTATTATTATTTTATAGACGTCATTTTTTCATATGCATGAACAAATTTAATAATATATATACACATATATATATATAGTTACATGAAAGCATATTTCATTTTATGCTGGAAAAAAAATGGCAACAAATAAAAATTTAAATGTCTATTTTAAAGCTATATGTCTATTTTCATATTTTAATTAATTTTAAAAAATCTAATCAAAAGTTCGTTACAAATAAGGTACCAAATGAAAGAGGCAATTTTTCTGAATCCATCGGAATAAACAGCTTACCAATCGGACAATTAGATTTTTTAAAATTAACTAAAGTATGCAAATTAGGTGGCAACTTGCGTTCACACACAGAGTCCAAGGAAATCTCTTAGCCATTTTAAGCGTGACAGAGTCAGTCAGTCAGTGATGAGCGTAACTATATAGGCTGATATTTTCATACAAATTACATGCAATTACATGTAATTTTTTTGTCGTTTATTTAACTCGTTGTCCTAAATAATAAAACACTAAAGAATATCGATGTTTCTGAAAGCAAATTAAATCACTGAAAACATTTTAAAAGTTTCATTATCCCCCATTGTTTTAAAAACTATCCTATCGTAACACTTCCTCCTTCTTTTTTTTTTTTTTTTTTTTTTTTTTTTGGCAGATTGAAATCACAGCAATTGAATAAATATTTAACCTTGTAAAATGATTTGATAACATCCGATGTATCACATAACGTCAAAGTGTAACCTAAGTGTTTATTCCTGAAGCAACGATTTGACTGGGCACTGACCGAAATTTCAGAACGCAGTTTGTGCGCGGTAAACGGTTCAATTTCGTTTAACTAAGCTGTAATTTTTTCTTTCAATTTACGATAACTGAAACATATAAAAGTTGAATACAGCCTACTACATTAAAAAGTGTTACACAGACAAGAAAGAAAAGTCATGTGATGCTCATAATTTATGGCTAAACAGATTCCCTTAAATAATGTAATTATTCAGAATAATAGTCTATTTTATAACATATATATTTGTTTATTAAACAAAGCAAAATTGATTATTTTCTGAAAAACTAACGAAACATTTTGCAATTGCAAACGCATAAAGATTTATAAGCATCTTTATTAAATCGAATATCAATTTTTAATTTTGCATTAAGACAAATGACTTTCAGAAGAAAGAACTTGAAGATTTAAGTAGATTTGTGACATGCGGTAGTCATAGAATGGTTGTCTTGAACGAACAATTTAATTATAATTTATATTTAGCATTTATAGAAAGTGGAAAACGCATTAGTTTCTATGATATTCAAATATGTGTCTATGTACGAGTACAAAGTACCATTAATTTATTCAACAGCAAGAAAGTAGACATAATACTGTGATGTATCGGAGTCTGAAAATCATGAAGAGGCGATCCTTTTTTTTTTCGAGAAATTTATTTAATTCTCGTTTTACAAACACGATACGACACAGACACATCTGACATAAATAAAATACGTAAATATTTCACATAATTTAAAATTAAGTTTTAATTTCCAGTCCACCAAATAAAAAAATGAACGGGACTCAAACCCGGTGTTTACACTTCTCGATGTTGCATCACTCACCTCTCTAAAAAAAAAAAAAATTTTTTTTAAAGTCTCTCTTCAATCGAAAGTTCTTTTTCAGCGCTGGACAACCAGCGCCCTCTAGTGAGTTTTAAAGTCATAATTAGTCTGAAGTCATTACAATACTAAATTAATGAACTGGTGTAGAATCAATATTAAACTTGAAAATTTCTTCATACACCATAAAATAAATAAAAGCACTACTGGTTTTGAAAGGACATGACCTTTCTTCTTCAGATGCAAAACAAATCAATTTCCTCCATTTTTTGTGTTTGTTTCTCTTATATTCTGTTTTTTAGTTGTGTTTCTTTCGGATTGGTTTTGCACACTGCTTCCTATTGGTTGGTTGTGTTGCTCCTTTTCCTTTTGGGTTTTGCCCTGCTGTCAGTCTTGCTTTTGCCTCTAAAGTAGTAGCACGTGTTTCGCACCTGAAGAGGAAAGGCCACGTCCATTCGAAACTGGTGGTTCTTTCATTAATTTTATGGTGTGTGAAGAAGTTTTTAGGTTTAAATAAAGTAAACATTTAATTATTTTATTATTATAAAAATATACATATAAAATACGTTAAGGGATACAAAGGATTATAACTATACTCTAAAGGAATATAAAACGACAGTTATTACTGTTCTAATATGATCGATTTCTGCAAAATTTTTTCGGTAGGGAATAATAATCCGAAACGATAAAACGAATTTTCAAGGGGTAATCCTTGAATACTCCGTTCCCTCACCCCATCCTATTCACGTATCTCGGAATGCTGTTAGCAAATAAATCTGAGTAAGAAACTACAATGCATCAATCGGACTTAGAAGAGAACTGAGTTAAGCCAACATAAAAGCAACCAATTTCATTGTGATTCCAGCATAAAAGCGTCTTTATTCAACTGATCTCACTTTCTTTTTTAGTTCTTTTAGTTCGCTCACCTTCTTTCATGATTTTTTTCCTCATACAGAATTTACAGTCAAATGTACTTCATTCCAAATTTATAACGGTTAAGTAATAGAAATTAAAGTTTAGTTCTTTTACTTTACTCTTTGTCTCATTCTTACCCATCCTCCTCCCCCCCCCCCCCATATAGAATTTACAGTCGGATGTAATTCATTCCATATTTATAAATTATATTAAAAAAAAAAAAAAAAAAAAAAAAGAAAAAAAAACGGTTAAGGTTCTCTAAAACCCATGTTAACTAATTGTTTTTATAGGTGAATAACCAGGGGGAAAAAAATTAATTTTTATAAAATATTTTTGAAACTTGGCATAAGGCTACTTATTAGAGAGCGTCAAGGTCTGTCAAACCTACGATAATTTATGGGGAAATGTGCCCCATTATTATACATTACATAATATATATATTTTTTATTTTGTTTTCTCATTTAGAAAATTTACGACAGTTAAATAAGTCCTTTTTTTCACAGAATTAATTAATTTTAATTAATTCTGAAGTTTTAAATGCAAATTTTCACTTTGAATTTTATCATGAAAATATATATAAAGAAGAAGAAGAAGAAGCGTCATAATAACATACTTT
The DNA here is from genome assembly GCA_963930645.1 of Salticus scenicus. Taxonomy (NCBI): domain Eukaryota; kingdom Metazoa; phylum Arthropoda; class Arachnida; order Araneae; family Salticidae; genus Salticus; species Salticus scenicus. The sequence continues at coordinate 78,314,468 of OZ005653.1, forward strand.
CCAAGAATTACTTTTTACAGGGTGATCCCAAACATTTTCATTTTTCTTTAATTTTTTCCTGGACACAATTTTACTTTCGGGGCAAAACCTTCACTGAAATGTATGAGGTATAACACGTTCTTAACATTCCGGAAATTTCAAGATGATTAGTCTAGTACTTTTTGAGATAATTGAAAAAATGTCTAAAATCAGAAGTGTGCGGTCGTTTATGGAAACGTATTTCTTTCCGAGATTCAAAATTAGATATCTGAATTTACTTAATGAAATAAAGTAGTTAAACTTATTAAAAGAAAATAATTCACCAAGATAAAAATGGGGAACATCTTCAATATAAAATAAAATAAAAGTATTCGAAAAACTTTATTTTTGGAACGAAATATCATCATACAGGGGTGATGATAACAACCCAATATACGAAAAACTTGAAAACAGTTACTTAAATGCAGAATAAATGGCGAGAGAACCTTTATTAATGATGTATTATCTGTCTATTATCAAACGTATATATTCGTACTATCATACCTATAATAAATGATATTTGGAAAGTTCTTAATGTATTATGTAAGCAAATTAAACATATCAAATACAAATTCACTTTAAAAAACAAAATAGTTTACCACGAAATTCAGAAACAGCAAACTTTTCAAAAACCCTGAATACAGGCACAGGTGTACCCATAAAAATGTTCATCCTTGCCTTATAATACAAAGCAACAAAAATCCCATGCGAATTCCATACGATTGCATGGGAAAGAAGGATGAATAAATTTGACCGATGTGCAGGCCTACAGGGGGGGGGGGGGGGAGCATGCATTTTTATTGAAGATTTGACTTGACCCACAAGTAAAATCTAAATCTTCACATGTATTACGACGAGAATAGTTTGGGAACTACCCAAATCAGTTGTAGTTAATAAAAATATTTATTGCTGAATAAAAATTTAATTCAAATTTCTATATGCAACGCCTTTAATGCTGCTATGAATTTTTAAAATAAGATATATATATAGTACGAAGATATTAAGAAAAGAAAAAGAAAAAAAAATCTTTTGGTTCATGATCTAGAAAAATACATTTCTTATGTACTACATAATACAGTCTAAATGTCTCCAAGCTGTACTTGAGCCAAAATCCATTCATCTCCATGAACTTTTCAGATCCCTGAAAATGATGAATTAAAATAAACAGAACAAAACTAAATCATTCTGGGGAGCTTAAAAACTTTCGCTATTTCTGGAAAACAGCCAGTGTTATGATTCTGGAAATACTCCAAGAGCCTTAGCTGATTTCATTATCAGGATCAGGGGAATAAATATATATACTAATATTTTAGTTTTTATCATCCAATATCACAGAAACAAATAAATCTGAAAATATAACGTAGAAATTTAAGTAAGATAATAATAATATTCACGATGTTAATGTTGTGGCGATCAAAAAAAAATTCTGTAATCGCCAATCAGTCATGCGATTCTTTCGCGAATTCGCGGAAATCTGTGATCCCCCCCCCCCCCTAATTCGCGGAATTTTGCGAATTAATGATCGGCGATTAAATTCGTTACGAAAGCCACCCAATTCATAATCTTTCTCCATCCACAACATAAATGTCAATATTAATTTTAAATTTGTTAAATGAGATTCTAGAACCTATAAAGAAATAGAATTGTTAAATATTTCTTGCTCATGTAATTATTTTTTGCCCCTCCCTCCATTTTCTTATCTCCAACTAGTGATTGGCGATCAGATGTTCTGCAGAATTCTTTTGTTTCCCAATCTTTCTCCATCCACAACATAAATGTCAATATTCATTTTAAACTTGGTTTGTTAGATTCTAAAAGTAGAAAATAATACAATAAAAAATAATTATTTAAAATAACACAATAAAGGCCACTATTTCTTACTTTTCCGACCATATCATATATGTTTTATGCCTTTATGTGTATATAGATATATATTTTTCAATTATGTGTGTGAATATCAGGTATAACGTCGACTCGCGAGTGGCCACTGAGTTAATCATGTTCAGTGGCCATTGGCCACTTACAAAAATTGTAAATCTTGACCTCTAGTTTATGGCATTGATTAGTCTGCCTGTCCATCCGCGTTCTAGTTTTTGTAAATATTCTTTGAGTTTCTTCAAACTGATATAGGTTACTCAAGTTCAATATAGCATGCTTCCTACTAAAAATTGTGTAAATAACTCCACATGTTTGTGTACAGGGACACCCAACGGGTAAGCATAATAGGAAAGCTTTTAAAATTTATGCGAACCTCATGGTTTTTCTTTTTTGCTTAAATAACTAATCGACTTGCAAAGAATTGTTAAAACTATTTAATCATAAAATAAATTTTTAAAAAATAAAGAAAAGAAAAAACACTTTGAAAAACTCAAGCAGCATGTAACTCAAAATCTCATGGAACTCAATCTCACTTTCAAGAACTGAATCATTCACAATCTGTTCGCGGTTCAATGCTGAGTGCCTGAGTCCAATACATTTTATTTTTATTTCCATTCCATGTTCTTTCCGAGAAATATCGCAAAGACAGAACGACTAACAAGATATTAATCGGCTAAAATCGACAAGAGAGAGTTATGTGAAAACGCAAGCATACATGGAACAAATCGAACCAAGATCGAGGTAATCGGGTCACCATTGACGTAATAAGAAAAAAAAAAAATCTTTTTTTTTTTTTTTCCTTTAGAGCCCTCATAGAATCAGAATATCGTTGTGTGTTAGATTGATATTAAGGTTGATTCTGAACCCATATAGGTTGAGAAACAAGACTTGGTTGGATACAACTAACATTCCTCAAGTGGACCTGTTTGAAGGTGTCGAAAACGATAAGAATGGAAGAATAATTGTCTCACAATTTTGATTAATGAAACGGAATTAACAAATTTGGAGCTGTCACTTCATGAACTGCGGTTTAAAGAGCAAGGCAGAACTAGTTGGGTCTGTTACGTGCAATCTCCATTGTACATGTATACATTACATAACATTTCAGTTTCACACTATTTTGAAGGGGGGGGGGGAGTAAAATAATGATAAAAATAAAATTTATCATTTTCCCAGTGAATTTATAACCGCAAATGTCTTGCAGCAAATTTTTTGAAAATTAACGAAATCTATTCATACATGGCAAGATTTTTAATTTATTCCACAGTATTGTTAGTTCTCGCCTTCTTTTCCCACCATTTTTTCTGTAGAGATATTTTCCCCCAATGTATAATTTTGATTAAATAATAAGAAAATTACTTAAAAAAAAAAAAGTGTGAAATAAAGATGAGTACTAACAATGCTTCACAATAAATTAGAAATGTTGGCAAATCTGTTTACTAGTTAATTATTTTACATTTATAGTGTCTAGTATTATTAGTGTCTAGTATTATTAGTATCTAGTATTACTATTTTACATTTATAGGCCCCGGTCACGATAAATTGGTACCTCGAATAAAGAAATATTAGGGGTCTTGAAACCATCGAGATACATAGATAGTCTGTCACAAATTCATTTGCGATAGATAGTCAGTTATATGTATAAAATATAAACAATATTTTCGAGTCTACTATATCTGTTGTACTAATTATTCCACTAGCACTAGTACCACTTGCTGCAAATCCTGTTTTCTATTTACGAGAAAACCTAATGAAACAGACATTGGGATTTTTTCTGAATTTTTACCTGTCTTTTAGTATAACAAAATGGGTACAGTAAGAAACGAATGCAATATTGTTGATCGAGTGAGTTTCAGATCGCACTAGGGCAACGCTATGGACAATTGGTGACTATCTGGGACTCGTACTTAACGATAGTCCGAAGACATGTCATCACAATTGTGATCCTCCGCAGAGGGGAATGTGACATAGTTCATGTAATTATTATTCCAGAAACACGTGCTAAAAGGAAAATATTCAATTTCATCATTGGTAACCACGGGCGAGTCGTAGTTTAGAAAACTATGGAAGCGCCGAAGCGCAGCGCTTCCAAAAGCAGAGAAAGAATCAATTCAGTCTTTCGACGAGGCGACATTACTTGATTACTTTTTTAAAATCTTAATGTTTCCATCAATTAAAAATGCAGAGTATTATAAAAGATATGCGCTCAGTAGTTAAATATAAATTTATTTATTTATTTATTTTAAGGATAAATTTTATATTTTTATTAAAAAAAATTCATTATAAAATTTTTGATTGAAATAAAAAAAATATTTTACAAATTAATATTCTGGATTTGGGAGACCTGTTCAGTCCTGAGGTCTTGGGAAAAGTTTTGGTTTGCCCATGCTAAACAGAGCCTGATTTCAATACTTAACGTATATTTGATGAAAATGTATAGAAAATAGCCTATTAATATTATTATTATTTCTCAAGCTGAAAAAAAAAAAAAAAAAAAAAAAAAAAACATCAATTAGGAAATGAAATTCAAATTAAAAAAAGGGGGGGAGGAAAAAAAAATGCTGTTTGATCAAAATTTCAGTTTTAATTAATTTAGAAAAATAAGTTAACTTTATAGAAAAGGCTTTTTACGCATACAGTGCATTTCCCCAAACTTTTTAGTTTACATGATTTGAAGCTATCGTCAAGAGTTAAAAGATTACGTTGAGTTGTGTAACAGTCGTTTAAAAAAAAAAAAAAAAAAAAAAAAAAAAAACTAAGATGATAATAGAAGAAAGGGATGAGGAGAAATAATTATTAATAAATGATTTTAAGAAAAATATTAGAATTTAAATACAGTTCATTGGACTTTCCAATAATTTAAATCTTTTGAAGAAGAATAAAGAAGTATACATGTGAATTACTCATCCACGTTTAGCAAACACTATTGCAGGTTAATTAATTATTCTCTTAATTATTTAATATCAATAGCTATCAGAAATTATTACAGTGAAACCTCTCAAGTTGGACACCCCTCTAAGTTGGGCGCTTTTTCTCGGAACGGAATGTATCCATTAACATTATGTCTAACCCCTATAAGTTGGACACCTCTCTAAGTTGGCCACTTTTTCTTGGAACCGTAGGTGTCCAACTTAGAGAGGTTTTACTGTACAATCAAAGTTAGAAGGAAAGAAAAAAAAAATATTTTTTCCCACTAGGTTTTAAAAGCAAAATTTTGTAAAAAAAAAAAAAAAAAAAAAAAGGATGAATCTTAGCAGTTGGGAATAAAAACTATGTGGTATATAATTATACCAATATGCTTCAAAAACTTAAGCCATTCACTTCTTTTCTTTTTTTATTAAATAGTTAAAATATTCGTAATTCTTCTTTTTATACTCTCTTAAAATACAGGCAATTTCATTGTATAGTAGACGATTTAATCCTAATATATATAAAAGGGGCTTACATACGCACAAAGTTAAAAGAGAAAGAATATCATGGCAATGCCGGTAAGTATAACTAAAATCAGGATGTAGGTAATAAAAAATAAGAAAAATAAATAAATAAATAAATAAAACTCGTAACTCAAAGAACAGGATAAAAAAGGGGGAAATGCCCATCCGCGACCAGTACAAGATTTTGCATCCCAGGTGACGTTAAAAAAAAAGTTCAACGAACCTGGAGAGTATCCATTTTTTCATTATAACCCCCTCTTCTTCCTATATATAAAAAATTGTCCTAAAGGAGTAGCCATAGCAGAGGGCAGTGACCCAAACGGGGAAAGGCAAGAAAAGATTAAGAAAATGCAGGCTCTTCTGAGAGTGCTTCCACAATGGAACATCTAGGATCGGAAAGGGGAGGCAGATAGGTGTTTCACGAGCAGGTCAGGGGAAGAAAGCGCAGGTAAGAAGGGGAGTGGAGCATTCGAATCAGACGGGAAGAAGGCCTAAGGGGGTTTAAGTTAACCTTCGTCTGACCTTGAAGATTCCTCCTCACCAAGGGGTATAGGGGAATTCAAATCAGTGATAAAGGATGCTGATGCTGAAGAAATCTCTAAAGATTCGTCCATCAAGTGCATTATGCAAATTGTTGAATATAGCACAAGCGTTTTGATAGGGTACAATACTTACCTTCGTCGACAGCCAAAGTCTTTACTTTCCCTCAAAGGAAATTCGTTTGTCTTTCTTTTTTTTTTTTTCAATTTCGTTTTGACGTCCAGAAAATTAACAACCGATAATTAGATTTAAAATTTTAACGTTCCAGCTAAAGTTTTAGTTTTGTTTCGAACAGAAAAAAAAAAAAAAAAAAAAAAAAAATCTCAAAACAGTCCGAGTTAGTTCATTTTTAAATTAAAATTTTTAGTTTTAATTAAGGTAAGCAAACATTAATTTAATCTAAAATAACTAAACGGTTCTGACAGATTCATTTTCGAAAATAAAATAAATTATTCAGGAAAAATAAATAAATAAGTAATTAAATAATAAAAAATAAACTTTTTTCTTTATAAATATCTGAACAAAATAACAAAAAATACGTACTGCAATAGATAAATTATTATTTTCCAATAGTTCTGTAGCAAATGTTTTACAAAATAAAAATCCAATCCGTGAGGTAAACTTTTATTATTTTTTCCAAATCAAATATTGCTATAATCTATTTGAAATTTCGTGAAAAAAAGCTATTACTCAAATTAGGATTTTTCACGTGCACCCGCTTTATAAATCATGACTGTTCCGAACTTAAAGGGTACGGCTTCAAACGCAGGCTATTTTCCACGCACAGACTGTAATGGCTGCATTTATTCCGAGTAATAAAAGATACCGGTGTTGAGAAAAATCAGAGTCTGCGTGCTTAACAGCAATAGTCCAGTGAATTCAAGGGCACGGGTTGAAAAAGAGGAAGTGTATTATACTTCTTAGATACTAAAGGGGTAAAATTGCATTTATGGAAAACAAAAATAGTCTTATTAAAAGGAAGAGACATATTAAGCACATTTATAAAAGAAAGAAAATGAGATAAGTAGAGAATTAAACCTTAGAAGAAAAAAAAGAAAGAAAGAAAGAAAAAGAAAACAGTTCGCATTCCCCATCATATTGCACTCAAGGAATTTTGAGTATATGTCTTGAAAAATCTGTATGAAGTGACTTGACGTGCTTGAAAAATGTCACATTTCTATCCACCTGCGAGGCAAATTGTGTTAGTTTCATTGTGGGCTAATCAATGCTTTATTGTTATCTTTAAGTTGATTGTTCTTAAATACTGCATTTTTGAGTTATGTCCTTTTTTTTTTTTTTTTTTTTTTTTTTTGCTGAGGGGCGATATAATTTGTTCTTATAAATTTTTACTTCAGAGTATACTTTATACCCATATTAAAAGAAATGAACACAGCCGATCACCTGGCAATGCATTTACCTATCCTAATTTGTTGATAAATTTTATCTTAATAAGTTTCGTATTTTAGTTTTCTTGCAATTCGATACTCTTTCCAATTAATAACCGTAATAATTCGAGTTTATGAAATATGCTGTCCTACACTGCCATGTTAGGTTGGAAATTAATATACTTCTTGCTAGCATATATGCCAACATTTTAATTTATTCTGGAGTATTTTAAGCCCCGCCTTTATTTCATACCATTTATTTTTTAAGTGTAGTTTATTCTTATTTTATCGGAGTTTGGAGAAATTTTGTTATAAATAAAGTGGTGCAAAATGAAGGCGGTGCTAAAATTGCTCCGGGTTAAATTAAAACGTTGGCATCTATGTGCTAGTACCATAAGTGATATTTTGAAATTGGTCCGACTTTTTTACGATTATTTGTTTGTGAGACAATATCGACATAAACTAACAAACTGACGAACTAACTATTAAAGTGAATGAAGTAATAACCTTCAGACTGACACTACATGAATTTCGTGATTTTCAGATTCTCCTTATAATTGATGAATATTTGGGTACGGTTGGATTGAATTATTTAAACTTAGCAATTTTCTTTCCTTTTCCAGAAAATAAATACATAGATAAATAATTTTGTGGTGTTCATTAAAATTTCAATACTAATTAAAAATCTGACAAAGGGGTAATTTTAGGGTCGCTCATATGTCGTTCCTTCCAGATATGCCTAAACAAATTCTAAAGAATTAATATACATTAATTATCATTACGTAATTATTAATTCAAACCAATGTTAATAATTAAATATTAAATGCAAATATTAGTATCACTATGTAATGTAAAAATTAGCAACATTTAGTACGAAGGAATGTAATGATTAAAATATTTTTGCTTGCGATAGTTTTCCAGCTTATTCAATTTATGCTTTTCCCTGTGAAATCCAATAAATAATTTATGTCTTTAAAACAATATGTGTTACTTTTGGCTTAATGTACACAAAAATTATTTAGATCATTTTATCAAAAATAAATAATAATAATAATAAAATCTGAATATAGACTTTTTTTTTTCTTTTTTTTTTTTTAATCCTTTGAGGGTAAGATAATTTACGTTTATTCAATGCATGAAAGACAACCAGAATTTAAGGTAAAATTAAAAGATAAGAAATAACTTACTTTTTCCTACTGCGTTTAAAAAGTAAAATACTGTTAAAGAATTCCGATATGAATTTTTGCATTTGGAAAATTAGTAATTGTGTTCTCGTGAGGAGCCACGCTACGCGTTAAAGGGTTTAAAAAATAAATAAACAAACAAGTGATATTAATCATTAAAATTTGAATATTTCATTTCTACACGTTATCGAAGAACGATTCATCATGAATAACTAGTCTTTTTATTTTATTTTGTATTCTAAAACTGGTTTAGAAGTTCTTGGAGATTGAATTTTAAACTGGAGACCTCAAGCTGCTGTCAGTACGACTCTAGGTGCCCACGCATACCCCCTGCAAGGAGTCAAGGCTGAATTAACGTAGCAATGACCACACTATATCTATATCAACATTCTAGAATTCGCAAAAAAGTATCTCGTTAAGCTAGTTAAAATTTAAATGCTTCACTTGAATTGTGATGGGGAAAAACATCAGATTATTATCTGGTTAATGACATATCAGTAAAAAACTAATTCGTTCATTAATCATAAGAGAATAAACATATATAAATAAACCAGTTAAAGTATACTAACTATTCACTAAAAATTTTGAAATGCAACGAAACATGAAAAAATCAGCAGGAAAAGAGTGGGAGAAATTTATTATTATTATTATTATTATTATTATTATTTTTTCAAAATAATATGTATAAATAAATTTCTGTACAAAACAGAATAGTACGAAAGGACTTTTTTAGTATATTCTTTCAAGTAAAAGCCAGTCATAATTGCCAATTTTATCCGTTTTTAGCTGCCAGAAAATTTTAATAAAATTTTATTTAATCAGTGAAAACTGTTACAGAAATAGAGTTGCCAAGCTTCTTAATTTACCCCGGAGTACTTTTAGCGTCTTCATTTCATATCACTAAATTAATAAAATAATTCTCTATAATGTATAAATAAAAAAAAAAATAATAATAATAAAAAATTAACACTTATTTAAAAAAAAAAAAAAAAAAAAAAAAAAAAAAATGGTATAAAAAAAGCGGGACTAAAAATGCTCCTGAAAAAAATAAGAAACTTGGCAACTCAGCAGAAATATATACATATATTTAAAAAAAAAAAAAAAACATTCAAATTTTCTGGTACCAAAAAAGGGTGAAATTTTGCAACTATGCATGCGGTAAATGCGTTGCGTTCTTTAGCAACGGTTACTATATTCATTTTTTAAAATTTCTTTCACATGATTTTTCTCAGTTTTATTTTTAATATTTTTTTAACTCGATGAGAACCCCTTAATTGATTGTGTAAACATACTTTAGACGATTACTATATAAATATACTGATGGAAGTGTCAGGGAAAAATAAAAAATAATATATATATATATATATATATATATATAGTATATGGAACGCAACAATCTTGCTGTTTTACCTCAGCAACTTATACTTTTCTTTTCTCCTAACGCATCTCACTCTTTTTCATTTCTACTTGGATAAAATAATAATAATAATAATAATACCGAAATTATTTCTAACATAGTAGAAAAAGTTTTAAGAAAGATACTAAAATTATTTTTAACTTGAGAAGTTTTAACATCATTAGTCAAATTTTGAATTCTTGATGATCGACTTCAAACGATGGCGTTACCGTTACCATTATTCTTCTATATCATTAAGTTAATCATTTCATCAATTTACTCCTCATTAACGTGTTGAATTTTTTCTGTTGCCATTTAGACAGAATATAGAGGAGGAGAAGAAGAAAAGTGAACGAAATTTTATAAATATCTGCCTAATTTCGGATGATTATTAGTGGTCGATTTTTCAAACGACATGATATCTAATCACCATTGTTTTACAACCTCCTTCGCAATTTAGCCTTTTTATATCTGTTTAAGAGAAAGAAAGAAAAAAAAATACTAAAATGATTTTTAACTTATTGTAAATTTTTTAGTCATTAGTCTAATTTCGCACGTTTGGTGGTTGGTTTTTCAAACAATATTGTTATTATTATTCTTTTACTGCATCGACTTACTTCTCACCAATGCATCTCGTCCTTTCTATTTCTGTTCAAAAGAAGAAGAAGAGAGAGAGAAAAAAAAAACTTTTCAATTTTTTTTCTAAGCATCTATCAACTCAGAGATCCTTCACACTGCCAGTTAATAAAGACACGATTACGAACGACATTCTAGTAAACGTATGGACGGCAAAGAGCCAAGAAGTCTTTTTTTCCCCGACAGTATACTTCCTTTTGTGATGTAATCAGCGTAGGGTCCGTAAACAACACCATTAATTTGAAAGCTGCGAAGATCTTCAACTATGAATTAAATCAAGAGTGAAAAATTATTCGTTAAAAACTTGACAACGTGTTTATTTTTCGCACCACTAATCAACGGAATTGGAGTACCCTGGATAGCCAAGATAAGAGGGTAATTTCAACTCTGCATTTTAATATATTTTGAGTGTAAAGGAGAAAACAAGACAAATTTGTCAGGATCCCCTCGTTTAAAGTCAAGTGAATAATTTTTGTTTAACAGTTTATTCAATAATTTTTGCATCTCCGACTAAGAAAACGTTATGATATAAAGATAAGTAAAGCAGAATTTTAATTTAAAATATTTCTCTTAATTTTCTCTGAACTCTGAAACTTGCATGAATACTGCCCACCCCTCCCTCCATGGCGGGCACACCACTCAGGCATAGCACCATTGCGTCACACCATCAAAAGTTATTATACAAATAACAATTATAATAAAAATTAGTAATATTTATAATTATCATTACTATTTGCTTTCAAAATTTAGGGTGTGAACATTTTTATGTTTGGTTGTCAACTGGTATTAATACAGTTTATCTTATTACATATTTGGTTGACAGGGAGCTAAATTTCAATAACTTTTATTTATTTATTTTAGCAATGCTGATTATTTTTTATCTAATTGGAAAGCAATGACGGTTTATTTTAATTTTTATTATTAGTTTTTTATTATTATACATATTTTTAACTTATATGAAATACTCGTTTATAGGAGCAGAACTGAACACTGGTTAAGGCAAAGAAATCATGTAAAAAAAAACATTGAAAAGGAACACATTTATGCCAGTCAAAATACATTTAAGACGCTGTTAAAAGTGCTTTTGTAAAAATCATGCATTTTCTAAGCAGTTTATCAGATATTTATCGTTGTTATGATTTTTTTTTTTTTTTTTTTATGTTTGTCTCGGTTATTTTCAAACTTTTATACGCATTTACAGCACTTCTTTCATCTATTTATATAATTTTATTAAGCCTACAGAGGTCGTCGCGGGGACTTTAATACCACTTATTTTAAAAAAGCAATATCTGTAGAAATTAATCGACTACTGCATGTCTTCGACTGAATAATACAGATATTGCTTCATAAAAATAGAGCACTTAAAAAAAGTGACCGCGCCGAAAAAAAAAAACTATAATTGCTATTTAAAATAGACAGATAAAATTATTGATAAGTATATGAAACATTCAATTCTAAGAAAGTCCTCAATAATAACACTGCACTGAAAAAAAAAAAAAAAAAAAAAAAAAAAAAATCGAGATCTGTTACTATTCTTGCTGATTCTTATGTAAAATGACCTCCTGAATCTGAATATGACTCCCATTTTGTCCAGTCACCCACCATTTTCTAGATACACCACCCCCTCCCTCAATTACTTTCCCTGTTCGATAATTTTATGACCATGAATTTGATTGGAAGAATGAAAAATAATGAATTTAACACCTAAAAACAAAGAAATATAAAGTTTAAAAAATAACATTAATAAGAGATTAAAAAAATATAAGATATGTAATGCATAATTTCAGTGGCAAATCCCCCCAAAAATTTTTCCTTGTCGCAAATGTCCATGTTTTAGAATTTTCCAACTCTGTGGCTCCTCAGAAGATATTTAACAGTTAAAATAATCCTCTCCCCTCCTAAAAATCAAATGTATAGTCAGAAAATCACCGAAAACTAATAAAAATAGGGGGCCATTCCCAAAAAACGGTGGGTGATAGGGCAAAATAGGCGTCCTATTCGGATTCAGGAGGTCATTTTACATAAGAATATGCTGAAATGGTGTCAGAGGCAATTTTCATGCCGACAGTGTAATTATTTCACCACTATTAACTTTGAAGATCATATTTGTTTTTTATTTTGATTTAATCCTCAGGCATAGCATAGAGGTCTGCACGGGCCAGGCTTCCGGCCCGGGATTAAAATTTTTTTTGCAAGCTCGGGCCGGACCGGGCCTGAATGAAAAATTTTCCGGGCCGTGTCGGCCCGAATCTTTTTCTGGTTTCATAGTTGATCAACGAAAAAGGAAAATGATAAAATATTTCTTCAGTCATTTATTTCACATAATTTTACAGGCTGGTATATCACATAAAATTTTATTGTGTTAAAAAATGTCTGTAACTTCAATTTAATTGCTTATCAGTCTGTCTGTTCGCGATCTGATTTTCGCAAATATTTTTAGCATGTCTCGAAATTAATATATTTTATTTCAAGTAATATTAAATGGTTTCCTATTCAAAATAGTATGCATGTCACTACTAGTTTGTGCACATATTCAAACAAAAGAAATTAGATACGTTACTGTGAATAAGGCTTTGTGCCCCATGGTCTGTAGAGTTTAGGTGGTATGAAGGCTATAAAAATACTGCCGCTGTAACTTTTTCTCTAAACTCCCTTTTCTTTTCTCCAGTGCACTGAATGAAAATAGCATCATTTTTAACACGTACAAAATCCTCTTTTTTATAGAATACGGTTGGATTACCATTAAAATTTTGTTTACCGGATCACATGAAAGATTCGTATAAATTACGGTATATAAGAGGAAATGGTTGAACGTGCAATTTTAGTAGTAATAACAATTTTAAATACCGTCCTATATTGTTTGATGAGTGCTAATATTTTCGATTTGACTTTTTGTCTGCCTTTGCTTTCAAGTTCATACCGGGCCGGGCCTCAAAATTCCGGCCCGTGCAGACCTCTAACATAGCATGTTTCTGTTTCTTTCTGCCACATCCCCCTCCTTTTAATTATTATTTTTAGGGCAGATAGTAAAACTTTAATAGTATAGTACAATATTATTATTGTTCTTCTGATAAAGAGTGGAATGTCATTAGGGCGCTATGTTAAAAGTGCTTCCATAAAAAATCATGCATTTTCAATAAACAGCAATTCAATGTTTCTCGTTGCACTTTTTTAATTTCTTTACATTTGTTTGAATTATATTTCCGACAAGAATACACATTTGAAGCATTTAATTCTTTCATCTACAAATTTTAATAAAACTAATCCAAAGTAGGCAGATAAAATTATTCATGCGCGGAGTTGCCGTCGCCCGTAGTGTACTTCACCACTATTCATAAATCACAAATATTTATACGATTTTTATTATTTTTATACAGTGTTAATGCGATTGAATAAAGCAGAGAAAACTCTACAAAAATAAAAATGTAGATGTTACATCTTAAATAAAATCTTTAAGTTCCACAGGTTTTTTTTTTTTTTTTTTTCAATGATAGGGTAGGTGTTTCAGTGATTGGCATGCTCCAGTAATTGACATCTATCCCGAAATACTAAATAAATAAGAAAAATAAGAAGATAGTATATTTTACATACAATAATTTTAACATTTTATGTCAAACACTGGTGCATAGGGTGCTAATAACCGGTAAAATGAATAACTAGCAGTGTCAAACACTGGAACATAGGGGCCAATTACTGATAAAATGAAAAACTGGCAGTGCCAATTACTGGAACATTGACGGGGTGTCAAATAAAAATTCATAAAAAAAATAATAACAATAATTGTTATCAAATGTATATTTTTTAACATATATGTGGTTCTGAGTGTCTTTCATGCCATATGCAGTAACTTAAGATTTCTAAAAATATTTCCTGATGACTAGAACATTAAAAACAACAGGGATTGCTCTAAAAGTGTCAATCACTGGTGCACTTACCCTAGTTACAGTTGGTAACAAAAGTGTCCGAACACTATAAAAAATTCCTATGTAAAAAAAGTACACTTCATACGGTTTTGTTAAATAAATTCTTGTCGAATCCTGTTCTTAGTCAGTGTAGGAACAGATTCGATAAGGATTTATTTAACAAAACCATATGAAGTGTACTTTTTTTACATAGGAATTTTTGCTAGTGTTCGGACACTTTTATTACCGACTGTATCTTCCACTATTAATTTTGCAGATCATGATTGTTTCTTATTTTAATTTAACCCTCGGGAAGGCATAGCATTTTTCTGTTTCTTTTATTTCTTTCCATTTTCGTGTAAAAAAAAAAAAAAAAAAAAGATAATTTTCGGAGGGATAATAGAATTACGTTTTCAGACAAGTTTTCAATTAATTTCTTCATTGTAATTTTTGTTTTGTGTGTGTGATATAAAACATTAATACTTTCTTCTGTATTTAATAGGAAAAAGTATTGGTATTGTAAAAATTTTCGACTTCCAGTTTTCAATAGATTTATACGTTTTGAAGCATTCTCTATCAGATTATTAAAAATTGTCCGTCGGTCTATGTGTCTGTGTATTACGAAAATTTTGTGAATGCTGATCTCACGAACCAATGAATGAAATTTAATCAAATTTAATATTTTGTTGGATCTTTACCCAAATTGGCGTTGATTACATATGGAGATCAATCGAAAATGGGGCAAAATTCTCCATGGGTAACATCAGCTTTCGTTTTCGGCGGCAATAAATGCCAGAGATGCCAACTTCTAATGACAAAAAAGCAGGAGATTTTTTAACAGAAATCAGGAGACTTTTTCCAACAAGAAAGTTTGTAAGAAAAATGAGTAAAATAATGCAAATTTAATTTTAAGTAAAGCTTTATAAGCTTAGGAAGTATTTACAAAGCACCAGTATTAAAATTAAATGAATAATATATGTTTCTTGCAGTAAAACAAACTATCAAAAAAAAAAAAAAAAAAAAAAAAAAAAAAACCTCAGACATACAGTTGTTTAAAATTTAAGTCAAAATAGACAGGCTTGATCATTCTGCTCCTAATATAAAACAATAAGGATCTTAAGTATCTTTGTTTAAAAAAAAAAAAGGGGGTAATAGAGAAATGAAAATATCAGCTATATTCTAATGAAATTTGAATTCTTTAAGTTTTCAATAGTTATGGTATTTCCAAAAAAAAAAAAAAAAACTTTCTATAATAAGACATTTTTTATTATGCAAAAATGAAAGTAAAAAATTTATTCTCAGCAAAAATTAGTTTTAAAGCATTAGTATAGTAATTCACATTCACACTGAACTTGATAAATTGCAGGGCAAGATAAATTTCAATTTTCTTTCAAATTTTTTTTACCCAATCCCACAAATTTTAAGCATAAATTATGCTAAGAGGGATAGATAAAAATTACATCAGAAAAGCAGGAGAAATAAGTGGAAAATCAGAAGCATGGAAAAACAAGCAAAAAGCAGGAGACTTGGCATGCCTGAAATGCGCATGGAACCAAGTCTAGGGACCCTATATAGAGAGAGACTGGAGATTGGCGCGCCGGCTTTTTGACGAAATTCTCCATTTTAGTGCCAGTTGCTCCATTGCTTATCATTACGCTGAGAAGAAATTTTGATTATTTTATGTCATAATCGAAAAAGAACTTATTTATTACATTTTTACTTTGTTGGGAGATAAATTGCTTTAATTGTGGAATACTTTTAAAAGATAAAAATGCCTAACTATTTATTTTATATCATGCTTTAAATACTTTGAATTCTCTTATTGCATGCTGTTTTACGTATTTATTTCCTAACATATGAGATAATTACATTAGTTATTTGCTAGCTATTAGTTTTTAAGTTCTGTTGTGCAATATATTTAATATGTTAGACCTCAATGTATTTTTCTGATATATTTTAAAATACATATTTAAAATCTGTATATATATATAAATTACGTGTCACGATGTTTGTCCGGGGTAAACTCCTAAACTAAGGAACCGATTTTAATGAAATTTTGCACACTGTGTGCAGTTTGGTCCAACTTGAGAGATAGGATAGTTTTTATCTCAATTTATTGTCACAATATTGTTTTATTGCAATTATTTGTTAATTATAGACCTTTATTAAAGTTGCTCCAAAATATCTGTGAGTTCCATTAATTTAATTGTTGCCAAAAAAAAAAAAAAAAAAAAAATACGAGTTCATTTTCTTTCGACATAAAAATAAATACATTTAATCAAACGTGAACGTTAAAAAATTATAAAAAGTTAAATTATGCATCTTACGAAAATTGACGTCATAATCAATTTAAAGATTTTATACACATTGATAAAGTGCTAATGTAGTTCTATCATAGATATAGTAATATATATAGATCTCTCATCCCCATGTTATCGTACAAAGATTTTTGATGCCGAAAAAAAAAAAAAAGCTTTGGAAACAGCCATTAAGTGGTATTGAAAAAAAAAAAAAAAAAGAAAGAAAGAAAGAAAGAAATATGAATTTAAAACTGTATCTGGAGTCTTCCATTCCCCTTTAGCAAATAAATTATTCATAAATTTTATTTGCTAAAATATTAGTATGTATTCCCGTGTGTATTCACTAGGGGAAAGACGGCCATATTTTGGTAAAAACGTCGTCTTTTCCCAAATGAAAAGGAATAACTTTTTTCTCCCCAATGATCACTCTATTCTATATATGCTATACTATATCTATGAGTTCTATACGCAAGCGAAGTGTGACTCACTGACAGTCTGTGCAGCCAAGAAAAAGATTTCCTATGTTAATTGCCCACTGGTCTTTTTGTAAGAAATTATTAAAAATCGAGGAAATTTCTTTCCCGATTTTAATCCTTATATTTGGGTATAGATATGTATTAGTTATCGCGGGTGTTAGATTGAATTATTTTGCTGTCAAATTGACAAAATTTTAATTTTAAATTTCAAAACTCTGTCGCCCTTGGCTTTTATTATTATTATTATTATTATTTGGCGATCAAAAGCGTAACACGAAAATATACATGCCAGATGTATGCATTGTACGAAATGTAATATGTATTATTCATTGTACGTATGTATGACATGTAATATGTATTGTACGAAATATTGTTTCATATTATTCATTACTCTTTTAATATAAGTTGTTAAAATAACCATGATTTTTGAAAGGAATTAAATATTTTCGCCAGATAATTTGGCGATATTCTTTTTTTTTTCGCCAAGGATGACAGAAATGAAATCTATTCCGCTGCAAAATATTAGTATCTTACATCAGATATTTTATTTAGACATTTGAAAACAAATTTGACTTCAAACTATGATAGAATATTTATCATTTTCCTTTTAATTAGTATATTATTAGTATATTAAAATTTAAAAGCATGGTATATAAAAAGTTTTTTTTTTTTTTTAATCTTATAATTATTCTTATCTTAATCCTCAATGTTTCCCATCTTTATTAACTTGAATTTACTATTAAAATTTTAACATACTCAAAAACTTCTCATCACTTCCTTAAAATACACTAAACTTTTCCAAAATCTTTTTCTATTTAAAATGATACATGTATTTACTTTAAATGTCCAATATTTCATAAGATTTCCAATTTTAAAGTTTTAAAATATTTATCAAATTTACTTATTTTTCTGGTTTAGCCTTATTGTTTTCCTTTTTATAACTACAGCTGTTGCCCTCTTTAAAATATTTAAAATGATGAGGTCATTTTATAGTAAAATTATCCATTATAGCATATATTATATTTCACTCCTCCATAAAAATTGATTTTAAAATCGTCTGTTTCTTTTATACTTTTATTTTAATAGAATTTTAATAGAATTTAATTTATATATTAGTCATTTTAGCAATTTTATCCAAAGTAGCATTAGAAATAATATATATCACTTCTCCATTAAAATTTATAGGACCCTACAATAAAATTAATTTGTGCTTAATATCAACACTACGAAAATTTTTATCAATCGCTTCCAAATTTTGACCTAAGTTTCAAATCTCAACCCTGTGGGTTTTTACATCGGCTACAACGTTTTCGTCTTTGTTCGTAAATAATAATTTGACTGTACTAAATAGTTTACAGCCGTATAATTCAACGTATAACTTAGTCACAGCAACGCGTGGCCGGGTCTGCTAGTAACTATATAAAAATATATTTTTTGTTTTTTTTGCTAGTACACAAAATGTATCAGATTTCTTAAAATAAATTATTAAAAATAAAGAAAATAAGGTGTATATTATTTGCTAACACATGAAATATAAATTTCTTTTAAATAATAATTGCCATAATAAATTTTATAAATAATATTTAAATAAGTAATTATTTTTATTTACATAATTAAAAAAAAAAAAAAAAAAAAAATCGATGAAATAAGCAAGTGTAAATAAAATAAAAACATTTTTTAATTTCTAAAGATATTAGTTAATATTTTTACAAATTATTATTAATAAAATTTTTATCTTTAATATTTAACTAAGTCATTATTATTAATAATGCGTAATTGAAATAAATAAAATATGTATTTTTAGCTTGTAAAAATATTACGTAAATATTTTTATAAAATAATGAAAAATAATTTCTGTTCTTCTGCCGTAGTTTTACATTTATTCATGAATTACTTGACAAAAACTAAGATTACCATATTTTTGTTAACAATTTTCTAACTTTTTATATATAGAATGTATGTCCCCAGAAAAAATAAGGTAGAATTACTTTCACTAAGGTAGAATTGCTTTCACAATCAACGTATTTTGCTTAATATAGAAATATACAGCAAAAAATTCCTCTGTTTTCCGATAGGAATTGAAAAAGTAACCATGTCAAAGGTTTACGCAAAATTCGTTTTTCTTCAAATTCTTTTTCTCTAAGACGAAAAAAATTACATATTTATATTCTGCATTACCTTCTGCACAAATTTAGCACAATTTCCTTTCATTTATGTTGTATAGTAAGGCGTCAATCGCGAAGAAAAAAGCATTACGTTCTACGGGGATCGCTCCGAATTGGCACTAAGATGGCCGACTTTCGGTCAATGTCCAGTCTCTCTCTATATAGGGTCCCTAACCAAGTCCTCCGTAGAATGCCATCTGTGGAGCGCCCAACCAGTATTCACGCAAATTTTGGAGAAAACCATGGAAAACTAAAGCCGCTATCAGACGAAGTTTGATAAGAGAGTCATTAACAGATATTAGTCCATAAACAGGTTTTTCATGAGGAATGCGGTCGAAAACTCCCCATCTGATGTGTGATTTGCCTCACATATATTCTTCAATTACGCATTTTCGACTGTTTGAATCACACATGGTAATATAATATAGCTTCATGGAATCACATATAATAGTTTTCAGCATGAATCGTCCGATCAGAGAATCGCAGTTCCAGATAATCCTCTATTTCTTTTCCTTTTAAACCTCCTTGCGGTAAGTTATCGCCAAATGTTGCGTCCGTTGTTTTACATTTGTGGATTTCATATATGCTAAAACATAACCCCAGATTCAGCTTCCCTGGCACTTTTGGTCTCCTAGTCCCGACAGCAGAACCTCTCGGCCAATGGTGGAATTATCTTTATAGATTATAATTTTATATTGAAGCTGATATATATATACGATCGTGTACTGTAAGGGGAAAAAAAAATATTTTATATTTTTATTTTGTATTAGAATATTTGTTCTCTATGTTCAACATATCATTTATAAAAATTAAAAATCTTCATTTACTAAATAGGGTAAAGTGTGAATCAGATAGGCTGTGGAAAGAATTGTTTAGAAACACTGAAGTTTCATCAAGCGCAAATAAACTCTTATTTTCCAGACGAGTTTATTTTAATAATGACTTATCCCAGACAAATAGCAATTTTCTGCAATGAAGAGTTTTAAATGTCAGTGCATTATTTTTAGCAGTTTGTAAAGAAGACTATCTTAAATTATTCCTAAGACATTAATTACTCTGAAAGAGATACTCCACACAAACATTTTTAAATTTTTGAAAATAAAAGTACGGGATACTATAAGATATAATGGATTTTTAAATGAATAGTGAATGTGTGTTCCGACTAAATCACGATGCAATATTTTAGCTGCATGAATTATTTTAGATTTAGAGCAATAATCATTTGTACACCCTTCTTTGGTCTTCATACTATTAACTTATTGTATAGTAATTAAAAAAAATAATAATAATCTTACAATTGAAATAGAAATTTGTAGTTTGAAAACGCTAGTGAAAAAGTCCTTGAAAAAAAAAAAAAAATAAATAAAAAAAAAAAATAAATAATAATAATAATAATAAAAGGGCGGGTGCATATAAACCCCATTTGTATATATATATATATATATATATTCTACTTTTAAATACCAGATACTACTAGTCGGAAAAAAATGGCACTGGCGCTCAAATTTTACTGGAGAAAATTGTAAATTTGCCAACTTTGTGTATAGTGATTCCAGAAGTGATATACGATAAAACCGATTTAATAAAAGACATATCGTTCGATATAAAAAAGTAAACAAAGTACAATAAAATGCTATATTTCTTATAGTTAAAATCATTTTTAAATATTTTTAAATAACATACGTCATAGTTGTATACATCTGTACAATAACAAGGTTTAAGCCAATTTTTTAAAATGGTACCCCATTTGTGAATTTATAAAATAATTTGGAAAAAATCAAGTAAGTTTAATGAAAATCAATTATGCTTTCAAACAATTAATCGAAATGCGCAAAGCAGTTTATTCAATTTTAAAATACATTTCAAAAGTAAAATGGTACAGTTGTAAAATAAATATATATTTCGGCGAGTAATTTCGTATGTGTAAGGTAAGATGATGTTTACTACTTGATATTTACCATTATTTACAGTAAATATTCAAATTCAGGGTATTATTATATGTTCGATGCAGAAAAGCTTATAGAAATTTTCAGTGTGGAGCTGAAAATTGACCTTGTGAAAGTGCCTCTTTGCCAAAATTTGACTTTGTGAAAGTGCCTCAATGAGGCACTAAATTGGTTCAGGATTAACCTCTGAATAATCCATCTAAAATGGAAGAATAAAATGTGTCGAGTCCCCCTCTTACTTTTTACAAATTTTTAAATTATTTGCCGATATAAAAACAATAAAAACTTTTTAATTCCGCATAAAACTCTTTTTAATATAATGTAAGGATCAGTGCTGACAACTTGTAGGGACTTTTTATTTAATTATCACCACTAATTTTAAAGAATGGCGTTTGTTATATATGATAGTCGATTAGACAGACAAACATTACAATATAAAAATAGTGATGAATATTGAATGAAAATGTTGGCAACATTGGTAAAGATTCGAAATTAATTTCAGCCGTACAGAACTGCCAACATTTTAAACTTTTAAATCAGAATTGACACCAGTATTTTTAAATGGAATATGTTATTTATATTTTCGACGATTAGTATTACCGAAAACAGCTGTAAAAAATTTCCGGTGTGAAGTCTTTCTTGAAAAACGGGAGACTTGGCACCTATGGCCGTATAATTAGACTTTCTAAACAAATTTTTCCCAGGCATATCAACAAAAAAGAAATAAGTTTAAGCGAATGATTCGCCATAATATCGCAATAACACAGAAAACCAAAATAAAATACAAAAATTTGATCTTGAGCGAAAAAGAATTTGGTATAATAACAGAGCATTAACCTATTTGAACAAACGCCTATTCATCCTAATGGGGGTGGCTAGATCCTTGAAAGGGTTGAGCGGTGTGTAGAGGTGTGCCGGGAATAGTGGCATCAAAGGGTTGAATTTGTCACCAAGGTGTGGACATAGAAGGCCAGAAGAAAGAATTGTTCCAGGGGAGGAGGGTGCACGGTTTTAAAATCCCCATTTATCTTTTGAATAGAGGTGCAGAATGCTAAGTGACTGACTGCACGCCCCAGATTTAAAAAAGACCGACGCATTATGCATGCTGTATACAACAGGTACGCCAGTCATTGTGTCTGAGATTTCCAGACTTAGATTTTTCTGGCGGTTAACTTGACGCCCTGTGCTGAAGGTCAAAAAGCCATATAAGTTATCTTTGCGCGTTATTCCACTGCTTTCTCAAAATATTTCCCACTGTGTAAAAGTTACTTGAGGGTGTTTTAAAAATATGTATTTTTTTCCTCTTAACAATACAAAATTTTTTTAAAGCATTACTTGAGTCTTTAAAAGGATTTCGGAGGTGTTATTAAAATTAAATGATTACAAATCGAACGGTATTTTCAGTTTTCTGCTAAATACGGCTAATTAGCTATTTTGAGTTACAACGGATAGATTTTATAGCGGTATCTTCGTGAATACCGGATCGCCGATTTTATTAATTATTGTTATTATTATTTCATTCATCGAATGGTATTTTCAATTTTTATGTATGATCAATTTTCATTTCAAATGTTTACGGAAAAAAAGCACTAAAAATATGTGCGGAAATAAGTAGTTACAATAAAAATGGAGTTACAGTTAAAATTTAGTGGTGGATATGGAGTAAGAAAGTTCCTAGATTTAGCAACACCGACCACAGAAGTGGAATTAAATAGGACCAGTAAAGGTTTTAAGTCGAGTAATTGTTATCATATACAGAGCCTGATTACGACAGGCGTACACTGATACCACTATTCTTTTTAACAAACATTTTTTGATTATGACAACCAAGAATTTCTCGTTAAAATAAGGATATAATTAGTTTTATAAAATAGTGGTGTCTGTTTGTGCACGTGCAAATTTCCTTAACAGGCATCAGTCAATTCTTACAAAAATAATATCCAAATAAAAGTACAGAATTTTTTTTATGATAAATAAAAAGTTATTGTTAAGAAATAGTGGTGTTAGTGTGTTCCGGTATTAATCAAGCTCTAGTCGTACAACATTGATTTTTTTAATTTTTAACATGATAATATAAGAGGGAAATGGGCACCGACAGCACTTGGTCACAGGGATTGCTTTACGGAGGGGCATTCGGTGCACGTGCAGGAAGCCCTAAACTGGCATTGTGTATATTAAATTAAATATATATTTAAGATTTATTCCAGAATGTTGTAATTATTAATGTATGTTACTTACAATGTTATTGAACAAAAAATCTTGGGGGGTGGGGGGGGGAGGGTGGAAGGTCATTTAAATTCTTAGAGTGGGCTTTTGCTTAATTTTTTTTTATGTGATATTTCGAGATTACAAATGTGTATCCTTTCAAGGTGTTTTGAATTTTAAACCCTGTTACTTCTGAGAATTCTGGGGGGAGGGGGGTATATATGTGTAAAGGAGTATTGATTGGTTATGTTAAAATGGCATTTTTAAAGATCTTTGAGTTTACTAAAAAATAAAATAAAACAAACTAAAATAGTCGATGGTAATAAACCTCATAGTTGTGAGTGCCACATGGTCCCCAGCTGGGTAAATGGTCCCTACTGGGTCAACTTGCATAGAAACAGATATATATCTTCCGATGATTAACAAGATGACGCCTGTTCAGCACTAATGCATGAATCAGTCTAAAGCAGAAAAAAATCGCTACGAGTCATTTTTAACTCCTACTCTGAATAACTTGAGCTTAATCAACTGCACATCTAGCGTCAAGTAACATAAAGCTTTTGTACAAATCCTTGGATAGCATCGAACCATCTAGGTATAATCATCTCATACTTTTTTTTGCACCACTGATTTCAGGCTTCACTTCAGTGATTTTGGGGGTTTAAACGGATAAGTTAGCCCCTTCTACACAAGGATGCTTCCCTACTGACTGACCAGAGCACTGAAAACCGACCTAAATAGGTCAATGAACTAAATCATATGAAGAGTCCTGTATGAAGACTCCCTCCAAAATTGGGCGGCTTATTTCAAGGTCACCCCCCCCTTTTTTTTTTGCCTTAACTACCCCCCTTCCTTTTTTTTTCCCTGCCTTCTCTTCTTACCTTTCTTTTCTGATACTCTACTTTCGTGGGAATAGTCGTTCGAATGCCCAGGGGTCAAGATAGAGTCTGGTGTACTGTCTAGAAAAAAATTGGAGAGAGACATGAGAAAATGACGGCGATCCATCACTTACTTTTAAAAGGAAATAGAAAGTTTATTAAGTTTAACTTCACATTTAGGTGTAAATTTTCAAGTTTCAAAAATAGAATGAACTATGTATTTTCCTATTGTTGATTATGAAAGAAGGAAAGAAAAAGAAAGGACATCCAGAAAAACATGGTAACTTTCTCTTTAGGAGACTTGGTCTTGCAAATTCATTCTCTTCTAAGCATTTAATGTTCATTAATTTTTTTTTTTTTTTTTTTTTTTTGAAAAATCCTAAACTAGTTTTATAACTGGCTTTTAGACACAGAGTTTTATATGAAAAGAAAAATTAGTCTTTTTACTTTTCGAGAAAAGTTTGATTTTATAACATCTATATATGTTAACCTGATAAAATCCAAATCATAATTAATTTAATAAATAAATAAGTTTATAAGTAAACGCTATAAAGTGCAACAAAACTCGTTATAGGTCAAAATAATAACATGACCTTTCATCAGGTGAAATAACTAGGAACGAGAATATCATCAAAACAGCAAGATACACTCGTTTCTGATACTAAGAAATTTAAAGTGACTTCTGCGTATTGGTTTCTTCAAAACATCATTTGTTAAGTGCTGCTATCAAATGAACACAAATGGAACAAAAGTTTAAAAATCTATTAAAACATTGAAACAAATCTAAGAAACATTGAAAAATTCTAGCATGTAGCATATATTGATACATATATACTTATGAAATGTAATTAAAAGTTCCCTTAAATTTAAAGCTTCATTTCTCGAACTTAAATGATTTTGCCTCCCACTAATCCACTGATAGATAGCGCCCTAATTAATTCTTTATTAATTTATCTTCTAAATATTTCATTAATTCCAAATTCATTAACTTGTTCTCAATTCTTAAACTTATTTTATTTTATGATGAAACAAAACCGTTATTATTTATTACAGTGTGCAATTCAAACGTAATTTTAATCTAGAATCTTCTGACTGACCCCTCCCTCCTGTGTTTCGTACGACTTCCCCTCCCCTAAGCCAATCGGAGAAGCGCGATCACGTGACCTCAGTTAATTCGAGGGAAAACATAAGTTCAGTTTTAGAAAAAGGGATTGGATGTAACTACCACTGAGCTAAAGAGCATGTAACTGGTAACTACTTAGCAGCGGCAAGCATGATTTAGGTTGGTTGGTTGTTTGATTGGGTTTTACGTCGCACTAGTGATGCTCAATGGGCAATGCATGATTTAGGATAGCTTTCTTTTGCTTTTTGAAAGGCTCATCTTCTGAATATGTGGTGTAAACCCCTGAATTTATTAAAGAACTATGATTCCATGACTGCATCAAATGAACCCAATCTTTTCTGTGTCTGCTTTAATACGACATATAAAGTGCGTCCCAAAAGTTTATAGACAACCGGTTTTTTTTAAATCTAAGAGCTAATTAAACGAGTAAGAAAGACAAAATAAATTATGTAAATATGTACTGACGTAATACAAATAATGAAATAATTAAAGAACGTTAAACGCACATAAATTTAACATAAAAAAATAATAACAAATGCTGTTCCAAAAATATATAGACAATCGGAGTTGAAAGCTGACTGAAGTACTGATCTCCAAATTTGCATATTCCAAGGTCATGTACTTATGACGCAATAGTATTCTGAGATAAAAGCTGTTTTTCTTTTTCCGACTCATTGTACAGATGCCTCGCAACGTGCAGTTTTCCAATAATGAAATTTTGAAAACCTATTGTTTGAATGTTCGTGGAATGAAAGTTGTGGAAATTTCAGGAAAAATTGGAAGGGCTAGTATTTACCAAATTCTGTCAAAAGCTGGCAATTTTGAAACAAAATCACGTTGTGGGTGACCAAAGAAAACAACTAAACGACAAGACAGAGAGATTTTCAGATTAGTTTCAACCCAGAACCTGTCTGTACGGTCGATTTCTAGAGAGGTGACCGTTCGAGTATAAAAATCCACGGTGCATCGACGGCTGCAGGTAAGTAAATTGCTTACTTATAGTACAGCGTCTAGAATAAACAGTGTGGAAAGCGGCGAATAAAATTGTACTAAAAAAATTAAGCCTGTCACCAGATGTCATTGTAATCGAAGCTAGTGTCACGACAACAAAACCGAGACTCCCTATTGGTTAATTATATGCTTAGATCACGTGATTAAACTGACGAAACTGGGAAAAACCAATCAGGTCTTCGATTTGAGCAATAGCTTCGATCACAGCGACATCTGGGTAAGCTTAATTTTTGTAGCATCATTTTTTAACATCACGGTTATAGGCGATTGCCACACTGTTTATTCTAGACACTGTACTTATAGCAAATGCATCGTTCACCAAAGTTGACAAAATGGCATAAAGACGTTCGTGTTTAGTGGGCTGGAAATCATATGAATTGGACATATGAATGGTTGAATGTTCTGTTTAGTGATGGAAAGAAGTTCAATTTAGATGGCCCCGATGGTTGGAAATATTACTGGCATGATATTAGCAAGGAACCACAAACTTTTTTCAACAGACAACAAGGAGGGGGTTCACTCATAGTGCGGGAAGCATTTTCCTTTAAAGGAACTACCGTCACTACCGATATTGTTTTTTTTTTTTTTTAAAGGTTCCGAAGATTACCAGAAAATGCTAGAAGTACAGTTACTTCTATTTGGAAAGTTGCTAGGTGGGGAAGAATGGATATATCAGTAAGACAATTGCTATTCACGTGTCAAACTCTACAATGCAATGGTTTAGACAAAACCAAGTAACTATTATGGACTGGCCAGCCCTAAGTCCGAACCTAAACCCAATGGATAACCATTGGGGAATATTAGCTAGAGAAGTATATGCTAATGGCGTCAATTTGCATCAGTTCAAGATCTAATGCTGCAAATTGAAAGAAGTTGGTTTTCTCTAAAGCCAGAAATTTTTCAAACTATTGTTTTCAGGATGCCTGATCGAGTTTTTGAAGTGAAAAGGAAAAATGGCTCAAAAATTTGAATGTAAAAGAAAAAATAATGAGTTGTCTATAAACTTTTGGGACAGTACATTTTCAGTTTTAGTTTCTATTACAATGTCTGTGATTGTAACATATTATTTTTGTATAGTATTATTATTGTCTTGAAATTACTTATAATTAAAAATGATTTTGAAATCTTTAATCATCTTTTCAATTGTGAAAAAAAAAAAAAAAAAAAAAAAAAAAAACACCGTTGTTTAAAAACTTTTGGGACGCACTGTATGTAAAAGCTGTATAAGGGTGTACATATACTATATTATATATAAATCTGTACACCTTTTCAAACACAGCGCGAGAAGAAATAAAAGAATTTGAAGATAATATTTAAAAAATAAATTATTAAGAATCCTTATAATGAAGGCATATGTACAATACTTCAGGGGCTTTGATTGATTGTTGTATGGGAATAAATGTGCATAACTTCTGTTGAACCGTGTGCATTTGCCAGAAATTTACAGTCCAAAGCCCAATTAACACCTATTTTGATGTGTAAATTATTTCAATAGCAAGATTTAGGAAAGGAAAAATGAAATCTAAATTACTTATTAAACAATTAACAATTGAAACTTTTAATTACACATTTATTTATTTATTTCACAACAAATAAATAAATGAAATCAGCTAAAAAATAATCAAAAAATTCACAAGAAAAATAATAAAACTAAAATATTACTTAACTACAGCTATTGAAGAATTCATCAAACTCACAAGAAGTTAGAAGGATAAATACAGTTAAACTTAGAATTAAAGTTAGAAATAATTTATAATTTAATTTTTAAAAATAAAATTTATACACGAAAAATAAAATAAAACTAGTAATCATTAATTTACTAAGTAAACATTTAAAAATTAATTATTATAAAGGAATATAAATATCCAATTGTCTATATATACACTAAAAGACCAAAAAAAAAAAAAAAAAAGCCGCACTGCAGAAATATTGACATATATCTTTTTTATTTGAAATAACTTCAAAACTAATGGTTGAAACAAATAAAACTGTCATGTTTCCATAATACAAAACAGATGAAATGATACATATGGACATTTTCGATTTAGTAATTCGTTTTATTACATTCTACTAAGTATTTAATAAAAATTTATATAAAACTTTTTTTTTAAATGTAATATAATAAACTTTGTATTTTATTATGATTTATTATATGAAATGAACAAGTTATATTTTAATATATGAAATAAAACAATTTATTTGTTAGATCTAAATAATTACTTAACAAAAATACGTATTCTGCATTGAGTTAATTGCACTTTTATATGAATTACTGCTTTAATGCGCAATGGCATAGTTTTATACAGAGTTTTTACATAAAACTCAGAAATTTCACTGTGCCCAAATATCATAAATAATTTTTTCTAGTTCTCGCAGAGTTGTAGGCTACAAATTTCGAATCTTCGCCCCCTCTCTCTCTGCCTTTTTACAGACTAAACATTTTCAAGTGGATTGAGATTAGGACTATTTCCAGGTCTGGTAAAGACGAAACTGTACGATATTCTTTGTAAGATTTAATTTAAAGTGAAAAAAGATATTATTACTTACAGAATTACGGATGCTCATGGGAATGGATAGGTAATTTTAACAATTTGAATCAAATAAACGCATCACAGACGCGCATTATTGTCTTGAAATGCTGTTTACGAGAAAGTCTGAAATACCTTCAAAATAGTCGGTCGGGCGACACTTTTATAATGACCGTGTTTTATTTCGAGTTAATTGATCCCTTGAGTATAAAAATTTGCCCGACTCCTTGAAAAGTTGCACCTCCGTACCATAATGTACGGAGAATACGGCACTGTTTTAAGAGTGCGATTTTCATTAAGTCGGTCACATTTTCGCCATCCTACTAGCTTTTCTTATCAGCTCGAAATAAATTAAACTTGATTCATCGGAGAAAACCAGTTCAGCCCAATAATTAACTGTTTTTTTTTTTTTTTTTTTTTTTTTTTTTTTAATTTTTGGTCATTTGAATTGAAATCTTGATTTTGAAATTCTTTCCCTTAATAATGACATTTTTTGCAGATCTTCTGTTTTTTTAACCTGTTTTGTTTAATTGTTCCCGCACTGTTTTT
Source organism: Salticus scenicus (assembly GCA_963930645.1). Lineage (NCBI taxonomy): Eukaryota > Metazoa > Arthropoda > Arachnida > Araneae > Salticidae > Salticus > Salticus scenicus. The sequence continues at coordinate 78,344,022 of OZ005653.1, forward strand.
GAAGAAAGTATTTTTCTATACACTTTTTTTTTTTTTTTTAAATCTTTTCTAAGTTATGAACATGATACAAATCGATTCTTTTTTTTTTTTTAACTCTTATTTTTTAACTTGCTGATATCTCGCTTGGATGAGGAATATGGCCGCCTGAAGCCAAATTTCCAGTTTAAACAGACAAAAAATTTTATATCTTGCTAAAAATTGCCTCACAAATATTTCGTTAACATTTAATTATTTTGCCATCTCACGTTGTGACATAGTTAATTGCTTTATCCTTGTCATTTTTGAAATATTTTCTAAAATTACAATATGTTTTTAACACTGCGCTCAAACCTTAAGTGTACGTGGAGGACGACGTTGTAAAATCAGTTCGAAAATTTGCTTTTAAACGATAAAATTGGCGGTTGCAGAAAGAGAAAAAAAAAATATCCAAGCGGCTTTTTTTTTTTTTTTTTTTTTTTTTTTGTCCATTAGTGTATATATTAAGCTTTTCCTAATTGAAAAAATATCTTGTTTAATTATTAAATTTCACATTTTGTTTGTTTTTGTTCTCTTAATTGTTTTTTTTTTCTCAGTTCTTGTTTGTATCTCTTGAATTGAGTTTCATGTCGTTTTTACGCACCGGCAAAATTATTAAAATTGTAACTAATAATCTACGAATAAATTTATGGATAGATTGCAGTTAAATTAAATAAAAAAAAATCTTAAACACAATTGCTTTTTACTATGTCTACATATCTCCCATCGAAAAAAATCAAAACGTATTTCAACCGTTTTGAGATATGTTGTATAATAAGGAAACTGCACATGAGACAGATTTTCCTTAATTTTAAAAGTTTTAGAGGTTATGGAAATAATACGCCAAAGTAATGTAGGAAACTGATTTTACAATACAAAAGCACAAATTATAAAATATGTTGACAGTTATTGCTGATTCTAAGACTTGAAAGTCATAGTCATTGATTCTGAAGGACACTAACAAGCTATATTACATTTTTTTTTTTTTTTTTTTTTTAAGGAAAGTCATAAAAACTCTACACAGCAATGAAAAGTTATTTTTCATTCAACAAGCGCTATTTAGGAAATATATAAACGTTTCAAATCCACATTTATAAGCACATAAGTATAAACTAGTGTGTGATCTTTGTATGTATCAAAAACTTTACACAGCAGTAAAAGTTATTTTTCATTCAACAAGCGTTATTTAGGAAATATATAAACGTTTCAAATCCACATACAGATTTTAAAACTTCTTTACACACCATAAATTTAAAGCCTCAGTAGCACGTGTTCTTTTGCACTTGATGAAGAAAGGCTACGTCCTTTCGAAACCGGATGTGCTGGCTTTAAATTTATGGTGTGTAAAGAAGTTTTAAAATCTATATTGATTGTACACCAGTTTTGAATTTTGTTTTGTTTCAAATCCACATTTATAAGCACATGAGCAGAGCCTGATTAAGGGGGAAGCACACATTATCTCCGCTCTCACCGGAATATTTTTACAATTATTTTTTACTTCATGTCATAGAAAGTCCACGCTTTGACGAGGAAATATTTTTTATAAAAAATGAACGGTGTAAAACAATCCAATTTACTCACCGTTATTAGACACCAGAATTCTTTTAAAATAATTTTTAATGAGAATTTTTCTGTTTATTATAGGAGGAGAGTATTTGTTAAAAAGAACGGTGTAAGTATAAATAATATGTGCTTCCCCCTTAATCAGGCTCTGCACCAGTGGCGGATTTAGGGGGGGGGGGGCTGGGGGGCTGAAGCCCCCCCCAAAACACTGACATTCGCAATTGAATATTGCAATTGTAAATTTTTTATTGGTCTAGAATAACACTTTGAAAAATCTTAGCCCCCCCCCCCCCCCCAAAGTCAAGTTCTGGATCCGCCACTGCTCTGCACATGAGTATAAACTAGTGTGTGATCTTTGCATGTATCAAAAACTTTACACACAGCAATAAAAGTTATTTTTCATTCAATAAGCGCTATTTAGGAAATATATAAACTTTTCAAATGCATATTTATAAGCACATAAGTATAAACTAGTGTGTGATCTTTGCATGTATAAAAAACTTTACACAGCAGTAAAAGTTATTTTTCATTCAACAAGCGTTATTTAGGAAATGTGCATCACATGTAATCTGTCATCGCAAAAAAACGATATAAGGCCTACTTGTAATTAAATTTTTTTTAGAAATTTGGATTTCATAATCTGAAAAATGACACTCCATGTCAATTAAAATAGTCAATTAATTTTTGCCTTTTAATCGATGTCAATTAATCTTTTAAATAGTTACTATATCAGTCGACGCACAATTAATTTTTTTGAATACCACTATAAGGTAACCCCAACCTGAGTAGTCTTTAATCGAAAATAACTACTGCAAACAATTGCTTTTTCTAATAAAAGAAAGATTTTGCCGACCCCTGTTAATATATCGTAATTTTATTTAATCAGAATTAAATAAATTTAATATCCTCCATTTTTTGCTTATATTCGCAGGTCAAGTCCGTATTACACTAGAAATTTTATTAAAATGTAATATTTTCTTTACCAAAACCTGGAACATATATAAGTTTGTCTATAGTTTATATTTTCTGGTATGAAATGGATTTATCTGGCATGCTGATTATATGCAGAAGATTATGATACTACAAAAAAGCTCTCTTTTTTTTCCTTTTTCAGTATTCCTCGTCTTCAATATTGTACAGAAGAGGGGATATACAAACTAATCGAAATAGATTAACAGATAAATATATAAAAACTAACTTATTATATCATAATGTTTAAAATATATTCTTAGTTTTTCTTTTTCACTGTTCACATTTACTTTCAAGTTTTAGAATCTTAGAAAAATATGAAGATCTCCTAGGGCCCGTGAAAAGCAAAGTATGAATTCGTAAATTCGCATGTTTTAATCTGAATTATTATTATCATTGTTATAATCATTATTATAATTATTTGTAAGTACTATACAGTTTATAAGTTTAAATGTTTTTACCCTAAGAATGTGCGATAATTTTTCAATTCAAGAGTGATATATTAAAAGGAATCTTTTAGTGAAGATAATTTCAGTTAAAATACAAGTTTAAAGCTGATTTTCGAGACAGGAAAGTCAGAGAAAGGTCGCCATCGGATGCTTTACATTTTAATTCAAGACGTACGCCATTTACAAAAAGAAAAAATGCTGCATAATTCTTAGATAAATTCCTTCAAGAATATCTCAGGCAGACTTCCATTATTATTACGAGGGGAAAAAAAAAATATATTGTTTAAAATTGTACTGTTTATTTAAATTTACAATCATATAGTAAATATGAAATATATATTTGATTAAATTAATTCAATGCAAAAGTCACAATGTAGAATTTACAGTTTCTTTCTTAACACAATATTTTAAACGTCTCTGTTTATTAGAAATGCATAACTTAATTGTCTTCTTCACACTCATAATCAGAATTATTTTACTTTAACTATGCAACGTATTCAAATGAGTTAATTTCTAAATCCGCTTTCGTGAGAACTCACAAATTAATCACCAATAACCAAATAAATTCCATACATTGGTTAGACTGTTTCATTTATTCATTTTAAACTGAGAATTTTACGCTTAAATTTTAGAATCAACGATACGAATATAATTGAATGTAATAGATTTAATCGTAGGTAATTTAATGGTAAGAACGACGGGATAGACAAACAATGAAAGAATCATTTTAAATTTATTGTAAACTTCTAATGTTTAATCAGTAATGTTTAATCAGTAAACATTTAAATAATTTCAAATACTTTGCTAACAAATTTAATTATTTGGGTTGTTTAATTATTTGAGTACTTTCGCCATTTAATTTTGAGAAATAATATTTTGGAAAACAAATAAGTTTATGACAATGCAAACAAAATAGAGTAGTAGAGAATTGTTTGTTCATCGATATTTAATTTTCTTATTACATAAGGGGAGGGGTAAAAAAAGTAAATAAATAACATTTAAAGTAAATCACACATGTGTTGCAAAATAAACACTAAATCTTCTTTAAAAAAAAAAAAAAAAAAGAGAGAGAATATGATGCTCTTTTTATCCTTATAATTTGTATCTATTTTAAATGATCTTTTTTAAATTAAATTTCAATTAAGTTTAGACAAAGAGATTATGTTTAATATAAGTTTTACAAATATATTAAATAAAGTATGAAACATATATTACATTATTCAAGATGATTGTAAGTATATATATTTATATTAGCAGTAATTAACCGGGAAAGAAATTTGTATGTGTAGGGCATCGTTTACCCCCACCTCATGGAGGAAGTATTCCGGGGGTGTAAATTTTTTTTATGGGTACCTTGCAAAAGCACTCGCCAATAACTTTAAAACGAACCACTAACAATACACAGGGGATTATTTAAATTAGGGCTGATTAAACAGTATCTATATCATTTTTATGGTGTGTTGTGTACTACCTGAAAACAAACATATAAGATAGTTTCACTCATCATTTAAATAAAATCGTATACAGAGAAATTAAAACTAATGAAAAACCGATTAATCGATTCCCATCTCTTATTTAAAATAAATCTTTTTTTTTTTCCCCTTTCCCCATTTGTAAAAAAAAAAAAAAAAAAAAAAAAAAAGAAAGAAAGAAAGAAAAGAAAAGAAAAGAAAAAAGCTGTTATAACAAAATTGACTTTCTTTCGACAGTAAGCGTTGTCCTTATTATTTGTTATAAAAATCGTCTGCATTCACCATGGAAAATAATTTTTTAAAAATAATTTGTATAGGAAAATATAGAAGAATGTTTTGTGATGGCCCCGCAACGTATAAAAGTATCACAATAATAAAGAAAGAAAGAACTGAAATCATTTAGAATGCTAAACTTAGACATTTTTAAAAGTAGTTTTTTAAAAATATATCTGTAGAAAAATTAAAAAACACGATTTATTTTGAAAGCTTAAAAATTTTTACAAGTAAAAATTACTTATAGCAAATATAATTAGTTAAATATAACTTATGTTAATAGTGAAACTTTTAGACATTTATTTTGTAAATTAAAGGTTGGATATGAATAAATTATAAAATTTGAAACTAGTTTCAGAATTTTGTTCATTCTGAAAATTATTTGTCGCCTATTACGTCTAAATTATCAAAAGTTTATTTTTTTAACTTTCATTTCTTGATATTTATTTATTTAATAAAAATGTATTTTCCACAACTATAACTGTTAATACACCTGAATTAACATTGTATAATTAACACACATATGTATATCGATTATAGATAGTGACAGTTGACGGCCACAAAGTTCATATTAAAAATAATAACAATAATAATTTAAAAGGAAAGAAAGAAAAATGAGACGTAGTGTATAGGAAAAAAAATTAAGAAATAATTCCGTTTCATTGTGGGAAAAATTAAAAATTCTAAAAATAAATAAAATAAAATATAATAATAATAATAATAATGTTATTAAAAATTAATTGAAAAAAAAAAAAAAAAATTCTGCGGCTATAAGATGAAAAAAAAATTTTTTTTTATTATTATCTATATAATATTTTTCTAACGTGGAACGTTACAATTATTTTTTGTTGAAACGATACGATTGTGGTGAAATTAATGAACGTGAGGATAAAAAAAAAAATATATTTAAAAATGAACAATATTTAAGCACGCGGACTCAGCTCAATGAACTAATAAGAAAAATGACGATATTTGTATGATGACATTATTTTATGGGAAAATGTAATTTTAGTTGCTTCTTCAGAATCTTTGCAAGCGTAATTTGAAACATAGCAATATTTTTAAAGATATATACAGAATATGAATTATTATCATAAGCTGACTAAAAAACGCAATCATAAAAAGTATAATCAAAATTCAAAATAGGATATTTTTAAACAAAAAGTTGTTCCAAAATAAGTAAAACGTCATTTTCTATTTCGCCTTTAGAAATAAAATTTTCAGAAAGTGTTGCTTTACAAGAAATTTTTCGTGAATTTTCATTTGAAACTTTTTGACTTGGAAAAGGAATTTCCAAAGGGTATATATTCCCACCGACAGCCAAAGCCCATGTTATTCTAAGGGAAATATGTTTCTGCAATCACTCATTACCTTACTATTACAGTGAAACCTCTCAAGTTGGACACCCCTATAAGTTGGACACCCCTCTAAGTTGGACGCTTTTTCTCGGAACGGAATGTATCCATTAACATTATGTCTAACCCCTATAAGTTGGACACCTCTCTAAGTTGGACACTTTTTCTTGGAACCGTAGGTGTCCAACTTAGAGAGCTTTTACTGTATTACTTTTTTTTTATTATTTTTAATTTCGTTTTCACATTCAGAAAATTTCATAACGGTTAAATTAGTACTCATTTTATAAAAAATGATTATTATTTTATTTTGTTTTATTATTATTTCTATGATTTTGAGTTCAAAAATGCGAATTTTCCGTAAACGCATTATTTCTCATTTTTCATCCGGAAAATGGGTAACAATTCAATGATTGTGAATTTTCTGAATGTGAAAACGGAATTAAAAAAAAAAAAAAAAAGACAATAAGTAATTATGGATTTTTTTTTTTTTTTTTTCCCATAGAATAACATGGGCTATGGCTAAGTATAACATTGGTTATGGCTAGATTAGGTATTGTCCGCTGTTAATTAAGCATTGCCTTTTTTTTTTTTTTTTTCCCCGATTTTAAGTCCGATCGCATAATTTGACGAAGTCATGCGGAATTTATTCATCAACAACACATGCACACAAGCAACAAAAAACCTAAATGTACATTTTAACTAATTCACACATGTTTTTTTTTTATTATTATTATTGTTATTCAGGCAATAGAGAAGACAGAGAAAAGACGTCGTGAAGAAGAAATTTGTCCTAACTCAAAATTGTCCAAAAACCGGTTCCGAAACTTTTCGGTCCATCACGTGTGCACTTTCCATCGATGAGAGAAGCGACCGGTTCCATAATTTTTCGGAAGGGTGACCTTTTCGTGGGCCGGTCTTTGGCGCCAGTCGACCGCCGGCCTACCAGAACATAATCTGCAAGCAGTCGGTTTTTGGATTACGATGTGATGTTGGATTACTTTCTCTCCTCCTCCTCCACTTCATGTGGTGATGTTAGAAAAATAATTCGGTGTGATGTAGCAGTAGAAAATTAGAAGAATTACAAGGGAAGTGTTTCGTAATTGCACGTAGAGAGGGAAAGTAATTTTTTCCACTAAAACTAGTGTGTTTGTCGAGTAGTAACAAATAGAACTAGTGTGTTGTGGGTATCACAAAACTTTCTTATATATTTTCTTTCCTATGCAAATACACGCAGGGAAAATTATTTATTAAAATTATTTTCCATTGTGAATGCAATTCATTACGGTAGTGTAAAACAATAATGTCAAAAAATAAATAAATGAATAAAATACAAATAAATGAATAAATAAAAATCGATAACTTTGTTTTAAATCATCACAGATGAATGGTGCCATTCGTTTTTTAAGCTATTGATAGTTTCTTTTTAAAAGTACTTATATTGAAAATATGCACACCCAATTTCTTGGAGAGGGTATCCTAGAACCAACATAAAAAAAAAAAAAAAAAAAGAACCATAACGATTGCTTTTTAAGTTTTCACCAATGAAAGTCGCTAGTCACGCCCCTCAACCTACTTTCGGACAAGGGGTGTCAAAAGATTTTTCGCTGTGTCATCCAATTACAGACGGATCTGGCCCTTTCACTCGTCACGTGATGGATAAAAATCATCCTTAATCTTCGTTACCATTTGAGCAGGAACTTTAGTATTGAATGCGCTTTCTAGTAACGTAAATGCTCTAAAATACATATACACCTTTTTCTTTCTTTCTTTTCTCTTTCCTTGAATTGAAATATGAATTGGTTGAATTATAAATATGTATACATATTTTTTTTAAACATCCTATTGATTGGTTAAAAATACTTCTTATTGTGCACCTGCACATCTATGAGAAATTTTATCTTATACTGTGACAGTAAAAATATTATGGGGAAAAAAAAGTGTGACAACACCACCTATCAAGCGATTGACCTCTTAATTTAAAAGGATAACAGGAGCTAAGGCATAAATAAATTACTTAGTTCTCAACATTTAAATGAAATTTCAATTTGTCTTTTACAAGAACGCGAAACAATTCTGCTACAGCCAAAAAACCCTAAATGATTAGATTTTTACTTTGATAATTAGAGACAAAAATTACTTTAAAAAAGAAGATTTAAGAAAAAAGGCGTGAAGAAATAAATCACAATGTTCTATAAGATTAGCTTTTTCTTTCCCCTCTGTGGATAATTATCAATTTTCCCCGCTACTTTTACAACCGAGAACCTTTAAAAAATATATAAAGCGGCATTTTTAAAAGTAAAAAAAAGTAGAAACTTATGAAAGGGTGTTTGGGGGGTGGGGGGTGGGTATAATATCCATTTTCGGTGAAAGGTTTTGTTTCTTTTAAACTTAAAAACGAATTTCTCTCTAAAATAAAGCATGCTATAATAATTATTGTGATATATATCATCCATAATTTGATAAAGAGACAAAAAAGAAAAAGAAAGCGGGAGAGAAAAAATGCATATTCTACACAAAATACATATAATTTTATCGTAAAAAAATGCTTGTGCCGAAACAGTTAAATGGAAATAGCCTTGTCATGATAGACAGTAATTCTCTTTTAACATGAGATCTCGATAGAAAAAGTATGCTTGTATTTTGCTTTATACAACGTTTGTAAAAGCTTTGTATCCAGGAGAAACTTTAATATATTATAAAATTTAGAAAGTTCTTTCTTGGAAACTTTAGTTATGAAGAAATAATTGTAGCAACTATGCAGTCATTATTTAAAAATTTTTTTTTTTTTTTTTAAATGCATTTTTACATGTTGTGTGTATGGATGCTGGTTATTAAATATTTCTCTTAAAGAAAATAAAAACTTGTCTATTTCTTTTTTTTTAAATGACACAAGAAATTAATCAATCTAAAAAAATATATTATTTAACATTAAAACAACATTTAACATTCCGTATAAAAAATATGTATATATATATATATATATATATTTAAAATTTTTGAAAAACATGCTACTCTTTCAAAAAAGTGCACTACAAGATTATCAAAGATATAAGATAAAATGTCAAAAATTACTGAATAAAAATAATAAATAAATAAATATGGTTGCTGTATCTGTCGTTTCAGCTTCACACACAATAGCATCTACATTACTACATTATTTATTAATATCTTAATTTATTTTGAATAACTATTTCTCATACATTCATTATATTAACATTCTCATATCAATCTATTATTAAGCTAATTTTGGAGCCGATGTATTTTTTCCGGATCAGAAGAAATAGATATTCAGGACTAATAAAAAATTGCTCAAAATATGATGATTCTTTTAAAGTTTCAAATAATTTGAATGTAAGTGAAAATAATAATAATAATAATAATAATATAAGTTGAAAAATTATCCTTCAAATGCCTAACTTTCTTTAATAGTTAAAAACATTGTTATAATATTTATACAGACTTTTTTTTTTTTTTAATTTCAAATAATTCAAATATAAATAAATAAATAAAAAGACATAAGTTGAGAAATCACACTTCAAAGCCAATGGAAAATTTAACCTTCTTTTAATACCCACAATTATTGGTTTAATAATTACAGACATTTTTAAAGTTTCAAATAATTAAATGTAAATGAAACAGTAACTGTACAAATTAAAAAATATTCTTTAAAATGCCCGTCAAACTTGAACCCTCTTTAATAGTTATTGGATTGTTCGGAAAGTAATTTCGTTTTTCTCAGCAGAGGACTTAATTGTATTTTTTCACACCATCTTCACAATTAAGCTGCATTACCATTACATATTGTGACAGCTGATGTAGCAAGGCTTGCTTGTGAAAAGTTTGTTTTTATTCTGCTCAATAGGTTTTGATTGGCGCCCTATCAAATAAAGAAAATCGGAAGCGACATTTTTGGCATACTTTGTTTTTGCTATCAAAAAGGTGAAAATACTGTTCAAACAAGGAAAAAAGTATACGATGTGTATACAGAAAATTTATTTAAAGAACGCCAGTGTCAAAACTGATTTACCAAATTTTGTTCAGGAAATTTTGATGTTGAAGATGCATTACATTCTGGAAAACCAGTTTATGCTAATGACGACAAAATAAAGTATTGATTTATGAAAACTGCCAAATAACAACTCGTGAGATCGCTAAGACACCGATCAAAGTGGAGAATATATAATTCAATAAAATATTTATACAATATAAGAAAATCGTCTTTCATTTTCAAAGGAAAAAACGAAATTTATTTCAGAACAACCCAATATAATCGTTGCTTTAATATTTACAGATTTATTTATTTATTTATTTTTAATAATAATTGCTTCAATATTTACTTTTTTTTAAAGTTTCAAATAATTCACATATAAATGAAAAATATAACCATATAAGTAGATTATACTTCAAAACTCATGGGAAAGTCGGACTTTTTTTTAATAGTTAAGTCACATTGATTACTTATATCGTATGTATTAATTAGTTCAAACGTAAATGAAAAAGTAACCATAGAAATTAAGGAATAAGTCCATGAAAAACTTGAACTTCTTTTTTTGAAAACGTTTCTGGAAAATCTGAAGAAATCTAGAATTTTGACAGCGTTAAAGTAAAAAATGATCGATGGTCAGAGGTGAGAATACCCAGTACTAATAATGGTCAGTCGCGGTCGGAGGAAACAAAGCGAGCCGATAACGAAAAGGTCCGGTGGCGCCCGCAAGTTCGTCTGTTCCCGCCCAGAGAGAGGGTGTAGTGACGTCAGAGCGGGCGACGAGGAAGCGGAAGCAGACGACGCCCCCAGGCGAGGCCGTGCGCGCCCGTTCTGACAAGGACGACCGCTCCCCCACGTGACCTCCCCACAGAAAGAACTCCACAGCCGCATCATCCGAAGCAAAGAACGGTAGGTCCTCAATGGGATGAGGACATCACACAATAGAAACGAGAGAAAAGGGGTTTTAATGCAGAGAAAGCCTTTGTAAAGTGTCACAGAAAATGAACACTGAACTTCCCATTGATACTGAACGCGGTGGAAAGATGACATTACAGAATTTGATTGCGGCAGAGTTACATTGAGGAAGGGATTAAAAGAACGGAAATTGGAATCCTTTTCTTTCATATTATTCACCTCTAAACACTAAAAGGTAAATAGAATTGACTCGTATTTATACATAACAGTATTTTATTTTGAAAAAGTACAGACCAGTAATTAATGTAGATTTTTTATAATAATGGAGTATCAATTAAGTTGTTAACAACCTTTGCAAAGCAAATCTTAATAAAAAATTATATTTTGTAATTTTTTTTTTTTTTTTCACGTTTAGTTTACTTAATGCAACATTTTTTTTTTTTTTTCATTGCAATATTTATATACTTTTAAGCTAAAAATTTACATCTTGTAGATCTCATTCTTACAAATTGTTCGAGAAATAAGACTTACGAAATTACGAATTTAAAGAAGGGGAAAATGAATGAAAAAAAAAAAAAAATTTCTCTTTAAAATAAATTCTCACAATATCAAATATAATTCATAATTTCAAAATTCAAAAAGAAATGAATAAGAAAAAAGAAATACTTTAGCAAAAAATATTAAACACTTGAAAAAAAAAAACAGGAAAATTAATAAATTTAAATTAATATTTACTCACCAAAACGAAATATTCAATAACCAGAAAACGGTAACTTACCTAAAAAGAAAAAGGGAAAATTATTAACCATTTGAAAAATACAACCAAAAAATTAAGAGAAAAATCAATATCTAAAAGAAATAAGCAAAGAATTAATAAATAAGAATAGAAAATAACTGTTTAAAAAATTATTTTTGATTCTTATTAATATTATTAACAATTACTCTCATTAAACAGATAGTAAGGGATAAAATAATTAACAGAGAAAATTTAAAGATTTTCAAATTTCTCTCTTCACTTACAAAAATGTTTTTTATTCAAAGCTCGTTGAATTTTCGCAATAGTTTTATTTTTCAAATATATACATTTTAAATTATTTGTCTTTCGCTTAAAATTTGCAGATATTCAAAAATGCAAAAATTCGCAGAAACACATCACATAAAATTTATAATTTGACACCAAAATTACTTCCCTAAAACCGTGCATAAGAAATATATTTCTTAATTTGAACGTAAGAGAAAAACGAAATTAAATCAATCCAGTATTACGTAAAAAATTAGTTGAGAATATTTTAACCTGTCCTATAGCTATTCATTAAAATAAAATAGCAATAATAATATTGAAATAATAATAATAATAATAATAATTAAATTTAAGAGATACATTCAAAATTAATTTTTAAACACTAACGCTAATTATTAAAAACAAAGAAGGACAAGGGCATATAGTTAGGCACATGTCTTAAATGTATTACTTTACGATCATTAAATTAAATTAATTAATTACAATTATGAAAGAAATAAATGACCTTTCACAAGTATCATTTTAAATCTATCAGAAATCTACAATTAAATTCATCAATAAATAAAAAATAAAATAAAATAAAATACACGACTAAATTAAATGCAATCTTCTCCATAGATAATCACTCACAAAATTATACTCCTATTATAAAGAATAATTCATGAAATTAACTAACATTCCATTATAGGATTATGAGAATATTGATTAATTAGTAAAGAGAGAACTAAATTAAAAAAGAGAGAATTCCATTCTAAAATACAGATATCCGCAATAAACTAAATAAATAAATCTCTAGCCGAGAGAGAGGAGGAAAAGAAGGAGAGGGAAAAAAAAAAAAAAAACTTTTAAAATTACTTGATTATAACCGAGATAATTGAGATTATTTTTTAAAAAGATAAAATTCAAGCGGAGAGGGAGCAAGGTATTAAAGTGATTAAAAAAAAAAAAATCACAATTTGGTTTGATCGCAAAGAATTAATTATCTTTCATAATTACCATCAAGCTCTTAATTAATGCAGGATGAGTAGCATTTGAAAGAGTATTTTAAATTAAGAATTAAACTGAAATGGATGCAGATTAATAAAGGTTAGAGCATTTTAAGAAAAAGAAAATTTTACTTCACTTTACTTTTATTTTTTCCTGGGGTTAATTTTTAATTTTGATAAATGTATTCTTTGATCAAAAGTTTTAATTATTTTAAGAGGTTGATATATTTTTAAATTATAATGCTAAAGTCTAATACGGTTTAACTTTAAATCAATTAGATTTTATTAGACTTCAGCTTTAGGGCTTTATGTAATTTCTTTGAAGAAAAGAGAATAGATATGACAATTGATATTTTTGTTAGGGAAGAATTTTATTTATGTAAAAAGAAAAAAAAAAAAAAAATAGTATATACAATAAAAGAAATTAGAGGGCACCAGGTAAAAAAAAAGAACACTCAATTTTTTATTTACTTTATTATTATTATTATTTACAGTAATTCCAAATGTATGTTTCGCAGTTAATCTTCAATAAAAATATTGAAATGTAAATTTTCTATCAAACTGGGCTCAAATTTTACGCATTTTTCTTATTGTGTATAATATAGAGAGAAACATTTAAATTATTCACGAATATCAAGTACTACTAGATGTAAACATTTGGAATAGTCAAGAAGACAGAAAAAGTCAATATTTAGTTTGCTAGAAAAGAAGAAATAATAATAAAGTAAAACGCAAAAGTAAAATTCCGTCCTAAACAAAATTTAAAACAATTTTTTTTTTTTTTTTTTTTTTTTTTGGGGGGGGGGGGGGGTGGGTGGAGATTTTTTTCTGATTAATGCATGTAGTAATTATAAACACACATGTAAACTCACGTTTTATCTTTTAATGGAAAATATTACATCTAATGTTGTAACGGTTTATGTTGTTTTTCAAAGTATTTAGTAATGCTTATATAGATCATATATAGATATAGATATACTTGCTAATATTTTGAATTTGTAAATCATATTTATCATCAATACAATAAGAATCTGTCATATTATTTTTCTACGATTAAATAACTTTTAAAATGTTGTAGAAACCATGGATATAGATAATTCACGGTGGCAACCATGGATATAGATAATTATAATATGTACATATATGTAGATATAGATATTTTTAGTCTTTAAATGATTTCATAAAAACTCTTCACATCCTCATTTGTAGGTTTCTGTCTTCATAATTTAGGTGGAGTTTAGTTAACTCAAGCATCCGTTTTCAAATAATCTTCTTAAATGTATATGCATGAAGAATATTTCCTTTTACTTGCAGGTATATTCGTCGAAAGTATATAATCATAACAGAAAAGAAGTACGAGTAAAGGTCTTTATTACATTTTTTTTTTTTTTTCTTTTTTTTTTTTTTTTTTTTTTTTTTTAAATACACACATGACGACTGCTTGGAAGAATGCACATGCGAATAACGAAAGAAAAAAAGAAAGAAAGAAGCAAATGCATATAAATCAGCCATAATCACAGACTGAAGAAGATAATCCAGAGAGCAAAGACAAATTTAGAAGAAATTTTTTCCGTATAGGTATTTTCTGACACGGGCGGAAGATTTAATCATCTTTAGAAGGGATATTGTTCTTAGAAATTAAATAACTTAGCCGAAAATTATGAGAAACATATCAATTTTAATAGTAAGAGACAGGTGTTCACTATGGCATTCACACGAGGAATATTTCAGAATGCCGGGAAAAAAAAAAAAAAAAAGTTTTTAACTAGTGACGTTGAAATTTTCGAGTAATTTACTCACGATCGAAGTAAAGAAATGAAACCAGAATATAATAAAATAAGCAGGGGAAAAAAAAAAAAAAAAAAAAAAAAGTTTTTAACTAGTGACTTTGAAATTTTCGAGTAATTTACTCACGATAGACGTAAAGAAATGTAACCAGAATATAATAAAATAAGCAAGGGAAAAAAAAAAAAAAAAAAAAAAAAAAACAGTAATAGTCAATAACCAGAAAATAATTAGCATAATGCTAAATGTACAATTTATTATATTCTGCAATTATAAACGCCAAAGTTTTTGTACCGAGAAAAACACGACAAGGAAAAAAAAAAAAAAGAAACTGGATCTAACACATAGTTACAAATATCCCTGTTTATAATACATAGTTTAAAATTTAAGACTAGATTCGAACCAAATTTTGGTGATTTATTGGATATATCCAAAAGATCTAGAGGGGGAGGGATAAAATTCACCGTCATTAAGAGGGGGCAATACCTTATACCGCGGACAGCTGTGGCCAATGTTGTTCTATGGTAAAATTTGTTTCCACAATTACTCATTACCTAATGTATATTTTTTAATTCTGTTTTCACAGTCAGAAAATTCACAACCGTTAAATGATTACTTATTTTCGAAAAATTCATTTTTTTTTTTTTTTTTTTTTTTTTTTACATTTTGAGTTTAAAAATGCAATTTTTCACAACGTGCATTTTTCTCATCTACTAGTCGCAAAATGAAATAGTACTAAAAATCAATTTTTCGGAAAACAAGTACTAATTTAACACTTATGAATTTTCTAAATGTGAAAACACAATAGAAAAATATTCATTAGGTAATGAGTAATTATGGAAACAAATTTTCCCATAGAATAACATGGGCCACGGATGTCTGCGAGATTAGGTATTGTCGGCTCACTTGAACAAGAATAGATGGATACCACTCTGGACAAAAATTTCGTTAGTTCAAATTTCAAATATTAAAAAGAATAAATAAATAAAACATGTATTTAAACTCTGTTATATTTGTGCTATCCTGTCATTAGTCCCCACCCCCCCTTCTCTGTCATCGACCTTATTTATTCCTATTATTTATCCCTATAGGTTCATTATTTTAGAAAGTCAGCAACAACTATCTCAACTTTTCTGTCCCACTCGAAAATAAAAGTTTCTCTTTCGAATTATGGTCTACGCGTGAAAATTGGTAATAATGAAAGTGAATGGGTTTTTCTTTTGAAAGAGACTTCTCTTTACAATATCCTAACAATACCCCCCCCCCACCACCTCACCCCCAATCCTTAAATATTGCTACGGTTATTTACTCTTGTAAAAAAGAGTGGTTAAAATTGGTTACATGTTTTTCGACAGGATGCAAAATAAACTTAATGCTAACAAAATTGAAATCAACATTTTGAAATCAGAATCAAATGTTAAAAATTAACGAAATAATTAACTTTTGACACATTGTTTACTGCATGCTAAAATTAGTAACTGAGGCTGCGTAAAATTATTAGTTCTGATTGGCTTTACAAAGTTCTATTCCACGATGAAAACAAAAGTAAATGTTAAGATTTAGACTTAAAAATGATTCATGGAATGTTGGGGAGAACAATATTATGTTTCATCGCAGTAACCCTTGTACCATTGGAATTATATAGCTTTGAAATGAAAAAAAAAAAATAAATAAATAATAATTAAAATAAATAACTGTGTAACACGAATAGCAATTGCAACACATGTGCGGTGGTAGTGATGGTGAGGTGCTGGAGTTAAGGCTATTTGACTACAGGAAGGGAGGGGAGGGGGGCTCCTACATTTGGAAGAAATTGCCTCAGTGGATGTCTTTCTAAGGAGTCCTAGCCACTATTTACTCGAATTTCGCGAAAAAACACGGAATACTTCAACTGACTTGGCCGATAAGCGCGACCTGAGCTCGAATCCAGTGCCTCCCATTTACCAGTTTCGACAGCAAAACCTTTCGGCCGCTGGTGAGGTGCATAACATGTGCATATAACAGCGGTCCAAAAGCGCAGCATAGTAATTGTAGTACACATATTTTATATCTAGCTTAATTTAAAATACAGCTTAAACCTTGTTAATCAATATTAGACAAATATTTATTAACCAAAGAAAAACTCTTATACTTCTCACAGAATGTCAACCGCATTTTAAATAAATAAATATGTGAATGAATAGCTAAATGCAATTTCAAAAAGGATACTTTTTTAGATTTTACAGTGAATAACAACTGAAATATACGTCATCTAGGCGCAGTGCTGAAGGGAAAAAATATTATGATTTGATTACATAAGCGGAAATTAGAAGACACGTGTTTATGATGCCTAATTGAATGATTACTTCAGTCATAAATTATGAACTTTGATGACGCTTTATGAAAAAAACACAACATGTTTACAACGTCAAAAAGTTATAGAGCCGATTACAAGGCTTCTCTATGAAATGCAAAAATATATGATGATATAACGCTGAAAAACTGTTATCAAATTAAGCTGTGTTTCTAACATAGAATTAATATAACCTTTTGCATTATAAACCTATAAGGTCGGGCATCAGGCACTAGAAATGCAAATTTATATTCCAGAAGCCTTATAAACAGATGTCAAAAAAAAGAAATTGTTCAGCAATTGTTAAGGTCTTTAGTTTCAATGAACTTTGGTTTTAAAACGTCTTACACGGTGCATTGTTCTTTGTGACAACTGCTGACTAATAGTCTATGCGGTTGGTTCATTCTATTCACACGCAGCGTTCATTTAAATTTATCTCGCGATACCATGTTTTAGAGAAACTTCACACTCACACAATTTTCATCGTGTTAATTTCAAATGGAATAGATTTTTCGCTTCCAGACGATTTAGAACGCCGACATTTAGAATGAAGCAGAATGTCTTACATCAACTTTTTTAAGATTATACATCTATGTACCAATACACAGTAGGTATATCTTCCAAAATTGAACCAAATCATAAAAAGCAGTTTTCAGAAAACCTAAATTATTTTATCATAGACGTTTTTATTTTTATTTATTTGTTTATTATTAGTACGACAATTTGTACTATTACTTTCAGACAACGTCGTTACAAATTTTTATCGATCACTTTGAATGAACGTGCAAACGTTTTTGTTTTTATCTAAATATATAAAGTTGTAAGTTTGTCCTTATATCTGTCCGGATTATTAGATTTCATCAAAAATAGGATACTTATTAATGAGGACAAAATCTAGCTAACGCAGAATTCTTTAGTTGAATTGGATAATTGGTTCAAAAGATATTAAATAAAAACCTCAATTTTTTTCATTGGCGTTTTTAACGTTGTGTAAATATCGATACGGGGTGATTGTGACTCAAAAGTTAAAACTCTGAAAATTAGAGCCTTAAATTAGAAAAAACCCAAAATATCAAATAATACTCAAACTATTTAGGCCAGAAGCCCTCAATTCTTTTACATTTCATTCACATATCACCTGGATAACAAATGAACAACCAATGAAACAAAAAATAACTTCATAGGAAATATGAAAACACAGATGGGTTAGAGTAAAAACCCTGAAATCAGGGGTAAATCCTGAACACAAAACACCCCTGATACATATATAAAGACAGAAAGAGAGAGAGAGACTACAAAACTCAATAAATATTCAAACTCTCTTTCTCTCGCTTTTCTTGCAAAATCAATGATTCATATAGAAAATTTATTTCATTTAAATTTACGACTGTAATTTATCGGACTATCTCCTGTTTTTTAATTTATGTAAAACTATCAGCTCCACAACAAAATATATCAATTTTAAGAGAGCTTAACAAACACAAAGAAAAAAAAAAAAACTTTTTTTCTTTATGAAAAGACAATAAATAAATAAATAAATAAATAAAAATAAATTTAATGTATACGATGTTCTTGAAACAACACCGTAAACCCTCAGTTATGTATGTTTTTTCTTTCTCCTTTTTTTTTAAATATATTATTAAAAACTATTAAAAAGAACATCGATCAAATGCCAGCTCGAAAGTCACTTATGTTGTCCTCTACTTGAAAAATTCATCAACCGTGACGCTGACGAGGAAATTTCGCTAAATGCATGCATGCAAGTACATGAATAATGCACATATCTCTTTCATAATACAACCAGAGCAGAATTTTTTATTGATACAGCAATGTAAGGACAATGAAATTGGATACAATGTTACCTTCCTAGAAGACTGGGCGAAAAATATCACATTTTACAGTTCCTAGAAAATTAATGAATTACCCACTGATTGATTACCACAATATTGAAATCGAAATCATTTTTACATTTCCGACATTTTCTTACCAATGAGAAAAGGTAGATAAAATTGTTATAATACAAAAGTTATCGCATACGGTTATTCTCTGTTTTTCAAGTTATTAGTTTCTGAAGACACTTTTCATGCTTCTTACCGTAACTTCCGAAAAAATTTGCAATTTAAGGAAAGGAAATTAATTCAAAAAAAAAAAAGAAAAAAAAAAAAAAAAAAGGAAATACCAGTGATTTAAAATGAAAATTTATAAAATGGATACTAATTATAATTTGACAAATATTTAAACAGGGTTCATACTCAAATATAGGAATAAAATTCCTTGAGTTTGCCAGACAATTTTGAAGACGACATTAGTGACGTATTACAAGAAACATTCCTCTAGAGAGGAGAAAATATAATCTACTTCCACTGTATGATGTCATGTTACTGCCAATCATGATAGAAATTCAGTTAGAAATCATTGTTTACATGTGTATTTTCAACGATACTTAATCATTTGAATTTCGATATGAAGATAAACAAGAAAAATATAATTTGAGAGAAATGAAATATTTGTTTTTCGAGTTTTTATAATTGATTTCTCCCTGACTTTTAATATATATATTTTTTTTTTCCCTGACTTTTTTTTTTGACAAATTCCAAATTGCCTGAGTATTCCAGGCTTTCTAGGTTTATCCTGATGAGTATGAACCCTGTTAAAGAAATAAATAATAAAATGTAATGCGTTTCGAAAGAATTCATCTTTCCTCTTCAGGAGCAAAACAGATAATCTAGGAATTTTAACGAAACTTAAACTGAAAAAAAAAAATTTTTTTTTCGTTCACTCCTGTTTCTGATTTGCAGACATTTCTTACTTTTCTACTTCTTCTACACCCCCCCCCCCCCTTTTTCTTTTTTCTTAAAGAAGAAATATTTTATGAAATGCGTTGCATTTGCTGAAATTTTTATAGTTTCTAATAGTCTTGTGTGAATTACAGTTAACATGAAATAATTAGAAAAACTTATAAAAGTTTCACTCGTTAAATTAATCTCGACACAGTTTGTATTATAACATAGGTTTTATAGAGTTAATGACATCAAGTTTATTTAAACAAATGAGACGTATTGATAGTTTCAAGGGTAGCAGTCCTATATTTTTAAAAGCGTTTTATTATATTAACTCCACCATTTAAAAAAAAAAAGAAAGAAAAAGAAAAAAAAATCTATAGAAATAATGGTGACAAAAGTATAAATTGCAAATACAAATATAGGTACGCTGCGATCCATGTAGTTCCTATATAAATAAATATTAATATGATAAAACCGTATACGTATAAATTTTTATAAATAAATCATTCCGTGGGTGAAAAATGCAAATTTCCGAAATTCTTCTACTACAAATGTACCCATATTTCTTTCTTAATTAACTTAGAGATAAAAAAAAATTGGTATCATTAGAAAGCTTACAATACAGGCTTTCAAATGATATATCACATGTATGTATTTAAAAAAAATTTTCAAGTCAAACATTTTGACCTTTGACCTTCAATACCTCAAAAAGTACATGGCCATGAGATGCTGATTTATAAATTAAAATGCAAACTTCCGTCAGTATTTTCATAATATCATATTAGAAAGCTTATAATACAGGCTTTTAAATGATATATCACATGTGTATATTTTTAAAAATTTTCATTTTAAGGTAAAACATTTTGACCTTTGACTTTCCATACCTCAAAAAGTACATATTTCATTTTCTTTTAAAAATTATATGTTATTCTTACGTTTATTATGTATAATTACTGTAAGTTTCAACATGGTACGGCCATGGGATACTGAGTTATAAATTAAAATGCAACTGTACTAGTAAATACTAGAACAGTAATGTAATATTAACATAACGTACGTTTTACAAAAAAAATGGCCGTCCAATGTTGAAACTTACAGTAAGTATATTATAAGCTTTCTAATGATACCAATTTTATATCTCTACGTTAATTAGGGAACAAAATATGCGTAAACCTTACGTTATGATATTATAAAAATACTGATGAAAGATTGAAAGAAAATGTGGGCACATTGGTAGTAGAAGAATTTCGGAAATTTGCATTTTTCACCCGTATATCAAAAATTAAAAGAGATAGGGACTTATTAATTGGTATACATTCATTTCTCAGTAGAACAAATAAATGAGCTCAATTTCATAAAAATCTGAGGGGGTCGGGTTTTTAGCTGTGATGATTTGACATGGAATGACTCAAATCTAAAAATTATTGCTTCACGTGGCATATTTATTTAACTGAGAGATGCTGAACGATATGCATTGTAAAAAAAATTTCCGTAGGATTACGGGGAAAGCCCGGCTGCAGAGATTCCAGACAAAGCCAGTTTAAAGAAATGCTTAGACCGTAAATTAAGTATATAATAACCTTAAATTACGTTACATGCCTGTAAAAAAACATTTTGCCCGTAAAATCGTTTTTTTTTTTTTTTTTATGGTCTTTGTCTGGAATCTCTGCTGCCGGGCTTTCTCCGTAATCTTACAGGATTTTTTTTTTTTTTACAGTGTGGCTAAAACAAATAAATCGAAAAACCAAAAACCTTTTCCACAAATTCTTTATACTTAAAAAAAAAATAAAAAAAAAAAGAAAGAAAAACTGAGTTCATAAAATGCTAGAAAGTTTCAAATAAAATGTAATATTCTCTTAAGCATATAAAAACCTATTAATCTCAATTTCTGAAACGGCTAACCGGACAGTTGACATTTGCCGATAAAATAGATATTCAACAATGAAGAAAAATGAACCTTCTCTTCCCTATGCAATCTTGATTTTTATATTTATTCAACTGTTATTCGCCTTTGTGGTCATGTACGCACTTAGCATGCGCATCAGATATCCACAACTTCTAACCGCGATATCACATCGGGAATTCATACGTAAATGAATGGTTTAATTACACCATTTTAGAAATCCCTTTAGGCATGAAAGTCAGCCTTGGAATGATTTGTTTTTATATCGTGTAGTGTATGTGCGTATAAGGTGTATGCTTTTTCAGAGGGCTTGTTTGTAGGTTTCTTATTTTGGTGGCTCACTTGGCACACTTTCAGAAGAATATGTCACAGAACAAGGACACGAAAAAGAAGTAGGTATCAGTAGAAAGAAAATTACTTAGCTTAAATAAATATAAAATAGTGCTCCCCCCGCCCCCTCGCAAAGAATATTAAAAACCAATTATACACAGCTCCCATCTGTCATTGATATTATGATCTCCTCTAAGTCTCCTTTTTAACTCCTAGAATTTCAGGGTCTGATTATTGCACAGATACCCGGGGCATGTGCCCTGGGCACGAAAATTTATTTAGCACGATTTTTTAAAAAAGATATTTCTATGTAAAAACAATATGGCAGACTTTAATAATCAGCATTCTCTTTTTTATTGATATGAATTTGCACATATATCAGTCATTTGTCATGGGAAGTTGATTATGTCTGTGCCATCAAATGCGGGTAATTTAAAATATAAACAGTTTACAGGAGTTTATTTAGAGTAGTTATTTTGTTTTAATCTTATTCAAATCAATGAATACTGACAAACTTTTTTTTTTTAAATATCAAGACTCATTCTGCTTTTTATACGAATTTAAAATTGAATTTTAAAGAAATTATTAAGTTTTATCATTGCAACTTTAAAACCAAGTTTCTAATTTAGGCTGATTTTTTTTTTTAATGAATGTAATTATTCTATTATAAATTTTAATAGCGTAGTTAAAGCCTTTTCTTATAAATTTCTGTGAGTAGTTTGGGGAAGGCCCTAAAAATTGAATAGTGCCCTGGCCACAAAATTATATAAGTCAGGCCCTGCTGGTGCCTATCCCTTGTTATTTTATGGAGAAATTTGTTTATAGAATTATTCACTACATTAATGTGTTGTTTTAAGTTTCGTTTTCAAATTTAGAAAATTCCCAAGTGTTAAATTAGACCTTGATTTCTAAAAAAATATTTTATTTATTTTTAATTTTTAATATTTCATTTTGAAGTCAAGAAAGTGCAAAAAAAATGCATTTGGTTCATTTTTCGCATCAAATGGAAATTGATTTTTTTTTTTTTTTTAATGGATTTTGAGTATTTTAGAGAGCGATCTGATCTTGGCTAAAAATCTCATGTAATTATGAATTTAGTATATATAATTAATAAATTAAATTTTTATAAGCATAATAAAGTTTGCTTTACGTTGTTTATAAGAAAAATGCACGCATTGTATCTTACAAAGCTGCAACTTATTACTATATGATAATTTTTTAAAGAAAAACAGTGGTAACCTATTACTTCCGGCCGGTTTTTTCCATGTTTTTTTCCACATTGGAAGAAACTTGCCAACCCTGCTACATATTATATACAATTTTAGCATTTAACCCGTTAGTAGTCGCTATAGACAGCGCCACTTATTACAGATTACGCACTTTTTATTTAACTCGCACCAATAATTTTAAAAAGTGGTGTGATCAACGTTTCTTCGATTTTATTCGCGTTTTATGTATATCAAATGCCACTTCTAAAATTTTTGGTGGCTATTGAATAAAAAAATCTGGCAAAATTGAAGGATGGGCGGCAAATCGACCAACTAGCGACTACTAACGGGTTAAGAGATACATCATTAAAACCACCAATATACAAATAAAAAATTAAGCTAAATGTTAACACTCATTTCCTATTTATTATTTTCATTTCATTAATTGATTAAAGCCATTTTTGGAGATTACATATATTATAATTACCTTTTCAGACATTGCACAAGAAGAAATGATATCACATGGAGAACAGGAACAATTTGAAAAAGAAGAAAAATTATTGAAAATCCTATAAAATGGAGGCATACAACAAAACAATACATTTTCAGGGGCTGCAATGTATGTTGTATGAAAAAAGTGTAAACTTCTGTTGTGCTGTATGCATTTGACAAGAATTTACAGTACACAAGGGCCAATTTATACCAAATGAAACATACGAAGTGAAAAAAATCATACGGAAATATGGGGGGGGGGGGAGGGGAAATAGCATTAATGAATGAGGATTGGTCATTGCTCAAAAGCGAGAGTTTTGCATGTTCAGGTAACCACTCAAATGAAACAATGTTTCAGCGGAGAAAAATGTTTTGTCCAAAATGTTAATGTTATTGCGAATAAATCTCCGAAATCACCGGCAACAATGAAACGGCTTGTCAATGTCTGGTGCAAGGTTCTTCGTTGAGTGTCTTGCAGAGAGGCTGGTGTAAGAACTTTAGGTCTCCCACTTCTGTGCTTGTCTTCCATAGAACCTGTATTACGAAATCGTCGAACGAGCTGATATAGCGTATTTTTACTCGGTATTGCATCCTCATGATATTTATATCGCCAAACATCTTTGCATCTTTCATACGATTTACATTCAAAATACGCCTCAAGCAGCGCAATTCTCTCAATGCGTGATAAACCATTTCACTATGAAGAACAAAATAACATAAAACTTTATTCTCACACAACTTGAGCGAGAAAAGAAGCAAACTATAAAAATTAAATAATTGATGCAATGATAAGCAGACGATAAAATTTAATATTTAATATATATATATATATATATACAGACAATCAGTTCTTTAAGTTAGAGTACTGGAACTTTTAGGACACACTGTATAATCCAGTCCTAGTTAGTATTCGACTTTTATACACAGAATTTTAATTTCTGTATTCAAGTAAACTTCAAAATAATAATAATAATAATAATAATAATATATAATTAAGGAATTAAGGGGCGGGGGGGGGGGTGTTATTTTTTATTGGCTACCAAAAATTTTTGCTGGCGACCAGTTTTTTTTTTTTTTTTTCTCGAGCCCTGTCTATACCTAATGAATAAAATCTAAAAATCAGTTAAAAAATGTTCTCTTACTTTCTAATTAATTTTAAGTAAGTCTCATAAACTTAGTTAAATACTTAAGCTAGAAACAAGACTTCCTGAAACATCGATAAAACAAAAAAGTTATCAAGCCCCATGAACCTTGGGAAACGCTATCTAGTTACTTAAAAAAGTAAAACAGTTCCTTCATGTCTTTTCTATAACAGGAAGGTTATGTAATCAGCATAGCAACAAAGCATTCTATCTACGAAGTAAAAGAGATAGCAAGGTTCAAAAATAATTTTCTATAATGATTCAATATCCAAGTCAAATACATGCGCAATTTTTTTTTATCTATTTTATCAAGCAGTGGACTTAAGGACCTTCTATGAACTCGCTCTTCAAAGGAAGAAAAAAAAAAAAAAGTAGTGATGATAAATACAGTTTTTATAAAAGCCAACATCTGTTAACAAAAGATGAGTCTGTTAACTTACGATGAAATTTACACAGACATTTAAGCAAAATTTCGTTACATTGTCATTTTATCAGAATACTTTGAGTTTCAAAAGCACCTTGCTAATTTTCTAAAGTGATTTTTTTATATTTACAATCTTAACACTTTCGCGACCACATGCTTTTGTCTTTTGACCGTAAGGTCCAAGTTATAATATTTCAGAACAAAATTTTCTGTTTTCATCTTTATACTACAAATGGATATACAATATAATTACAATCTTTCTAATCAAAATATTTGTATCCATAGTATATTTGATTGTACAAAAGTGAATATTGGGTATATTCATAAGAAATAAACAGCACATCAATTACGAAAGAAACGCCCACTGGCGGAGTTACAGATTTTCAAATAACGCGACTCTACGTCAGCGGTCGCGAAAGTGTTAACAAACAGATAGCGTTCATGTAAAGGCTAATTAAAAGTTTTATTTCACACGACTAAAGATTTTTAGTAATTTTAGTTCCTAAAGAACAATTAATTCCCTTTCAACAACTTTTTACAGTATTTGGAATTAGAATGATGAAAATTATGAATTTAGACATATTTTTCATACTTGTTTTTCACGATTAAGTTCTTATGTTCTTTTTCACCCCCCCCCCCCCTCCAACCTTTAAAAAAAAAAAAAAAAAAAAAAAAAAAAAGCCTATTTTATAAAATTAATGTATAGGAAATAATATTATTAATACTTTCGTATCCTTAAAAGCATAGACTTCTTGGTCCTTAGAAACCATCATTCCTATAAACTTATGAAACAGGATAAATATGGCGTAGAAATTAAAACATTTTCTTCAAATCAACAAAACGGACTTCAAGGTTTCAAGATTTACCAGGTACCGTATTAGGTTCTTTGAAATACTTATATATTTATAATGTTAGAAATACATGAAATCAAAGTATTAAAGTAAAAAATAAAAATTTTCACATCACTTAAGGCATGCTTTGTATTTATAGTTTCCAGAAAGATATTCCTAGAGAAAAATTTGAAAATATTCTTTCAATAGTAGCAGAACGCGAGCAAGAAATTAATTTCAAATGAGTAATTAGTTCACAAAAATCCTTTGATATATCACACTACAAGCAGGTGAAATTTCTTCTCTGTATTTTTAGTGTAGTAATAATAAATATCAGACTCGGTGATATGGCTAAGACTTATATAATGAAATATCCGTAATGGATAATTAAAGATAAATTTTATATGTTTAAATGCTGTTATACCGCATAGATTTGATATGCTTTATGCAAAAATTTCTTTTTATATCAAAATAATAATAATAATAATAATAATAATATATATCTATATATATAAAAGAGCAGAGTCTGTGTGTGTGTGTGTGTGTCTGTCCGCTATAGAATCCTAGGCCGTTTCACCGAGCGGGACCAAATTTGGCACGATTAATGCTTACGACCCGAGAAAGACAACGCCGCAAGCGATTTTACAAAATTCGCCCCCCAAGGGGGGGGGGGAAGGGGGCAAAACGTAATTTCACAAAATCCTTCATATCTCAAACAAAAAAAAACAGATATCCGTAAAATTTTTGCTTTTAAATATAGCTAATACAAATGTCTAAAAATCGGTTTCTGGAATTTTTGAAATTCGGTCCCCAAGGGGGGCGGGGGGGCAAAACGTGATTTCACATGCGTAAAACGTGATTTCGCATAATCCTATATATCTCAAACAAAAAAAAATAGATATACGTGAAATTTTTGCTCTAAAATATAGCTAATGCAACTATCTAAAAACCAATTTCTGGAATTTTAGAAATTCAGCCCCCAGGTGGGGCAGCAGGGGGGGGGGAGGGGGGCTAAGAGGCAAAAACAAATAGAAATACAGTTAGGGCGTTCAAAATTGGTACAGATAGGTTTTAAAGGCCTGCAAGTCGAATGGGGATATTTTTTATTGTGTAAAGTTAAGTTATTAGGAGGGGCAAGAAGGGGGGAGGGGAGGGGGGGGGCAAAAAAATAAAAATAGTGTCAGATCGTTCAAAATTGGTATGTAGAGGTTTTTGATACTTACAAATCGATTGCGGATATTTTTGAATTTGTAAAATTATTAGGAGGGGCGGGTAGGGGGGTGTGGCAATAAGGGGGGGCTATGGGGCAAAAACAAATAGAAATACAGTTAGGCCGTTCAAAATTGGTACAGATAGGTTTAAGAGGCCTGCAAGTCGAATGGGGATATTTTCGATTGTGTAAAGTTATTAGGAGGGGCAAGAAGGGGGGGCAAAAAAATAAAAGTAGTGTCAGATCGTTCAAAATTGGTACGTAGAGGTTTTCGATACTTGCAAATCGATTGCGGATATTTTTGAATTTGTAAAATTATTAGGAGGGGCGGGTAGGGGGGTGGGGTGGTAAGGGGGGGCTATGGGGCAAAAACAAATAGAAATACAGTTAGGCCGTTCAAAATTGGTACAGATAGGTTTAAGAGGCCTGCAAGTCGAATGGGGATATTTTCGATTGTGTAAAGTTATTAGGAGGGGCAAGAAGGGGGGAGGGGAGGGGGGGGCAAAAAAATAAAAATAGTGTCAGATCGTTCAAAATTGGTACGTAGAGGTTTTCGATACTTGCAAATCGATTGCGGATGATTTTGAATTTGTAAAATTATTAGGAGGGGCGGGTAGGGGGGTGGGGCGGTAAGGGGGGCTATGGGACAAAAACAAATAGAAATACAGTTAGGCCGTTCAAAATTGGTACAGATAGGTTTAAGAGGCCTGCAAGTCGAATGGGGATATTTTCGATTGTGTATAGTTATTAGGAGGGGCAAGAAGAGGGGAGGGGAGGGGGGGGCAAGAAAATAAAAATAGTGTCAGATCGTTCAAAATTGGTACGTAGAGGTTTTCGATACTTGCAAATCGATTGTGGATATTTTTGAATTTGTAAAATTATTAGGAGTGGTGGGAAGGGGGTGGGGCGGTAAGGGGGCTATGGGCAAAAACAAATAGAAATACAGTTAGGCCGTTCAACATTGATACAAACAGGTCTTAGAGGCCTGCAACTGGAATGGGGAAATTTTCGAAAGTGTAAAGTTATTAGGAGGGGCGAGAAGAGGGGAGGGGAGAGGGGGGGGGGGGCAAAAAAATAAGAACACAGTTAGATCGTTCAAAATTGGTATATAGAGGTTTTCGATACTTACAAATCGATTGCGGATATTTTCGAATTTGTAAAATTATTAGGAGGGGCGGTAAGGGGAGGGCTATGGGCAAAAACAAATAGAAATACAGTTAGGCCGTTCAAAATTGGTACAGATAGGTTTTAGAGGCCTGCAAATCGAATGGGGATATTTTCGAAAGTGTAAAGTTATTAGAAGGTACGGGAAGGGGGGGGGACAGAGGGGCAAAAAAAATAGAGTTAGATAATTCAAAATTGGTACATCGAGGTTTTCGATACCTACAAATCGATTGCGGATATTTTTGAATTTTTAAAATTATTGGGAGGGGCGGGAAGGGGGAGGAAGCGGTAGGGCAAAAAAATTAAGATAGAGATAGATCGTTCAAAACTGGTGCATAGAGGTTTTTGATACTTACAAATCGATTGCGGATATTTTCGAATTTGTAAAATTATTAGGGCGCTCATATATATGCATTCGCGCGTGCGCATCACGCACGGGTCTACGCTGCCGAAGGCAGTGGGGACCCGGTGCGACATTTTTCCCGATCAGAGTTTTTTTTTTTTTCTTTTTCACATGATAAAAATTAATGCAATTTTAAGAATTCACTAATTATAATGATTCATTTAAAAATAGTGACCGGCGAAGCGGGCATAGACTGCTAGTATATATATATTAGGACTGAGGACTATTAGTCTCAATCTATAGATTTTTACGAAACCAGTTTTACGATAGTTGGACTGGTATCGTTAGTTAATATCGAAATCGAAAATTTATCAAAAATATAATTGAATAATTTGAAAGCGATGTTATAATTTGGAAAAAAAAATTATGATAGTTAGACTGGTATCGTTAGTTAATATCGAAATTGAAAATTTACCAAAAATATAATTGAATAATTTGAAAGCGATGTTATAATTTGGGAAAAAAAAAAAAAAAAAAAACTAATAGTCCTCGGTACTAAGCTAAATTCTGCTTTTGCCAGAATTTCATGAAAATCGCTTTTTTTTTATTTTTGTAATTTGAAGAAGCATATAGTGTATTAATCATCTGTACATTCGAATTACGCTAAACCGCCAATTATTTTCAAAGGCATTTACAATGAAAAATTCCTTTTATATAAGAATATCATTATTTTGCTTATGCAGAAACTGAATGAATCAAATGCTATACGAATACACTAAGAGATAAGATATTTTATCAGTTAACATTTTTCATCAACTGGTTACGTCGCTTAATTTATTATATTATTGCGTTACATAAGAGTAAAAAATATCAACAGGTGTGAGCATGTCATGACAACGTGTAAAGAAATACACACAAATATTCGGAAGCATGCCAATCAAATGAGATGGGTAAGTCGATAAGATAAAAAAGTACCCACATCATCGACAATGCGGCATCGCTGACAAAGCAGCATTTTTAATCAACTGTGACTAATGAAGAGAAAATCGTTCTTGAAAATGTTATAAAAAGAATAAATAAATAAAAATGATCAAGACATTAATACCTGTTTCTAATAAAAATAATCTAAATGTTATTAGAAATTTGCAAGAATCAGCACAGTAGCAGAATTTTCTGTATTTGTATGCAGCAAAATGAAATTTACCTACTAAGATTCTGAAATGCCGGACAAAGTTTGATATTATAAGAAGTATTTGCATTTCATAAGAAATAAAAAATTTGCATTTACAAAGAAAATAAATTACGAATATATACAACAAGTACAGTAATCTAGAGATATAATGCAAATTGTATTTCTATTTTTAGCACGCTTTTATTAGCTTCACTTGTATGTATGTTTGTAACCGCTCTGGGAACAAACAAAAAATCTATGTTGTAAAAAAATGAATTTCCCTACGTGAACGCTGTAGCTGTAAGGTAAAGCACCGCGCTACGAACCTAATGGTCGAGCGTTCGAGCCCAGTCAGGGGAATTTTTTTAAAAATGGTTTTTGTTTAATTCTAAATTATTTTAATTAAAGATTTCAATGTATGTAAATATTATGGTGTGTCACTCACACGATTTTCTCTTACCCTGCATTTTAATACTAAGATAGAAATTTTGTGCTTTTTAGTTCACATTTCTATAAAAGCGTGTTCTTTAATTTTTTAAAACTATAATATTATTAGCTTTACCTGTATGTATGTTTGTAACCGCTCTGCGAATAAACAAAAAATCTATATTATAAAAAAAAAGACTTTCCCTGCGTGAACGCTGTGGCTGTGAGGTAAAACTCCGGGCTACGAACCTAAAGGTCTAACGTTCAAGCCCAGTCAGGGGAGATTTTTTAAAAATGGTTTTTGTTTAATTCTAAATTATTTTATAATCACCCTGTAATATGGTGTGTCACTCACACAATTTTTTCTTACCCTGCATTTTAATACTATAAAGCAGGGTTGGCAAGTTTCTTCCAAGGCGGAAAAAACCGCGGAAAAAACCATGGAAAAAACCGGCTGGAAGAAATAGGTTTCTTCCAAGTGGAAGAAATGGAAGAAACTGTTTTTCTTAAAAATTTATCCTATAAATTTCAGATTTGTAAGATACAATGGATGCATTTGTCGTATAAACAACTTTAAGTAACTTTAATTATACCTATAAAAATTTAATTACATATTTAATTAATAATTATGAGATTTTTACTGAAGTGATCTTCGGTATCTGATAATCACGTTCCAAAATACTCAAAATCCAGTAAAAAAATCAATTTCAATTTAAAAAGCGTAAAGTTTTATAATTTATTATTTAGACAATTTTGTTTCTTTAACTGGTAATAAATAATAGTTTGTATCACTTGCTTATACTTTCTGTTAAAGCAGCTCTAACATTCAGTTAATTAAAAGAGCCAGTATTCAATAATTACTGTATAACAAAATGTCATCAAAAACTTCATTTTCCTAATACAGTACAGTGAAAAAGAAATTTACATCTCATATTTCAAATTCACATTTCTCACATTTTTACTTTTTTTTAAATCAAATTTTTAGCTTAATCCTTGCTT
The DNA here is from genome assembly GCA_963930645.1 of Salticus scenicus. Classification (NCBI taxonomy): domain Eukaryota; kingdom Metazoa; phylum Arthropoda; class Arachnida; order Araneae; family Salticidae; genus Salticus; species Salticus scenicus. The sequence continues at coordinate 78,375,567 of OZ005653.1, forward strand.
TGAAACTCAACTTGGGAAGGGGGGGGGGGGGGGTTAACATTCTTGTATTTATTATCCTGCAATTCTTACAGACTAGTGCTTAAAACAAATCACTATTACATCAATGTTTAACAAAATTAATCAGTGATGAATGTTATTTCCGAACTTTCAAAAATATTTAGTTTCATATTTTTTAAATATGTTTGTTTGTTTACATTTTATAGGTACCTATTATTTGAATATGCTTAAATTATTTATCACATATGAATGTGATTGATTAGTTTTATTAATATTGAAGAAATACTTTATTCGAAAATTTATTAGAAATCGTCTTTCCATTCTGATGTCTATTCTCATGAATTAATAATAACTGACTCTGTATCTGCAAAAGAAAACTGTAAACAAAGGCAATGATCTCTAATCTACAAATTCCTATAATCCGCACAACCTCTAGACAAAATTTTTGAGAGTTAGAGGGAGTTAAAAACTGTAAAACAAATGAAATGTTTTTTAGAGTAGTTCAATACTGCACTTTATTTTTCAACTTAAAATAGATAAATACAAACTATGCTTTTTTTTTATAAATCCTAGAGAACTTGCAGGAGAGTTTAAAAGTAGGTATATTACTTATTGATACAGTTTATCAGCTTCGAGTTTATATAAAAAATTGTATCCTTTAAAAAAAAAAAAAGTGCAAATATTATGGTTAATTCCGTAATTATTATCACTTGTACTGTCTGAATGTATACTAATATGAGATAGTATATATGCAAAAAGTTCTAAAAATATCAGCATTGAAAAGTAAAAACCCATCACCTATATATATTTAGTGTTTGTTATAAAATAACTTATTTTTCTAACAATATTTTTAATATTTAATTGGATTATAGTTTAGATTTGACATTATATTTATGCTTTGAGTTTATATAGTTCATAAATTTTAATTTCGAACATCTGTTTTGTCTTTTGGTTAGTTTCTTCCATTTCTTCCGGTTTCTTCCATTTCTTCCAGTTTCTTCCGGTTTTTTCCAGTTTCTTCCACTGTCCTGGAAGAAACTAGTTTCTTCCGGAAGAAACCCAACCCTGCTATAAAGATAGATATTTTGTGCTTTTTAGTTCACATTTCAATAAAAGCGTGTTCTTTAATTTTTTAAAAGTATAATTTTATTAAACCTGGAAATCCTTTTACAGCGATTAAATAAAATCTGGCGGAGTCTTATACTTCACCTACTTCGACCGGCATGTCTATAACCATGTTATTCTATAGAGAAATTTATAATTTTTATAAAATACTTTATGTATTTTTTTCTTAATTCTGTTTTCGATTAAAAAAAAATCATAACCGTTAAAATATTTCTCGTGTTTTAAAAAATAAATTTTTAAATTTTGTTTTCCCATGTTAAAATAAATAAATAAATAAAATGTTTTTCGTCTTTCAGAAAATAATTTTTAAATTTTTTATATTTGTTTCAAAGCTGTAAAATACGAAACATTAATCAAGAGCATTTTTTGACACTTTTCCTTTTTAAACGAAATAAATAAATAAATAAATAAATAAATTTTTGGATAACGAGAAACATTTTAAAGGCTGTAAGTTTTCTAAATGTGAAAACGAAATTAAAAAAATATATTAGGTAATGAGTAATTTATAAAACAAATTTTTCCACAGAATAACATGGGGTTAGACTACCAGTCAAATTATTTGAACTATCCTTTTAAACAACCTGCAGCGCTTGCTGCTGTGCTGGACTGTTTCTACTATAGGGGGTTGATGGTTGGATTTTTACGTCGCACTAGTGCTGCGCAGATGGGCAAATGGCGACGGTCTGGGGCACACCCCTAGAGGTAGTCCGGAGACCTGCCATCACAATTTTGATCCTCCACGGAAGGGATGGCTCTCCCGCTTTGGTGATCCCCTCTACTATTGGGGGAATCAGCAAACAATTTTTTTTTAAATTTTGAACTGACTTTCTTTTCAGAAAATAGAGAAATGTCCGATTTTCTATTTTCCTCTTCAGGTTTGTTCTGTGAAAAATAAATAAATAAAGTAATTGGAATCTAAAATAGAAATGTATTGGCTACAGATTTTATTAGTTTCGATCTACAGTAACAATTTCTTTCTTCAAAAACACTGGAAAATGTACTTTTTATTTTTTTTTTTTTCTACATTTCATAGCAGAAAGCATTAGATTTGTAAAACTTTTCGACTTCCAATTTGCGACGGATTTATACGCTTTGAGACGTCTAGAACACGATTTGACCATTTAAAAAAAATGTCTGTCTGTATATGTTACAAAAACTTTCTGTCAGCTCTGAATTAAAAACTAATGCACAGAATTTCAAGTTTATATTTAGTTGAGCCGTGACATAAATTACTGTCTATATATTAGGTGCATATCGCTCAATAGGTGGTATTTTTGTTAGTCTATTGAAGCATAGGACAAATTTCGTATAAATGTACACAAGGAGGATAATTTTTAATCAATGATTGTGCATAAAAATATATTTATTACAGTAATATTCAATATGTGTCTGCGAGCGTGATTCTATGTTCTGTATTTCTGCTTTATTAACTAAATCAATTAAAAGCGACTGTTTTTGATGTCATAATTAAGATTCCCGAGCAAGCGAAAAGTATGCCTACGGGATACCTATATTTTTTCTTCATATTTTTCACCGCTCTTTGAAAAAGAGAGCCCTAAATTTCCACACTTGAACAATACTTTACATAAATTTTGTAAAATATTGTCGGTGGGTCTTGGGCTTTCGGTAGCCTTTCTGAAAAGCTACGGAATTTCTTAAAAGACTAATACATCGATCTTATTGAAAATTTGCGCAGTTCTTCAAAACAGAATTTACCAGTGCTGGAACGAAGTTTTATCTATTTATTTTTTATTATTTATCACAACCAATTTTACAAGTTTATACGTGGGGTAAAAATTACCGAAAATTGTAGTTTTTCTGTAAAACTCTCTCTCAAAAAAAAAAAAAAAAAAAAAAAAAAAATCAAATTTTATTTTATTAAAGTGAGTTTATATTTAAAATATTTAACATAATTATAATAACACATTTCCCAGAAACTTGTATGTAGTGTACCTATGCATATTTGTAGGCTTTTAAATGTGCCCCGATTCAAACATTTTGAGAATAGAAGCCGTGCAACTATTAAAGTTGTTCACATTAAAATACCCATCTAAACAGGTATTTATTACACGAGCTCACTAAATGTTTAATTTTTGTTTCTTTCGAAGTAAATCGCAATTCAGTAAAACTCAGTAATTTATTAAAATATTTATACATTCTGTCTTTTTATCGTGGGAGAAAAGCACTGGAAAAGCATATGTATATTTGATTTCGATAATCATGCCATTATTTCTGCTGAAAGTTTCACGCAAAGTTGTAATGCATCAAAAATTTGATAATCTATTCCGACTGTTGTTTTAAAATACGAAATATTTAATCATTTTAAACGTAGAGAACGAATAATATTGAGGAATGGATTGGTAAATTGAGAGTGTTATAGAAAACTCTTTTTTGATTATATTTATGACAGATGTATTTATTAAATTCATCATTTATCTGCAAAAAAGTGTAGTAAAAAAAAAGTGTGTGTGTGTGGGGGGGGGGGGCTTTGAGCGTGTGTTGAATATTATTCTACTAAGTGGTGAAGGTATGTTGAAATTAAATTATTTTTATTTCATACATTCGATCTTTTCTCGATTTATGCACTGTTATACTGTCGCATTTCTTATCCATAGAGAATATTTAAAAAGATAAAAAATAATTTCAAAGAAAGAAAGGCCACTTTTATGTGGAAAATAACGGACAAGAACGTCTAATTTCAAAATGCTTTATGTATATTCTTCATTACTAGCAAACCCATGCGAAATTTTCACAGTTTATTTCTTTTATTTTCTTTTTTTTTTTTTTTTTTTTTTTTTTCTTTTTTATTTATCTTTAAAATTTGAAACTTATGAGTCTAATACAATTTCCCCATCCAATTAAAATTTAAATTCACCAGAAGCCAAATTATTATTAGTTTTTGTGAGATGAAACACTAATGATAGTTAAGCCAAATCCTTCAAAGAAAAGTTTCAAAATAAAATTCGTGTTTGACGACCCAGTTTTCATACTTCCCCCAGGAAAGACGACTTTAATAAAGGTCCCCCCTATGGCGACTTCAAAATTTTGCCGCCATGTTGCCGAGACCCCTTTAATTTAGTTTGATTTAATTTAATTTATTATTATTTTTATTATTTATTCATTTTGGCTTATATTTTTGTTAAAAACACTTAGTACCTATTTTAATTATACTGTTGATAATTGCGTTTTTCAGTCAATTTATGACAAAAGTTCATATTTTGTTTATATCTTTAAAGTATTGCTGGGTTTAAAATGATGCTTGCAAGTATTGTAAAGATGCAACTTTTTTATTGTCCCTATCGTATCGTTTCTACAAAATATAATCGTAACTGGTCCACGTTAGACAAATATTGTATAAATTTTAAATCTACAATTTTCTTACTATGCGTTTACACATCTGGGTATTTATGTCTATTTATTTCTTTATATATCATTTACAGAATCTGTTACAAACAAAGGGAAAAAAAAAAACTGTAGAATTTGAATTTTTCATGAATTTTTGTCTTTAGATTGAATTCGAGAGTTCGAATAAAAGTAATAATTTCTCATTTCCAAAATGAATATCCAGTTTTAAGGTTAATACATAGGTTCAAATTTATACATTTTTTTTTTTTTTTTTTTTTTTTTTAATGGATGAAAACAAATTCGCATGGAGCATTAAAAGTAACTGGTTATTCCCAAAATTTGGAACCCAATGAAAATAAATTTAAAGTTAAAAAAAAAAAAAATTAAGCGTTTAAATAATGTTTGAGGAAATGTAAAATGGTATTATTTTAAACGTAATATATAGCTTCATATATTTTATATTTAATATCTAAATATTTTTAATTGCATCAATTTTGACAATTTTCATCGTCCAATTTTCGTCGTCTCCTTGTCCCATTAAAAGAGAAAATACGTTTTTCTTAACTGGATTTTATATTTCTTTTTTCTTTCCTTTTTCTCTTTTAGGGTGAGTTTAAGCAATTATTTACTTTTTATCCAAAATTAAACTATGTATAAGACAGGATCATAATAATTATTTTTTTTTAATGAATAATTTACGTTTCTTTTCTTTTTCTTTCTTTCTTTTTAATTATCTTTTGTTTAAAAGAAAAAAAAAAAAAAAGAAGAATTTTTTAAAATGTGAAATCTTTGGAAAAGTTAATATTACGACATCATAAGTGTCAAGATATACGATGTCACAGCAACCACAAAGGAAAATAAATTGTTATCCATGGTGCAGAAATAAATAAATAATAAAATAAAATACGCAGAAGATACTCTGTGCATGAAATATTTTTATTACAAAAGCATATAGGAATAAAACTTTATTACCCTGGATTAAAAGTAATTTGAGAAATAGAAAGCAGTATAATGTCAGGGGGACATTAGGCCTTTCGTCCTAAATTTGATTCTGTTTCACTCAAAATTTTAATTTATGAATTGCGTGAGAAAGGGAAATTTGAAATCGTTTGCTCTTTATATAACATCTTTATTTTATTTTCTATTCCTTTCTTCTTCTTCTTTTTTTTTCTTCCGTTAATCAAACAGTTTTATCCGTTGGATGTTAACTTTTTTCAGAGCACATAGGCAACTACACTAATATCTAATGAGCATTTACAATGAAAATTCAGAGAACTATAGACTTATAATGAAAAAATAAATAAATAAAAGTATCCTGTCACATATTTTTTTACCCGAAAAAGTTTGGGGAACGGGCTACAATAATAATATAAAGAAAAAAAAGAAAAAAGAAAAAAATTATTAACCATCCCACTAAACATAATGATGATGATGATGATAATAATAATAATAATAATTAGAAGCAGTTACACTTATTAGCTCACAGAGGCTATCACTCTCAACCTATGATAAAAGCGTCGTTACCATTTGCAGCCCGTTTCAAAACGGTGGTTGTTCTGAGGTTACGGCTAATGCAAGGTTCCTTACTAGGCAAAAGTCCTAAAGCTGTGTAAATTTTCATCCGTGTGTGTGTGGGGGGGGGGGGGGGGGGGTTCTAAGGCCCCGTAGCTCGTATTCACGCAAGTTTAGGAGAAAAACACGGAAAATTCTGAACTGCAAGGATAATAAGCACGCCTCGAGTTCGAATCTGGTACCTCCCATGTCCTCGCTTTGAGAACAGAACCTGAGATCACCAGTGGATCATCGATTACAGGAATAAAGTAAGGTTCAACATTTTTTCAGATTATGGGATATCATTATAGTAACATAATGAAGAATTTAATTATGTATATTTATACGTGCATAAGATACATCCGTATTATATATATATATATAATATTGAATTACTAATAATGAATTATCAAACGCAGTAAAAGCCAAGCAACAGACACAAGATCACCGAAACCACACAGACCAATACAAAAGTAAATTTCAAGAAGGAGAAGCTCAGAAAGGTGAAAAAAATTCATCGTGGAGACTTTTTCACCCTTGAGCATCAATGTACGATTTTGTTCACTAGTGGCTCAAATTAAAATTTTTATTCAATGAAAATTTTAGTAAAATTATGCATCATTCATAAATTATAAAACATTTTCTCCTGCTGCATGGTATAATTATAGTAAAATTGAGTAATAATCCTTATACGAATAATATACATATTACGAGGTATAGTTTAAGTAAAACCGCGAATGAATCAGAGAATAAATGATGCAGTTCATTCTCTGAAGAACATAGAGGTGCCACGTGCTGTACAGATAGTTAAATATATAAAAATAAATAAAATCGTAATAAATTATACACATTTTTATTATTTAAAAAAAAAAAAAAAAAAAAAAAAACTTTTTCACACTTACGGTGAACATCTAAAAAATGTACCACGTCATCCTGATTTTGTACAAATCATTTCATTGTTTCATTGTACGTCAGCAAACAGAAATTATTTCAGTCGAAACAAAATCACCTTTTTTTTTTTTTTTTTTTTTTTCCCCCCCTCCTTTCAAAGCACAGTTGGAAAGAAGCCAGATTGCATTTCTTTTTCCGCAATGTGATGCATAACAAACAAAATAAAAAATAAAATTTTCTTAAAAAATTATTGCAATTGTAGTGACGTGTCATTTTCTTTGTAATTGAGCCAGAATTTTTTATTAATTGTAAGTTCAGATTTATTTTCGTAGCATAGCAGCTGAACTCCTTTGGGTTCGAAAGAGTTAGAACAGAAAACACTGGACTTAAAAAACAATCGTCCTGGTCTTATATTTTTATTTAATGTCTTTTAATGAGATGTCTTTATTTCACCGTCATATCGTTCAGCTCTGTTTTCCTTTATTAACGTCATTAAGTTATTAATTAAGTTATTAGTACCGATACCGAGATATTCACTGATATTTTAATATTTGCTTTTTCCTCATCTCCCGTTCCGAAATATTAATTATTTTTCTTACATCTAAAAAAAAAAAAAAAAACTTAACAGTAAATATGCAGACGATTATTGCACACCTGTTAACATAATTAATTCCGGATCATTGTCAGTATATCAGCCTTTTTTTTTTTTTTCATACCATTTTCTTTTTTTTTAAACAGCATCTTTCTCCTTATTGCATCATAATTACATATAGGAGACAATTTCTCTGCAAGCAAAGTGATGTGGGAAATTAAAAAGAAAAAGAAAGGAAGAAAGAAAGAAAATGCCGGGTACTAACAATTTTATGGAATAAATTACCAATGTTATACCAAGTATATTATTCGCAAAATACATAGAAATATTTGGTTTTGGACATACATATATAAAGAGCAAGAGAAGATGAAAGTATAAATACATTCTGTATTTCTATTTTACTTCCAGTTATGTATTTGAAAATTTTATTTGCATTATTTAAATTTTGTATCAAACAATATCAAACTATGAATTAACTTTTATTGTTGGATAAATTGACTTTAAACTAAATTTGTTTCGTAATATTATGTGTAGTGGTTTGTCGATTAAGAGGGAACAATACCTAATCCCATGGACAGCTAAGGCCCATGTTATACTACCGGGGGGGGGGGGGGATTTTTCCGCAGTTGCTCATTACTTAATGTATTTTTTTAAATCCCGTTTACACATTCAGAATATTCACAACCGTTAAATGAGTACTCGTTTTCAAAAAATTAATTTTTAAAAATTTTTGTATTTTAATTTTGAGTTAAAAAATGCAAATTTTTCCTTAAGTGCATTTTTCTCATTTTTTTATCCGCAAAATGAAATACTAAAAATTAAAGAAAAAAAAAAAAATCAATTTTTGGAAAATAAGTACTAATTTAACGGTTATGAGCTTTTTGAATGTGAAAACGGAACTTTAGAAAATACATTTAGTAATGAATAATGATGGAAACAAAATTTCCCATAGACCACATGGGCCACGGCTGTCGGCGAGATTTGGTATTGTCCGAAATCTACAAAAGTTACATTAGATTGTGGTGGGAATCTTTCTAAGAAATGCTCGCCAGTATTCACAGGAATACTGTTAAAAATTCTGAAACGGCAAGGTTGTGCTCTCGATACTGGTGGACGAGAGAAACCACCAGCGAATGAACTCGTGCTTATCGGGTTTGCCGCTCGCAGTTTGCAGAGCTTTCCTCTGAAACTTGCGTAAAAAAGGGCTAAGATCCAATAGAAAGACTTCCGCAGAGGACATTTCCCTCAAGTCTAGTATCTTCGGGTAAACAGACGGCTGAACAGACGAGCGCGACCTATGTTCGATCCCGGATAACCAATTACGAAAAGGAATTTACAGTATTTGAAAATAATAATAATAATAAAATAAATAAAAAATAATGAATTTTCCCCTCACAAACAGCTTGCTATGTAACATTTGTTCAGAAGTTTGTCAAGATTGAAATAAATAAATAAATGAACTTGATATAACTAATGGATTGATATATTAAACTAATCATGATATTATACTTATTATTATACAGTTTTTAATTGCTGGTAAAAATTAAATACATTTAAAATAAGATCATCATAATTTCATGTAACCAATTTATTTTTAGTTATCCTACTTTCTAACATAATTACAAAATCATCTAACTATTCAAAACCATCTTATTTAAAATGCTATTTTAAAAAGTCAATTAATTTTAAGGAACAATTTAAGAAGAAAAAAAAAAATGCTTTTTTTATTACCTCTTACCTCTTAACGCTCAACTCCCCCTTCCCGCAAAAAAAAAAAAAAAAAAAAAAAAAGAAATAAAAAAGGAATTACAATATTTCTTTTTCATTCTAAAAAACTCTCAAGTAATAGCTTATCGCTCATATCAGATCAGCTGGATCAACAGTTAGTTTTGGCGCATGCGTTATATACACTGCTGTGTACGGGTAGCGAAATCGCGTTTACATTTTCTTTTTTCTGTTCAGTTTACTTTTTTATCAGCGAAGCGTAATAATACAAAAAAATAAAGGAAATACTAGCTCAATAAAATAAAAATAAAAATAATTTATTAAGATAGTGGTTTTTATATTTTTTTCTCATTTTAAAAAGCGCTAAATTTCCTAAGATTACCAGCCGAAAGTAATAATAATAATAATAATAATAATTTTCCTAAATTTCCTAACATTACCATCGAAACGTAGTAATAATAATAATAATAATTTTAAGAGACAATGATTCAAATTCTAAGAATTGAAAATATATTTAACAGCAATTAAAAACTAGCATCCATGTCGTAGCCACTCCCTTCTATAGTTTCCCCATTTCCTATACACATTGACGCACAGAGCCCGACTATGACTTTGGAGGCACTGGCCACAAATTTTATATGATGCCCTCCGCCCTCCCCCCATACGTATACAATCTTTCTGTGTATATTATATCTTGTACAATTTTTATAATTAATAGATATTTTGAATGATATTATCACTTATCATTAACTTATTATGCATCATCTTACATATATATATATATATATATATATATATATAATATATATATATATATATATACATATATATATATACACACCCCAAAATTATGTATATATATAATATATATACATAATTTTGGGGAAAAATAAAATTGAAGAAAATTTTATTTGGACAAAATGTCAAATTTAATTATAATAGTTTAAATATGCAATGATAAGATAAGGATGCATTTACACCTATAATGACATTTAAACCAAAATAAATGGATTTTAAGTACTACATTTTGTGAGTTTTCTAAAATACGACATGCAACATGGCACATATCATAAATTAAATTACAACTCTGAAAAACACAAATTCTTTAAAAGGCACATTGGTCTCAGTATCCTGAAAAGGAGTGGGAAGGTGTTTGTGCTTATTTCTTATCCTACGGAACGGAAAAGAATAAGTTCCATGATTTAGCAAGATATCCTCATGCCAAATGTATGGGACGAAAAAGGCATCCAAGCTAATGAAATCGAAATAATAAAGTAAACCTGCGTGAAAAAAGCTACTTTTCCTTTACAACTTTTCTTATTTTATAAATGACATAGATATATTTATACATTGTTCTATAGTTTAACATAAAAGTGGTGAGGAATATTAAAACTTCATTTACAGAGTTGGTGCCCTCCCCCTTCCCCCCATATTTGGGTGCCCTGGGCCTGCGCCGCATGTGCCCATGCCTAAATCTGGCTATGTCCACGCAGTACAAAATATTTTTTAAAATTAGTTACATTATTAAATTCTCAAAGAATTATTTTAATCACAGTTGCTAAACGGTATAGGGACATTACATGGAGTCCCTTTAACCGTGCTTCATATCATATCACCCATATTCAGATGTTACACGCGAGTTCCAGGTTATTCTTTAGTATTTTTACTTTTCGATTTCGATATAATATCTGATACGTAATCGCTTTTGAATGAGGTTTACCAAGTCCAAAGTACATTGCAATGAGATCATTATTGGATAACGGTCGATACATGGCCTAGTTTGGAAAACTCTCCAAATACATTCGATGATGTTTAATAAGCTTATCGCCCTGACAGAGAGAATAAAGAAATACTACAGATAATGTCTTAAAACTTCAATCAGAAGGTTGTAGCATTGCAAAGAAATATGAAAATTACTAAAATAGTCAACAAAGTTGCTACACAAATCTGGAAAATAAATCAACGTATTTGACGATAATCATACAACAGACTTTTTCTTTTTCTCTGTAAAGCATAAAAAAAGAAAAAAAGTAAAAGAAAGAAAAGAAAAGAAAAATAAATTCCAAACCAGTGTTGCCAGATAAGGGGCTTTTTTAATTCAAAAGTCACCAATAAATTTGAGAAGTGATATTTGATATGCACTATAGATAATCAACCAGTAGGGTAAAAATGAGAGTTTAAGAACAGAGGCGTAAGGTGAAAGGAGAGTTCAAGAACAGCTGCTTGAGGCGTACAGAGTTCAAGAACAAAGGCGTAATCATTGTTAACTTTGATGAGGGTTATAAAGGAAGTTATGAAAGATATTGATATAAAAATATATATGAGATAATTTTCTGATACAAAGAGGCTCAGAAAAAAAGTCAGTGATTAAATTTTTGTATTAAACACACACAAATATATATATATATATATATATATATATATATATACAGACACGACATTATTTCATTATTTAAAACATGAAAATCTGACATTGACAGATTTTAATTTAGTGCCAGAGGCCTACTGCTAAACTTGTTAATATCGACAAATTCTTCTTTAGTTAATTCGTGACGATCTAAATTTCATGATAAAGTTTTCATTAAATCAAACCAATGTGTTTCAGCTGCAGATACTGTAACAAATAACGTTGGAAGTCCAAACTGTCTTATAGCCGCAAAACAACGTTTTTTCTCTTTTTCCCAATGAGGGGGAGGTGTGCCTTGGGGGGGACTCATGTCAAAGGTGTGCCTTGGGGGGGGACTCATGTCAAAGTTGTACCTTGGGGGGGGACTCATGTCAAAGTTGGGCCTTGGGGGGACTCATGTCAAAGTTGGGCCTGGGGGGGACTCATGTCAAAGTTGTGCCTTGGGGGGGACTCATGTCAAAGTTGGGCCTTGGGGGGACTTCATTCAATAAATCCCCATTCAATAAACCGACTGAAATAGGCCCTTAGCACTATTAAGAGTGACGTATAAAAATTCGACAACGCTGTACCGACTGAAATAGGGGTAGCTTGGGGGGGACTCATGTCAAAGTTGGGCCTTGGGGGGACTTCATTCAATAAATCCCCATTCAATAAACCGACTGAAATAGGCCCTTAGCATTATTAAGAGTGACGTATAAAAATTCGACAACGCTGTACTGACTGAAATAGGGGTACCTTGGGGGGGACTCATGTCAAAGTTGTGCCTTGGGGGGACTTCATTCAATAAATCCCCATTCAATAAACCGATTGAAATAGGCCCTTAGCACTATTAAGAGTGACGTATAAAAATTCGACAACGGTGTACCGATTGAAATAGGGGTACCTTGGGGGGGACTCATGTCAAAGTTGTGCCTTGGGGGGACTTCATTCAATAAATCCCCATTCAATAAACCGACTGAAATAGGCCCTTAGCACTATTAAGAGTGACGTATAAAAATTCGACAACTGTACCGACTGAAATAGGCCTCTAGCACTAATAAGAATGTGTAAAAAGAAAAAAAGTGTGCAGCTTTCTATCACCACGTTAGTCATATACTCAAAGGGAGAGTATATACAGGACGTACGCATGAATGTCGTTCGTTTTATTATTATTATTTTTTAATTAGAACGTCCCCGCGCATTTATCAAAAGAAATTAATAATTGCAAAAGCCTATATAACCAAGAACTTCAGTAAAATCAATTTTATATACGCAGCTTCGCCTTTTAACGGATTCCTAAATTTGCATAAATTTGTCAATACGTTTTAATTATCTTTACGTAAGTATATATCGATTTATCAAATAGTATAATAGCGCTTAAAACAAAAATATAATTGAACAAGAAAGGAAATATATTCATAAAATTTCTAGCTAAGAATATTAACCCGTTAAAATAAAATTTTGCTTACACATATTTTAACAGAAATTTATTCGTGGTTATTATTAAAAATAAATAAATATACACTAGTTCAATTATTTTTAATGAAAGTACTTAGCTAAAATGTAGCCTGTTTATTATTTTAGATATTAAGATGAATTATCTAGATAAAACAAGAATCTTTTAATTACAGCTTTTTGCTAACATGTGATGTGTTGCTATTAAAATAAGTAAAGATCGATTATCGACGCGACGCACCTAGATCAAATACCTCGAGTATAAATCTTTTTCAGAAATTCTTATTTTACTCATTTGCAGAGATTTCTAAACGATAAGACACACCGAGATTCGAACCCGGTATTTAACCCCTATCAACTTTTAGAGCAGAACCTCCCCGCCACTAGTTGGGCAAAGATTCAAGTAAATAAAAGTTTATAAATAGAGGTAAAAAATATTTAGGACTATACTGGACAATGAAATTTAATTAAATTTGCAGAAACGTATCTAATCATTAAACATAACCATATCACTTAAATAAAAAATCTGGAGTGAATCCACTCGACATTCTAAACATTAAGAAATTAATCGTTGTTTAAATAAATTAAACTAAGAGAAGTCGTTAAATAATCAAAAGAAAAATATATAATAGGGTGTTTGAATAATTTTTTCTCAAATAGTATATTGTTTAATTTATCACTATTGCATTTCAAATAATTTGAGACCATAGGTCATAATGATAAAGAAGTTTTCGTTGTGTCCTTGAAAAAAAATCTACAAGTGCTACATTCACCAAAATCTATACAATTCGTGCTACGGTGAATTTTAAAATGCGTACAACTTTCAGCTTATTCAAATCTCTTATATTATTAAAATAATATATAATAGGGTGTTTGAATATTTTTTTTCTCAAATAGTATATTGTTTAATTTATCACTATTGCATTTCAAATAATTTGAGACCATAGGTCATAATGATAAAGATTTTTTCGTTGTGTCCTTGAAAAAAAATCTACAAGTGCTACATTCACCAAATTCTATATAATTCGTGCTACGGTGAACTTTAAAATACGTACAACTTTCCGCTTATTCAAATAATATATGTAGACACTATCGCACTTAGCTAAAATGTACCAAATGTACCTCAAAACGTATAGATACACCAAAACCTCAAAGTCGAATTTTCTCTATGGTTACAAAAATTTATTTCCCTTATATATGTTACGTTCGGAAAGTAAAAATTATTTAAAACAATGAAGAAAACATAAACATAAAATTTCTGGTTTTAATCATGCATTCTGACATAAAGTAATTACTCATTAAAATAAAAATTCTCTAATATATTTAATTTAACAAAAATTTATTCGTGATTTAATAGTAAAGACGTGTATCACTTTAGCTCAGATATGTTTTTTTTTTTTTTTTTCCCAATTCTTACTTAGTATTTTAACTTTTTTAAATGTAATCTGAAATAAAGCATATTAGGCATTGTGTCTAAATAAAAATAAATTTTATATTTTATACTTGTACAAAAATATATAAGAATACTTGCCGAATAATTATTATTTTATATTCAACGACTGTGTTAATTATTCACCCTAATATAAAATTTCACTTAAAACTTTTAAATTCTTCGGTTGAAAAAAAAAAAAAAAGAATAGCCTGTAATCCTAATGTTATTCGCCATGAAAATACATCTTGATTCTTGACGCTCCAGTTAAATCGAAGAGACACGTACGATCTTCTGTAAAAGGATTCCATTAATAAAGAAATGTTTAATATTCTTTTAATGTTATGAATGATAAAAATGTATATTGGAATATCCATACCGTTACGAATATAGTATAACACTATACATTAGAAATCATTATGAGTAAGGGAGAATAAAAGTTCAATGTATTCTCTAAGACATCTACAAAACATACATTCAAACTGAAAATTTCAGTCAGAACTCATATAAATGAAAGCAATTTTCCTCACAATTTATAGTAAGTAATACGTCTTAAGTAAAATAGTGAAATAACTATGCATATTTTACAGCTATCATAAAATATTATATATTCCTAATGCGGCGGCAATCAGGAAAAAACGTATATACAATTACTCATGTAATGCGAAGAGTAACAGAAAAAAAAAAAAAAAATAATAATAATAATAATAATAATAAAATAAGTATTTAATTTTGCAAGAAGTAATTTCAAAATTTTACATCAATAAAAAATTATTGAATTCTAGATATAAAAAATATTAGTTTTATATTTCAAATTTAAAAGAATGACTTTAACTGTTTTTGTTATACAGTAAAGTCTTGTACATCGCGGTGGCAGAGATTACAAATAAATAAAACATTATTATTTTTTAACAACACTAAATTTTTAGAGTACCAAGCTATTCGTTCATACACTCGATTTCGGTTTTTTTTTTTTTTTTTTTTTTTTTTTTTGTATAAAGTAGTTGCTTTGATATAAAATTAGTGGTGTAAAAAAAAAAAAAAAAAAAAAAATGATATTCATGAGGCAAACTTGCACCCGCGTTGTACGAGACTTTACTGTATACGCATTTACTTAAATAGTTTGAAAATTATTGTTTAGTGAGTTTTATAATGATTAGTGAATTTTATCACTTTTATATGATTATTTTCCTTTGTAATGAATGAATACATTGCTAGCAAACATCACAAATCGCAAATTTATATAAAATTTGTTTTATGTGGAAATAATGAAGTAGGATTTAACATCTAACAAAAAATGGATAAGTACAACATGAAAGCAGCAACGTATTATATTTCCATAATTAAGTTTAATATTTTTTACTTTAAAAACATTCCTTTAAATCATAAAATTTAAGCATTAATATTTTTTACTTGAATTATTTAACTGAAATGTTTAAGTTTAATTATATTTTCATGCAATTATTCACAGCATAAGTCCTAATTAGTTGTGCATAAGTTTAGATAATTAATGTTATGAACCAAAGAAGATTGTTTCTTATTACTAAACCACTTACCTCTGGATATTGAGCACGAATACTCTGCAAAATTATACCTGAACCTGAAATAAACTTCTTACTCTGCAAGTTCTCAAGTTTTCCAATTATGGTGTATTTGATATGTGTGATCTTATAATGTATTTAATATACATAATGAAAAAAAAAAAAACTAATATATTTATACTACATTAACTACCATATTAAATTAACTATTGTAAGATATTTCACAAAGAAATGGTTAACCTTTTACACGCCGCATTCAGATCCGAGGGTAATTTAAATTCGTTTTTTACATATTTTGCCTTCTAATGCTTTAGTTTAAAGAACTCTATCATTAAAATGTATTTAATATATATATTAATAATGTATTTAATATATATAATGAAAAAAAAACAGCTAATATATTTATACTACATTAACTACCACATTAAATTAACTATTGTAAGATATTTCCCAAAGAAATGGTTAACCTTTTACACGCCGCATTCAGATCCGAGTGTAATTTAAATTCGTTTTTTACATATTTTGCCTTCTAATGCTTTAGTTTAAAGAACTCTATCATTAAAATGTATTTAATATATATATATTAATAATGTATTTAATATATATAATGAAAAAAAAAAAAAACAGCTAATATATTTATACTACATTAACTACCATATTAAATTAACTATTGTAAGATATTTCCCAAAGAAATGGTTAACCTTTTACACGCCGCATTCAGATCCGAGTGTAATTTAAATTCGTTTTTTACATATTTTGCCTTCTAATGCTTTAGTTTAAAGAACTCTATCATTAAAATGTGTAAAAAAAAAAAAAAAAAAAAAAAAAAAAAGAATATAATTTAAGATTATTATATTTAATATTATTAATTTTATATATAATAATATTAATTTAATGGTATTTTAATATTATTATATTTTAATTTAATAATGTAAGCTATTTTAAACATGCCAGCCTTTTTTTTTTTTTTTTTTTTTTGAAGCATTTGCTTATTTTTCTAAATTATGTGAATTTTTAAACTGTGGGGTAAAAGGGAAAATGGTAGAAATGGTAAAATGGTCATTTTTATAATTTTCTGTACATTTCCCATTTTATAATTGAGCTGTTATTTCTATTTCAAAAAATTAAGTCTATTATGTGTGATAATTTTTTCAAGTCAGCATTCATGATGTTTAATTTTTAAATGAATTTTTAATTCCATGTTCCATTTATGGAATATTGGTGTGTAAAAGGTTAATTAATATAAAAGGTTAACTCGAGACATGGAAATCTGGTAGTCTAAAAAGATTATTATATTATGCTTTAGGTGAATTTCAAAGTAACGGACGTTACATACACACACCAAATAAATGCTAAAAAAGGTTAAAGACGCAAACTAATGCTTCAGAATAGATATGTTTTTTTTTTTTTTTTTTTTTCCTGATAAAATCAATACTAAATATAAACTTAACAGGTTTCAAAAAATGTTTCTAGCATATTAAAGCTGTAAAAAAAAATAAATAATAATAATTGTAACTGACGTTACTTAAAATGGAACATCATTTGTTCTATAGAGTCACAAAGTAAAAAAAAAAAAAAAAATCTGTGATTCTACAAATTTGTTAAAAAAAATTTTAAATAACATCACAAGACATGCATGTAATTTATCATACTTTTGCTATAAGAATTCAGTCATTTTTTGCTGTAATAAAAAATTTAAAAAGTTTTTGTAACAGACGTTACTGGATGTAACAGATGTTACATTGTATGACAGGCATGTTTATTATGCTAAATGATAAATTAACCCCTTCCACTCCAGGGACGTACGTGCGTACGTCCTAGTGTTAATGGCCATTAATACCATGGACGTACGTGCATACGTCCAAAGAAAGTATACGATACTATTTCAAAATTATAATCTGGTATTTCAGACATTTACACTCAGCTAGCCTGGAGCGGAAGGGGTTAATAGTTGAAATGTTTAACTTAACTTCTTATAACCAATAATATAATTACAAAAGTTATATTTAAATCATTTTAAGTTCAATCAATTCATGCAATAATTGATAAACCTAGCATTATAAATGTTAAAAAAATTCAATTTTTAGCACAAATATAATTTAAAGATATATATATATATATATAAATTACAATATAGATTTTCCCGTCACTTTTTCCACAAATTAAACTTAGTATAAGTGAAAAGCAATAATAGATTCTAACTCTAGAGACTACAAGCTTTCCAATGATATACAATAACACTTATGGATATTTGTTTTAAATGATTTTCTTCCAAACTGGTTTCATGTTAGGTGGAATTTACCTTTAGTGGTCCAAAAATATAAAATGGTAGACTAAATTAATATATATATATATATATATATATATATATATATATATATATAGTACGTATGCAAGTGCACACACTCATTCATTTATTTGCTGCATGTGAAATGTTTCCCGCGAAAACAACAACAACAATTAAAATAATAATAATAATAATAAGTTTAAATTACTCTACTTGCATACTATCTATGTATTTCTGGTTCACTGATAAAAATTCTTAAAAAGTTAGAAGAGTTTAAATTTAGTAAATAACTTAAACAAGTACATTGAGCACGACAACCATTCGCCATAAAATCTACAAGAAAAATTAATATTGAAAAGTATAGGACACAAACAAACATTACGAATTTTGAAAACACTTTGTTTCTGATCGAAATAATTTAGCACGACGCACTTTCAGTCAAAAAGAAACTAGGCAGGAGGGTTTTATAAAACCATTGCCTGAAAAGCACTTCAAACATATTCTTAAGATCGACTGTTTAGTTTTAAAGAATGTTTAACAAACAACGAAAATTAAAGTTACAAACCTAATTGATAAAATATTTTTTTTTTTTTTTAACCAACTTTTTGTAAAAATCAAAAAGAAAATGGAAAATAGACAAAATAAATAAATAAACAATATTATATGTGAGGTATCATTATGTCATCATATTGGCTTGAACCCTATATAAATATTTTAAGTGGCAGACGTTTTCTATAACAGTATCTTTATTCACTAAGTACTATTTACAAGTTATTAAGGGGAACGAAATATTTAAGTTCTATGAAATTCTTTATTTCAAATGTTTAACCAAAAAAGTTTTTTTTTTTTTTTTTTTTTTATGTTTTTCTATTTAAAACGGTTTTTATTTAAAATAAGTTTAGATAAAAATCTTTTTATAAGACATTTTCAAATTAGATTTTTTTTTTTTTTTTTTTTTTAATACTTAAAACTGTTTTTGTTTTAGTAAGTTTAGAAAAATATCGTTTTATATTTTTACTAACCTGAAAAATTAGCACTTTGGAAAAATAAGTTATTGAGTATTATTTAATACTTTGTTAAGATTTAATTAATATAAGCAAATACTATTAACTATAAAAATGAGCTCAATTATATAAAGGAATTTAACCTTTAAAATAATTCAAGATTGAAAGAGATTGTTTTGAGATCGATTAAAAATAAATTTTTCATGTAAAATTATTGATCATGTAAAATTATCGGCCATTTTTTTGTAAAACGTACGTTATGTTAATATAGAAATACTGGCAGAGTTGCATTTTAGTTTATAACTCAGTATCCCATGGCCGTACCATGTTGAAACTTACAGTAATTATACATAATAAGATTGACATATAATTTTTAAAAGAAAATTAAATATGTACTTTTTGAGACATGGAAGGTTAAAAGTAAAAATGTTTGACCTTAAAATGAAAAATTTTAAATATATATATATATATGTGATATATCATTTAGAAGCCTGTATTATAAGCTTTCTAATGATAGCAATTTTATATCTTTAAGTTAATTAGGGAAGAAAATATGCGTAAACCTTACGTTATGATATTATGAAAATACTGATGGAAGGTTCACTGCAATAAAAAATCCAGCAGTAAAAAAGTACAGAAAAAATCTGGCAGCTGGGGTGCCACTATTTCTCCGTTAAATATACAGGACAAAACCGTACTTTTAACAAAAAACCTGTTTGATTTACAGGATTCGTGCGTAAAATATATGTCAGTGATACAATATTACGGATTTAAACTGTATATCTGACGGAGAAATACTGGCACCCCAGCTGCCAGATTTTTCCTGTATACTTTTACGGGTTTATTTTTTGCAGTGTTGTATTTTAATTTATAACTCAGCATCACATGGCAGTCCCATGTTGAAATTTACAATAATTATAGATAATGAAAGTAAAAATAACGTAAAATTTTTAAAAGAAAATTAAATATGTACTTTTTAAGATATTGAAGGTCAAAGGTCAAATTGTTTGACTTTAATACGAAAATTTTATATATATATATACATGTGCTATATCATTTGAAAGCCTGTATTATACGCTTTCTAATGATACAAATATTTTATCTCTAAGTTATTTAGGAAATAAAATAACGAGTACATTTGTAGTAGAAGAATTTCGGAAATTTGCATTTTTTACCCATTTTTGCAGCCCTTTATATCAAAAACTAAAAGAGATAGGGACTAATTAATTGGTATACATTCATTTCTTAATAGGACAAATGATTTGACATGGAATGACTGTTAAAAACAGCGTTTTCTCTATTACTTTCAGAGCTCGAAGTCTCCGGCCTTTTTTCAAGACATTTTCACGAATGAGAAATTTCTTCCTTTTCTGCTACTACAAATTTTTTACGATTATCTTTGCCCTATTTAACCCATTACCCGCTGGTGTTGCGTGAACGCAACACCAGAAATAATTGCGTTTAACAGAAAACTAAAAAAGATATTTTATATTAAGTATTGTTTTTAAATAAGGAAAGGATAGATATTTATTCTATTACAAAAATATTTGATCTGAAAAATAATCTTATACTTAAAAATAAATTTCAAACTTGAAGCACTAATCAATCCAAAACTTTTGAAAATCATCATATTTGAATAAGTTTACATAACTTGTAAAAAAAAAAAAAAAAAAAAAAAAAAAAAAATGTTTCACAATAAAATAATTACTTTTGGAGTCATCTGTAGTGTTTGCTGTTTTATACTCCCGCAAGGACATTTCCGTAAACATTTATTTGTCTTCATTATATACTCTTATTCCACTGAAGTTGTACAAAAACACCCTGTATTTAGTAAGATAAGACTAATTTTAATAATTTTATTTTAAATTATTGTTATATATGATCAAAATAATGAGTATTCCTTTTTGTATTTAGAAAAAAATCATTATTTCTAGTTTTGGCGGTTAATGGGTTAATCACGACACAATGCTACGGAAATATGGTAACGGTTTCTGTATGAAAAAGGTAGTAGCAAAGAAGGCGAAAATTTCGCATTTTTAAATGTGTCCTAAAAAAATGGGCGGAGACTTCAAGCTCTGATTACTTTTTATATATGATACACTACAAATAACACACCGAAATAAATTTTTAAAAGTTGGCAACTATGATGATACATCTTAAATTATAAAAGGAATTTCATTTTTACGAATTTCTATAATCAGCAAAGAGGGCTGAAATTTCTCATCTCTGAAAGTGTTTTGAAAAAAAGGGCGGAGACTTCGAGCTCTGATTACTTTATATATGATATACATACTAGCCAACATGCTAATTAATATTCCGTAGCATTGTTAGCTCCGCCTTCTTTTTAATACCAGTATTTTTTTAGAGCATTTTACTTCTTATTTAATCGTATCTGCATTTGGAGAATATTACTTTAAAAATTTACTGGCGTGAAAAAAAGGGCGGAACTAACAATACTATGGAATATTAATTAGTATGTTGGCAAGTATGGATATATCCTGAAACCAATGCTCATTTTTATGAATTTTATAATCAGAAATCGATCTAAGTTTTAATTTTTAGGGCTTATTTTTATGAAAAAGAAATATTTTTGTGCAAAAAGTATTCGTGAAAACCTTCCATTTTAAGGAATTGGATTTTGTAAAGGGGCCCATTTCATAGATTTGAATTTTCTGATGAGGCCCACTTAACAGATTTGAATTTTTTGAAATAAAATTTTGCGGAGGAGCAGCAAAATGTCCCCAATTTTTGGCCTGGATCAGCTCCTGATAATTAAATATTAGATCTATCAGAAAGATCTGTCTTTTTGAATAAATAAAATGACAGCGGATTTTTTTTTTTTTTTTTTTTTTTTTTTTTTTCTTTTTCTTAGCAATATCTATATGGCACTTTACCAGTTATCATCTTAAAAGTTACCCAATAATATCTTGGAATATTATCCAGGATAAATTTCCGATGTCAGTATTTTAATTCAAAAGGACAGAACTTTCCAGCACACCTAATATATTATATATATATATATATATATATATATTGCTGAGTATGGTTAAGGAATTAAATTATTCATTATATATATATATATATATATATATGTATTTTTTTTTTTTTTTTTTTTTTTTCTGTTGCGAACTAATGTTAAAAAGGAAAAACAGCAAAGCGTAAATTTAAGATGCGGTTTCTCTAATATTTAAATCTTTTATCGCACTGAAAATTTTAAAATAATATAAATAAACAACACTTGATAATAATAAATAAATAAACCAACACACAGACACACACACACACACAAAAAAAAAAAAAAAAAAAAACGTAATTTTGTCATGCAGCTAAAAATAAAAAAGGACAAGTATATCTACTTTCTATTAGCAAAAAAGAAAATAATTTGGCATGCAAAATCATAACAAAACATTATATTCTTTTCCTGTCCAAATAAGATTTCCGATTGTCTTAATGCGATGCCGATTTAACCCCGATTCCGAATTATCCGTATAGATTTTATACACTTACGTGTCCCCTATAGCGCATATTTTAAATATATGATCTGAGGCTAAGGTTTCTCTGATGAATCCCGAGTAAAAATGTGGGAAATGTTGAGGAATCTTCAGGCGGACAATCATGTCCCCCCCCCCCCACGCCTCCCCATTATACTCCCCTCTCCCCTTCAGAAAAGTCGTGGAGCATTAAAATGTCCTCCGAAGATTTAGAATTTAGTATTTTTTAATGGGCCGGAAACCTGGGAGTTACCTTCCTCCAGAAGTTGTCGTGTTACCCTAAACCTCTAAAAATCACCGGTAGAAAAATGCAACTTCGATTATTGTTTTTTAAAATAAATCTTTGTTTAAAAAAAAAAAAAAAAAAAAAAAAAAACAATGTCGCGTGGTATTCAATACTTGGTAAATTCCGGCACCTGTAATCGACCAAAAAATGAGTAAAAATGTATCTGTTTTCGGGAATTATAAAAGGGTAAACGTACCGGTGGAAAAATTTCTCTCGGGGTGTCATTAAAAAAAAAAAAAATTGAAGGTTCTATACGTAGCATGCAGAGCGTAAGGTTGAGGTGGATTGGCAATCGGCTTCCCTCTTTCCTTATGTGTGCCGTACACGCGAGATCGGCACGACATAGATGCTTGCGTGCAAAGAATAGTCCGCGCATATTCAAGGTCGACTGCAGCACGTGTCAATCCCGAGAGATCGTGAACGAGTCAAGTACAATAACCCAGTTGTACTTGGCCCGAAAGCAATATACATAGAAGGGTAGGCAAGGTACATGTCAATCACCTCTTCATATATATGTCAAATTTAATGATCTCTTTGGACAGTTGTGAAAGAGAACATCAGAGGATGCAAGCAAAATTAACTCAATATTTGAAGCATGGGCAAAAGAAATAACATTTACGACTGCAGAAGACATCATATTACTAAGAGACATGTCGGTAAAATTGCGGTTTATAAAAGCATATATAATAAATATATAATATTTAGAAATTTTACAACTGCAGATTATGACCCAACTCTAATAATTTCGTATATTCAGTAGTTTGATTCTGGTGATAGGGGAAAAAAAAAAAAGATGTCTACAGAAAAAAGTCTAGTGAGTGGATTATTTTTTAAAAGTCCCTTTTACAAAACAGTCCCCTGAGAAAAGGCACTACTAATAATTGAATATATGTAGGCATATATATGCATTGAAATATATGTATGCCACTACATCCATCCATTATTCATTCAGAAATAAATAATAAATAAATAAAAGAGCTGGAGTGAATAC
This sequence comes from Salticus scenicus, assembly GCA_963930645.1. Lineage (NCBI taxonomy): Eukaryota > Metazoa > Arthropoda > Arachnida > Araneae > Salticidae > Salticus > Salticus scenicus. Next base: position 78,399,663 of record OZ005653.1, read on the forward strand.
TATTCCTGCAGTGGAGTGTTAAATTCAACAATGAAATGCAGCAACTAACAGTTAAAATTTTCTTATTTCTTAAAAATCTAAGCATTAAAGTGCCATGTACGGGACGAAACACACATCTCTAGGTAAAATAAAAAATATACATCCTATAAAGACCTTTACATACAATTAATGACTTGGTAAACTGATTGCTCAAAACCAAGAATTTAAGAATCACTTACAAGAAAAGTATGAATCAATAAAATTCCTATTGAAACCAAACCAAGCTTAAATTAAAGAGCATGGTCGAAAACATAGGGAAGAGTGCAAATTTGCTGCAACAACCCCCCCCCCCCATGTAGAGAGAAACGACCCTAAAAATTTTAGCTGTTTCTATCAAACCAATGGAACAGCACCCAATAGCAACACAGCGTGGTGCAGTGGTTAGAGTGTTCAGTTTGAGTGAGGAGTGTCGTGAGATCGAACCCCGATGACTGCTCACAGTTTATATATATATATATATTTATTTATATATATATTTGAATAATTTAAGGGAAAATATTTTTCTTTGTTGCACGTTTTTCTCTTTATTCAAGTTCAGTGTAATTTTTTTATTAATATTTTACGCCCGCTAGTGAGAAATGCTATTCGTCTGCTTTTAATTTTGTTATTTTTTTATACATAAAACTAAATATTCTATTATATTATTAAAACATTTTATTTCAAGTGAAAAAATGTTTTTCAAATGAATAGTGAAACGAAAAATAATATTTATATTGCTTTTTTTTTTTTTTTTTTTTTTTTTTTTGCGCTATCATTCATACGTAAAAGGACAGAACTTTTACTTATTGTTATTATGATACTCTGTTGGCCCTTGCATATGCGTACACCTCCAAAATTTAAAAATCTAGTTATATGTGCATTTTACAAAGCTGCTTATCACGAAGAAAAACCCAATAATTTCCAAAATGTTCGCGATGTGTGTTTCAACGTTGAACAAGATTATAATGAAATTAAATGTGACAGATTTTCTTTTGTAAGTTGTTCTCATCGTGAAAAGTGCTTTATAGCTTTGATCATTTTCTAACTCCTAATCATAGTCATTATTAACTTGAAAACAAATTCGTAAATTTAAACGTGATTTTTTTCTTCATAAAGAGGTAATTTTGACCTAAATATCTCTTAATAGTATCTTTATACAAAGTATATTTACTTATTTTTAATTTCTTGATTAAATTTAATATTTATTTTCTTTTAAGTTATTCATTTATTTTAATGTTTTGTTTTATTTCGTTAATAATTAAAAATAAAATAAATAAATAATAATAATAATAAAAAAATAAATAAATAAATAAAAGAGCACTCTGTCGCTCATTTGAACTCAAGAAAATTTTAGGAAAGAGAAAAATTTGTGTTAAAGAAAATGTTTTCCTTTAAATTATTCATTTATTTAAATTGTAAAGAAAAATTAAATATATTATTTTAGTTGAAATAAAATATTTTAATAATTAGAAAATACATCATTATATGGTTTTTAATTGAATTTAGTACATATACTCCCTTAAATTATTAATTTATTTTAGTATTTTATTTCATTTATATATATATATATAAATGCGAGCACTCATCGGGGTTCGATGTCACGACCATCCTCACTCAAACTGAACACTTTAACCTCTACGGTCTACGTCATGCCGCCTTTCCAACTGGCTCTGTTTCGTTGGTTTTGATAGAAAAAGCGAAAACTTTAAGGGTCGTTTTCTCGCTGCATGGGAGGTTGTTGCTGCAAATTTGCACTCTACCCTATGTTTTCAACCATGCTCTTTAATTTAAGATTGGTTTGGTTTCAATAGCAATTTTACTGATTCACACTTCCTTTGTTTAGACAGGGGATGGGGAGTATCTCTTAAACAAAAATCGAAAAGTTAAACTGGTAAAATTAATTTAAACAAGTAAAATTAATTTATTTTTATAATTAGAAACCCGCTGTTTTTAAATAATCTGGGGGATTAGAGTAAACCTTTACGAATAAAGAAGGAAACATTAAAAAAAAATTTAAATATTATATCACTGTAAAAAATTGTTACGAAATCACTAAATAAATTATGCTTGTATTTTTCCTATAGGCACTATCTCCCGGCCAGTGTTGCCAACCGTACCCAGAGTTGCCAAATTTTAGTTTATTCCGGGGCATTTTTACCTTTCCGCCTTTATTTCATACCACTTTTTTTTAAGAGTGAAATTTTTCTTGTTTTATCATAGTTATATATTGAAGAAAAATATTTAAAAAATAAAGTGGTGCGGAATAAAGGCGGAGCTAAAAATGCTCTGGAATAAATAAAAATGTTGGCAAGTATACCGTGTGATCATAGCTTCCTGAACTAGATGCATGTCGCGTTGCTCGAAAACTTGGCAAAAGTTGAAACGGTAGACAGCGGCACCTAGTACCAATTGCGCGACTTTTTATTCAACAGCCATTAAAAATTTTTAAAGGTGGGATATGATATACATAAAAGGCGAATAGAATCGAAGAAACGTCGATTATATATATCATTTATCACTTCTTAAAATTATTGGTGAGAGTTGAATAAAAACAATCGCGCAATCTGTAGTTTAGGAGGCTATGGTGCGATCATAGGTACAATAAACATCGTACACATAATTGCAAAGTCTCCGATTTAGTGGGAGACTTCATACCAGAAAATTTCTATAATAAATTTCACTATATGTAATCGAGGAAATTAACATGAAATATTTCTATAATAATAATAATAAATAAAAAAATACTGTGAAACCTGATTTAAAAATTAGAATTGTTGGCAAGTATTATCATACGGTAGGAAACGCTGTTCCCGGCCTGTTTTTTAGAAGGTTCTGTTATCGGTTCGTAAGGTATAGGGTAAGAAATTGCATCAGGAAGATTTGTATTTGGGATCTGATTTGTGCCTTTAATCTGATTAATGATATTTTTAACCAGTGGCTTCCAGCCAGAAATGGATTCTTTTAAAGTCATACCTATCTTAGTAAAAACTTCAAATAGCCTATAAATCTAATTTATTAGTTTTAAAGTAATAATTCGCATTTTTATAGGCAGTTTTCACATAAGTGACACTCCTTATGCGTATCATAAAACATAATAAACTAAAATATTAAACATGAAGTTTATATTTGTTATTTTAAAGCCTTCAACTCGAGATATTATTAAAATCTAAGGCATTCGCAAATACTATGTATTTTAACTATTTCTTCTACTCTCCCCCCTCCTCCCCAAGAGAGAGGATTTCCTTTTTCTTTTTAATTAATGTAAAAAAAAAAAAAAAAAAAAAAAAAAAAAATACAATTTTGTTTTTATGAACTACATAATTTATCAATTATTTAAGAAGGCGGAGAAAATCGTGTACCTAAGGCAGGGATACATAAAAATTAGAGAGAATTTACATAATAAGGAAAAAAAAAATATGTATGCTGAAATTTCTTAAAATGAAACAAGTAAAAAAATAAATTGAAATTAAAGAAAGACTACACAAATTCATAAACATAGGTAAGAGTAAAGTAGGAAAACGCCATATAACAATAAAAAAAAAATAATAATAATAATAAATAAAAGATCGATTAATATTAGAAATTTTAACAATACTCTCATTTGTCTGCCCTTCAACTGCAATGTCTTATATACCGGAAATTCAAGGAAATTAACTTTAGAGCAGATATTTATAAGCAGTACTTTCTCTGGTAAAAACTGTATCTACACTCTAATTCTCTGCAAAAAAGTACATATTTTTTGTAAAAAGTACATATAAAAGTACAAATACACATAAAGGACCTATTGCAACTGAAAATTCTTTCAAATTATCGCATACTGTATAATGCGAAGCGAAACTATGGAATATCAGGACACAGCGGTTTTACTCAGAAAGTGCCGTTACCACCGAGGTTATTTCGAGGAAATACAAATAGAAGGTTCAAACAGTTCATAAATTATGAGGGATATTGTAAAGTAAATCTCTTTTCTTATAGACTTAGCCTTTTAGCATCCTTTGAGTTTTAATTTTAAACAATTAACTATACACGTAGATTAAGAATGAGCGTTGCGCATTACTGATAATGTTAATGGGGAATATTTTACGTTCTTTTTACCCTAGCTCTCGTTAATTTTTTTTTTTTTTTTTTTTCCCTTATGAATTTAATTTGTAATGTCTTATTTGGTATAATAGGACTTTGTGTGCTGTAAATGTTTGGTAAATGCTTACAATGCAACAGAAATTACACCTATTTGCATACATTCAAACAAAGCTTCTAAAGAGGTATATTGATGCTGTCAATTTGTCAATAAAGAATATCTGAAGTTCTTCTAACCCTGATTTTTTAAAAGGAATTTTTTTTTTTTCCGGTTTTATTTAAACAAACTATAATGTATGTAGTTAAAAACATATTTACAAATTTCCACTTAAAGAAATTAACTATACAAGTATATTTTAACCCTCCACTGCATATTGCATCAAATTGGATACTTAATTTATTTTTTCTGTTAATAATCAATTGAAAATATTTCGTCTTCTCGTACCTGCTTTATCTATTTAGAAACATAAGTGAAAGATCAAATAATCACCATCGGTGTTATTTTAAGTGGATAGATAGCAGTACAAGTCAGACTAGCCGAACTATAGGTAACTTCATATTCGTTTCCTGCTTTACACGCCGACATATTTACTAAGTTCTCAGCATTTAAAAGGAGTCTTTTACCTTTGATGGTTTCGTCAACTGCTCTCATAGGTATGCACCATTCAAAATCCCTCATAGAATACTTTTATTACTTTCTTTACAAAAATGAATAGTGATTTCAACTTTGTGTATCAAAAATGATACAACGTGTGATAGCATAACTTTTTTTTTTTTTTTTAAATAAATGGCGAGTAAAGAATTCTCACGCAAAAGGAAATAGAGGCAGAGCCTGATTAAGGGGGAAGCACACATTATCTCCGCTCTCACCGGAATATTTTTACAATTATTTTTTACTTCATGTCATAGAAATTCCACGCTTTGACGAGGAAATATTTTTTATAAAAAATGAACGGTGTAAAACAATCCAATTTACTCAGCGTTATTAGACACCAGAATTCTTTTAAAATAATTTTTAATGAGAATTTTCTGTTTATTATAGGAGGAAAGTATTTGTTAAAAAATAACTGTGTAAGTATAAATAATGTGTGCTTCCCCCTTAATCAGGCTCTGAATAGAGGACTTGACGAACAGAACCAGGAGTGATGAGAGTGAAGATGTATTGGATTTTGACAGTGATGATCTTTATGGAAATTTAGAGCACATGTTGCGGAGACCTTGTGTAAGCACGGTGTAAATAACTCCAATAAACGTGGACGACCTTCATCAAATACAAATGAACAACTTCGCAAGAAATATCAGGAAGCTTCAGCATGTTATGTACCACTTTATTATGTCCGTACAGATGGGATTGGACATTTCCCGATACTTATTGACAACAAACAACGGTGCAAATGTCCCAAATGTTGAAAATTATCATCTGTTAAATATGGAAAATGTGGTGTATTCCCTTGTTTAAATAAGAACAAAAATTGTTTCAGACCATTTCACGTGTAAAAGGTAATGTAAAATTTTAAGTTTGTACACATTGTATCAAATATGATATAAAAAGAAAAATGTCTTCGTTCATGCTGTATCAAATTTGATAAATTCATTAAATTGAATTTAATAAAAAGACAATTAAATTTAAATTTTTCTGATGTTATATGTGAACGCACGATGCCAAAAACATCTTTTATTTAAAAATTTAAAAAATCGTGCATTGAAAGGTTAATAGAGCATTCTCATATCAATAACATCAATGGAGTAGTGAATTTAACCGATATCAAACTTTTTAAAAGTAAAAATAAAATAAATACAAATCTAAGCGAAAGGTAACCGGTTAAAAAAAGAAGGAAAGAAATATCTATCAATTCAAATAAAATATAATGATGGATGTGAAGACTGGCCGCAAATGTATTACACAGCATCGGGTGACCTATTACAGCCCTGGGTGATTCCGGCCTCCGTAAATCAGCAGAGATGGCCAAAAGATAACGGATATGTATAGAGCTACATCACCTTCCCAAAGAAACAGGTTTCATGGACATAGGCAATCACAGGTATAGGAGATTGAATTCGACAAGCTATCTTTTTCTACGTTTTTATTACTCACACTCAACATTTAAAAACTGCGTAGATGTTACATTACAAAAGATGTCTTTTTTTAACCCTTATATAGATCATTTGAGACCTCAGCCTTACCGCAACGGGTTTCATAATAAAAACTTCCTCTTAATTCTTATCCTCAAAAGTATACCTGATGGGATCAAAAATACAGATAAGAGAAAATTATTAGAATAATTGAGAATTTATTTATTTATTTATTTATTTATTTATTTTTTTATAATTTCATTATTTTTAGGACAACAAAACTATTGCTTTCAGACAATATAGACCACTTGAAAATAGTTTTACTTTTTCGTTTTTCTTTGGGCAACAAATGAAAAAAAAATATCAAAAACAAGTTTTAAAATTATCTTAAAATTGAAAGAAAACGTGCAAAAAAACAAACACTTTCTTTTCCACATATACAGGTAAAAGAAAGTAAAGCGAGAATGGGTAGATCGAGAATTCGCAGATGATATATAGTTCATGAATGGCCGACCCGCATAACTTGAGTTAAATGCCGCCCGAAGTGTAAAATTTTGCGGTCCACGACGGAGAGCGGTTGTATTGGTTCAGAGATTAAGGGCAATTGTCTGCGCTAAACATCTAGGTCTAAGTGGAGTGCTTTCCATAGAGGTCTTTCTAAGGAGTCCAAACCTGTATTCATGAGAGTTTCGGAGAAAAACGCGAAAAACTCTGAATAGCTGAGCCGACGTGCCTGGATTCAAACCTGGCTCCTTTTGTCTACCAGCTTCGAGTGCAGAATCTCTCAGAGATTGATAGGCTCGGCCTGAAACGGAATTTACACAGTTTATAAATTTGTAGCTTCAGTTTACACAACAAAAATTACAAAATCTATTCGAATTCTAGAGTGAAAATACCATGGACGGTTATGGTAGCTGTTAAAAGAAAACACTAAATAATAAAAGAGAGAAACCGTGAATGCATTATGTTTCAATTTATTATCTTAATTCGGTTTATAGTTTTATTATCATCAATAGGATATATCGGATTCCTATTCTGATGTATTTTGTTAGAAACATACAAAACGTTGTTATTCTTTCTTTTGCAAATGCCTTTAGGAAAGTTTTTATTTATTTATTTATTTATTAATATTATTTTTATTAGTAGTAGTATTTGTAAATACATTAAAATTAGCAAGCATCTAATTCTGATTACTTTAAAATCGAATAGTGTTTGTAGTGTATTTAAATCTATATATATAGGATACATATACAGTCGAACCTCGTTAACGTGAATTACTTTTAACACGAACTGCTTCCACAATCCCCATCAAAATGACGATTACTTTAGTTATATGAAGATGAGTGACTGATAGCATGAACTACTGATAACATGAACGATTTTTTTATCCCCCCTTGAGATTCACGTTAACGAGGTTCGACAGTTTATATTATTATGAAAAAAAAATCGTATTAAAATACATGTTTATATTTATAACTTGAGGATTGAAAAATGAATGAAACAAAAAAAAAAAAAGATAAAATAAACAATCTTTTATTTACACCCGAAAAATTTTGCTCGCAATTAAGTGATACAAAAATTTTTGTAAAAGGAAAAATGTGTAATGTAAAAATATCTGCCATCAGATAAATTGATGGACGGCTTTATTTCGTAATTGACGTTTGTGTTGAGATTCCGCTCTTGAACTTAATCACTCAACACTTCTGGTGTCAATAATATCCGTCAGCTTTGAAAGTATTCCTGAAAATATTATTGAGTTTCAGGCATGAGAGTGCAGAAAATAAAAAAAAGAGGAAACACGCGTGTTCATAAAATTAATTTCAAATGAAAAATAACACGTGCGGGGAAAACTATACAAATGTGTTCATAAAATTTATTTCAAATGAAAAATAACACGTGCGGGGAAAACTATACAAATGTGTTCATAAAATTTATTTCAAATGAAAAAATAATGCTCACAGGAAAAAACTATACAAAATATTTTAAAAGTGACAAATTAAACTAAAAGAATAACACATCAGCACAATAAAACATGTATAAAAAAAAAAACAAAAAAAAAACATTAGCTAGCAATCAACATTTAATAACATTGACTGGTGGTGGAAAATGGAAAAGGGGGCGGGGGTAGAGTCCTGCATCGGGTCGGGTAACCCGATTTTACCCGAACCCGACCCGACCCGCGGGTCGGGTTCGGGTCGGGTTGAGAGAATTTTTTTCCTTGCGGGTCGGGTTCGGGTCGGGTTGACTGATCTTTTTTTCGTGCGGGTCGGGTTCGGGTCGGGTTGACTGATTTTTTTTCTTGCGGGTCGGGTTCGGGTTCGGGTCGGGTTTGGTTTTCAACAAGTCGGGTCGACTTGAGAACACCTTTCAAAATATTTTTTACAATTATAAACATACATTTATAGGCATGTTTACGACTATGTAACTAATTTAAACATTCTGCACATACTAGACATGTATCGGTTGGTTGTTTGGTTGGAGGATTTAAGGCCGATTGACTCCAGATGTGTCCTAGGCCTATAGGGGGAATGCCCTCCGTTTGTGTCTTTCTAGTGGGTCCTAGTCCGTATTTATGCGTGTTTCGGAGAAAACCACGGAAAACTCCGAACGGCTAGGTCGATATGCGCGACCTGGGATCGAACCCGACACCTCCCATCTACCAGCTTTGAGCGCAGAACCGCTCGGCTGCTGGTGCGCAGACGTCTACCGGAGCTCCCTATTCGTATCCGTGGATATTCGCCTGAAAAATAGATCCGTATTTGCATCTGGTACTGTTTTCTTTTCTTCCACGGAACTAATATGTATCTTTTGTAGAAATTGTATGATAATTAGAAAAGTATTATAAATCTTTCTCGACTGTTGTTAATACATAAATTAAAGAAATACAAATACAGTGTAATCCCGCATTTACATTTTGGAAATTGAAAAGATTTCGCAGTTTACAAGTTTTTTTTTTTTTTACTTTTTTCTATATTTAGTAGAAGAAAGTATTAGATTCTATCAACTTTTGGTGTCAACCGCTTGACGGGTGGCACTGCTATACAGCGATTTCTGCAAGTTCAGGGGGATTATATCCCAGGTTCTGTTGCGTATAATCCAACAAAACTTGATATGTGAGAATACCAGTATGAGATATTATGCTGATTCAATTTGAATGCCAGTCAGCCAACAGGTGGTGCTGCTACACAGCGATTTCCGCAATTTAAGGAAAGGCTATATCTCAAGAACTACTGCACAGGATTTTATATAAATTTGTATGTAGGTGCCATTTAATATATATTAGCACCTGTCATCTTTTGGTGTAAACCGTTCAACAGGTGGCGCTGCTACACAGCGATTTCCACAATTACAAAGAAAGCTATATCTCATGCTCTATTGTGTATCATCAAACAAAACTTAATATGTGAGAAGGTGAGATTGTGAGACGTTATGCTGACTCAGTTTGAATGCTTGTCGGCCAATAGGTGGCGTTGTTATGCAGCAAATTTCATGGCTATATGCTATATCTCAACTTCTATGCCATATAACTATATGAACCATGATATGTGAGATAACCATTAAAAAAACGCATTGTTTAAGAAGTTATTTATAGACGATAAAACTGTCTCTCTTTGGATATTTAGTGTTAGATTTCCCTAAGATGAAAATTATTTGCATTCATCACGTTAAACTTTTTAATCATAGCTTTAATAAATTATTCGCACTTAGTGAATTTGACAGAAAAATATAGAAGAATGTCTTGTGGTGGCCACAACATACTAGTTTTTTTAATAATTTACCAAGTGTGTGACAATGAAAATTTACTTTGTTTTATGTCATGTTATAACATTTTACCTTGTTTTGCATGATTTTTAGATAAATAAGTAATGTTGATTTATTTTTCGGGTTTCGCGTCGGGTTCGGGTTAGATAAGTCGGGTTTCGGGTCGGGTTCGGGTCGCAAAAAATTCTCTGTTGCGGGTTCGGGTCGGTTTTCGGGTTGATGAAAATTTTTTCGTCGGGTTCGGGTCGGGTTTCGGGTTGATGAAAATTTTTTTGTCGGGTTCGGGTCGGGTTTCGGGTTGATTTAAAATTCATCTGTCGGGTTCGGGTCGGGTAAAACCCGACCCGCGCAGGACTCTAGGCGGGGGGGGGGGGGGGGGGGAGGTTAAAAAGTAGTTCATGAGTGAGAAATATATCTTCTTTATGGGTTCTAGAATATCATAAAGTGAGTTTAAAATAAAAATTGACATTTTTGTTGTGGATGGATAAATATTCAAAAATAAAAGTCCCGCAGAATGTTTGATTGGCGATGGTTAGAGATGAAAAAAAAAAGGGGGGGGGGGGCAGGACAAAAAAAATTACATGAGTGAGAAATATTGAATAATTCTGTTTTTTTTTTTTTTTTTTTATGTTAATAGAATATGATAAAGCACGTTTAAAATGAATATTGACATTTATATTTTGGATGGAAAAAGATTGAGAATCGAAAGTTTTTCGTGAAGCGTTTGAACACTGATCGTTATTGGAGTTTGATTTTAACAAAATAAAAAATCGCGAAATTAACGAAAATTACAAAAAAGCGAAAATCGCGGATCCGCGGAAAATTCTCATGCCTGGAGTTTGGAAGAGCAGTGTGACTAATTCAAGCAAAGTATCATCATAAGATGAAGTGATTATGATAATTTTATTATTATTATTATTATTATTTTTATTTATTTATCTTGAGTGAAACAATGACTTTGGGCAATGAAAAAGCAAAATCAAGATAAATATTATTGAAGACTTTAAAGTAATTCTTGTGCGATTACATTTAACCCTTTAACGATCATTGGTTTCGCAGAGAAACCAAACATTTGACATCATTTAACAATTTTTATGTAGCAGTTTTTTAACATTTCCCTTTTTGTTTTTATCAGTTTTTAAACTTTTGTTAATTTTCTGTTCGGTAGATATGAGTACTGTTCCAAAATGTAACAAATAATGCTTCAAAAGAAGCAAAATGCATAAGTCACTTGAAGTTTCTTAGTGGGCGCGAGTGCGAATTGATGGTTTGTGGATGCACTCATGTCCAGTTTTTTTTACTTTCTCTTACCCATAAGGTAGAGAAAGTATTGTTTTTGGCTCAAATTTTCGAACGCAAGATTTTGTTATATTTACACGTTTTGAGGTCCCCTGAATACGAAAATCATGTTTTTAGCAAATGGTCTGTGTGTGTGTCTGTCTGTTATCAGCATATCTCAAAAACAAATTATGGCAGAAAGTTCAAACTTGGTATTCTAAATGTGTATCATATAGGGATGCTACAGTAAGCTTTTCGTTAAGATCAAGCAAATGGTTCGTGTACAGGGACAATCAAGAGAATTCTAACACATTACGTCTATGGGGGAAATTGCAGGAAAATAGAGTTTAACGTCTATAGACTGCACTAAACCAAATGAAACAAATATATATTTTTTGTAATAGAGACAGTTAACTGGGAAAATTTTTTTGCGTATGTAGGAGCCTCGCCTCCCCCCCCTGGGGAAGTCCCCCCTCGAGGGGAGTAAATTTTCATGATGGGTATCTTTCAAAAGAGCTCGAAAATACCTTTAAAACGAATGGTTGAACCATCGACCTGCGATAATTTAAAACAAAGTTATCGATTTTTTTTACTTTTAACGAAAAAAAAATCGTACTTTTTTTTTTTTTTTTTTTTTAATATTGAGAATAAAATGGACTTTTTTTGGATATTTGGTGTTAAACTACTTCTCTAATATGGAAATCGCCTGCCTTATCATGAAAGATAATTTTTTTAAATAATAATTTTAATAAATTATTTTTTAAAAAGAGAAATATTTTTTAATAACCGAATTAAATTCTATTTAAATATAGGTGCATTAATGAAACGGGGGGTTGAGGGGGGCGGTAGCCCCCCTCACACAGAACTAATTATCATATAAAACTCTTCAGAAGCCTAATATGAATTGTTTAACATAGGTTTACACAACAGTACTCGTTATCTTACCTCTTAATCTCCAACCTGTATTTATAGTATTAAATTTCAGGGTAAGAGAAAGTCGTGTGAGTGACACACCAGATTATTTCATTTAATGAAGAGCTGGACTGTTATTTTCACTTGAAGCAATTTTTACGAGTTTTTGAGGTCGATAATGTTTACTTACAAAGTGTTTTATTTATTAGATTAAATATTATTTGAATTTAATAAGGTTAACTTATAGATGTTTCCAACCAAAAATTTCTCTAAAAGGGGCAATGCTAATTTTTTATTTTTTAAATATTTATGATCAGCTATGTGTCAAAAAGACATTTTAAAAATTAGTTTAGTAATTTTTAAAATAAATGAAGTAGTGAATGATAAAGGCTTAAATGAATCAGTTATATCTGAAAGCCAGAAAAAAAAAAAAAAAAAAAAAAAAGAATAAGAAAAGTTATAATTGCGATACATAGCAGCATGGCAAGCAAGAAAAGTGACACAATTCAAAAATGTAGTATTTGAGAAAAATCACCTTAACGGTAAAGCACTGATTAGCGTTATAATTAAACTGACATAATAACCTCTCAGGTGGACAATTCTCGAGATAGAGATGTAATGATTTTTGTCCATATCGGGGGCAATTCATGCACATTTTTCAATGACATAAATTCAAAATGTCATTTTGTGTGTGTGTGTGTGATTTTTCTTGAAGGGGTGCGATGTTTTTATTTCACATTTAGTAAATATGTTAATTTAGCTGTAATGCACCTTCCCGATAAGCATTGTTCATTTCATCTTTATAGTTGGTAAATAATTTTATTCCAATATATCTTAAATTATGACAGCCTCCATTCATCCCCTGTGCTTTTACAATATTTCTTTCTATCTATTTCAATATTTTTAATTTCAAAATATCAGTGTAATTCCTATGCAGTAATGCATTATTTAGGCAGAAAGTGGGAGAATTTTAGGGCAACTTATCTTTCTCTTGAAATTTTGAAGTATGTTATAGTATAAAACTTACACAAGTTCTAGAATTATTCTAACTTAAAAGAAGTGAACCGAAAAACCAAATCTTCCAATATAAACCTTTTTTTTATATTATAAATAATTAGCAGGCTTTGCCCGTTTCGCTGGACACAATACTGAAATGAGAAGGCAAAATCCCATATCATTATTAATTAACCTGAGTTAAAGTTCCCGCTGTGCTCGGTAGAGATTTTTCTCGCTCGCAACGTAAGGAGTCCGTGTTCCCACTGCCTTCGACAGCATCTTACCCGATTCTTACTCCCCTTCCCCAGTGGCTAAGTTCGAAGTTTTGCGAAATCTCGACAAAGTACATAATGCGTACACCTAATCAACATCCACACACCAAAGTTCGCCAATCTAAGATAATTTAAGGCGAATTCAAACGGGAAAACGTGTTTTTACACGTGTATATAGCTCTCTCGACACCAAGGGTGTAAGGGGGGGATTTCGTAAAACCCCGTTACAATAAGGGTCGGATAGATATACACAATTTCCGTGACCGCAAATCCCATAGATTTCTCAGGACAAATTTAGCTCTAAAAGGTGTGTTCTCGAGTTTGCCCTCTCGTAACCCCCCCCCCCCCCCCCCAATCAAAAATGTGTTTTTGCAAATATCCTAAGGAAGTCGCATAGCCTTTTTTCAATATCCCCCCCTCCTCTTCTTAAAAATCGGAAATCCCTAAATGCAGATAATGTGTTATTTGTACTCATGTCTAGTCTCCTCATGTACAATTTCTTTATTGTGATGTAATTAGGAGCCGAGTTATGCTTACAAACGTGTTTTTGTCTTTTGCTTCTCCCAGGTGAGAAAGGGGAGTAATTTCAGAAAAGTTGATAGATATAATTTTAAATTGGGTAAAGACCTAAATTCCTGCGACGCACCGTTGAATTCCGTCCAGCCTTTCTCAAGTGATACCCGAACAAACGTGTTTCTGTATTTTGTCCCCCAGGGGTGAACGTGGGGGAATTTCTGAAAAGTTGATAGATATAATTTTAAGTTGGGTAAAGACCCTAAATTCCTGCGAAGCGCCGTTGAATTCCGTCCAGCCGTTCTCAAGTGATACCCGAACAAACGTGTTTTTGTCTTTTGCCCCTTATGGGGGAACGTGGAGGAATTTGTGAAAAGTTGATATATATAATGTTAAGTTGAGTAAAGACCTAAATCCCTGCGAAGCGCTGTTCAATTCCATCCAGTTGTTCTCAAGTAATACCCAGATAAACGTGTTTTTGTCTTTTGCCCCCCAGGGGGGAACGTGGGGGAATTTCTCAAAAGTTGATAGATATAATTTTAAGTTGGGTAAAGACCTAAATTCATGCGAAGCGCTGTGTAATTCCGTCCAGCCGTTCTCAAGTGATACCCGGACAAATGTGTTTTTGTTTTTTGCCCCCCAGGGGGGAAATTCTGAAAAGTTCACAGATATAATTTTAAGTTGGATGAAGACCTAAATTCCTGCCAAGCGTCGTTGAATTATGTCCAGCCGTTCTCAAGTGATGCCCGGACAAAAAAAGCGACATACAGACACGATGACACACACACACAGGCAAAATTTTCTGAAGTCATTTTCGGCTTTCATGGTGTGTAAAACGTGAAGATATAGCAAAATATTTCGATTCTGACAAATTTACAGACAAAGGTCTGATTTTATTAATATAGATAAAATCTTTTATTCTTCTTTCATTTAACATTGGTATTCTCATTCTGTAATAAGGCCACGGTAGCCCAGTCGGTAGAGCGCCGGCCTCGTAATTGGAAGATTGGGTGGTTCGAGTACCGAACCCGCAAAGACCGTCGTGTACACTAATGGTGGCTGAAATCTGTCGTGGCCGCAATGTCCTCCATGTTCCCATAAAAAATTATACCTCTGGGTGGTCACCGAAGCGGGAGAGCCATCCCTTCCGCGGAGGATCAAAATTGCGATGGCATGTCTCCGGATCACTTCTAGGGGTGAGTCCCAGACCGTCGCTAATTGCCCATCTGCGCAGCACTAGTGCGACGTAAAACCCAACGAACCAACCAACCTCATTCTGTAATAATAAATAAATAAAAACATATGCATGTCACAATATTAAAATTATTTGTAAGCGATCTCCAAAGTACAAAACAGAAAAGATGGAGGAAGACTGTGGTTTCTACAACACACCTGGTGCTTATCCGGTTTCAAAAAGGTATCCCCTGTCGTCATGTATCGAAACATCTTGTATGAAGCAACCCAGTGAAGCAGTTAAAGCAAACCCAAATACGCGATAAAATAAAGCAGAGTGCATTCTGTGTGCATACATATTTATCTGCCATCTTATCGCGACAAATTCCGAAATTTTACATTTTTCTTGGCTAGTCTCTGCTTGCTTCGTCGACACAAGTTGATTGCGAACTGAGATAAGTCGAACCTTGTGTTATCGGCAGTACGAAAATTGCAATTCGTGGTTATCTGTAATGTGGACGTACCTCGGTAAGAAGTAAAGAAAATTTTTTTTCTCTTGTATAGTAGAGATGAATGCAGTTACTGTTACAGGAAAGAAAAAAAAAAAGAAAAATACGTCAAGGCCGCTAGATCACAAAGGTCTTCCAAGAATTCGGGTAGTAGCAGTATAAAATACATAACTACATCAACCACAGATGGTTAAGATTTTTTTTCTTTCTTTTTTTCTTTTTTTTTTTTTTTTTTCTTTCTTTTTATAACAATCTACTGGGACATTATTACTTTCTCTTACCCATATAATAAAACACAACGTATTGTTTTTGGGCCACATCTTCGAAATTGAATTGTGGCTATATTTACAGCTATTGATGTTACCTGAATCCGACAATCAGGTTTTTAGAGGTTGGTCAGTGACAGTGTGTGCATGTAGCTCATCAGCATATCTCAAGAACAAGTATTACGAAGTATCCTAAATCCGTATATTTGAGGATACTATTTATTTATTTATTTTAAATCGGACAAATGGTTTCTGTACAGAGACATCCAAGATAATTCAAATACATCACGTCTATGGGAGATGTTTCTGCCAGATACAGTACAACATCTTTAAAAGGCCCTAAACAAAATGAAGTGAACATATATGTGTGTGTGTGTATATATATATATATACATAAAAGCATGTTTCGATTAAAATAAGATATGATAATTCACTATTCGTTTACAGGGCCAAGCAAAAGAATTCGGATGTATTAAGACTATGCATGGAAGTTGTTGAAAATGCTATTTCAAATATTGTTATGTGTTTCCGTAAGGGGTTCGTGGGTCTCCTGATATATACATACGTATAATGTGTGTGATGTACTACTACAAATGCAGTCAAACCTCGTTAACGTGAATATGTTTAACGTGAATTATTTTTAACATGAAAACTGTTTTCACAATATTCGTCAAAATGAAGATTAGTTTAGTTATATGAAGATTTATTACAAATAGCATGAATTACTGATAATATGAACAACTTTTTTTTCTCCTTGAGATTCACGTTAACGAGGTTCGACTGTATATATATCCTAGATATATAGATATCATTTAATATTGTTTTCCTCGAGAAGAATCACTTAGTTTTTTTGCTCTGAATATGTTTTCTCGAGAAAATATAGCCTTATATAAATTTTAAAATTCTGCCGCAGGTCACGGGTGGCCACCCCTTGTATAAAATTAAAATAGCCAAAAAAAAAAAAAAAAAAAAGTATAGCCTGTTCCAAAAAATAGCCTTTTCCAAAATAGGCAGTGGTTTGGTTTGATTGTGATTCGCTTAAAGCAAGTTAATAATGCTGAAATAACAAGCTTCATTCCTGAAATTATAATTCAATAGAGGAAAAAATACAAAACATATTATCATTAGTATAATAACCATTCACATAAAAAAGTTAGATATAAATTTACGCATCAGGACGTTTTCCTGTAAACGTTTCACTTAAAATTTAAATGACACATCATCGATAGCCATTTAACTCATCAGTTATCAGAATAAAATCACCAATCAACGTGATTACAGACCATAACCGCAAAATGACTGGCATCAAAGAAAACTAATGGTAACCAGTATCAGTAATTATATTACACGATATGCAACAAAAATGAATGCTCATTATCTTTTCCGTATTGTAACACGTAAAGAATCAAATTTGCGTCAAGAAGAAAAAAATAAAAAGAATCCATTTTGAGAAACCTTGAGACTACAACAATGAGATACAAGGTGGAGGATTTTTCTTTTCCTTTTACAAAAATACAAGTTATAAAAGATGGTTAATAGATTCTAGGAAAATAAATAGAAAACGCTTTTTTGAATAGAACAGAGAAGCAATTACAATAGTGTTACATAAGTAAGACTGGTTCAATTTAAGCATTCAGAAAGCATAAAAGCAGTTACAAATGTATGTAAAATGCGAAAAAATTCTTTACATAGAGATACTATGGATTTTTCTTTACATAAAATATACTACAGATAGAGGTTAGGATAGATTTTACAAAAGAAATAAAAAAAAAAGCTTTTTAAATAGAACACAGACGCAATTACAGTTTTAAATTGTATTTAAGCTTTTAGAAAGCATAAAACAGTTACAGACAGAAAATTTCTTCGCATGGATATATAATAGACTTAGATTTTACGAAAACATACAAAAAACTGGTTTGGAATAAAAAAGCAATTAGAAAACTTTACTTAAGAAATATAGATTCAATTTAAGCTTTCAGAAAGTATAAAAATAATGACAAATGTATGTAAAAAGGAGATTTATTTATTTGTTAATTTATTTTACATAGAGATACAAAAAATTCTACATAAGAAACTAAAAAACGCTTCTTGAATAAAATATAGAAGCAATCAGAATATTGTTACATAAGAAAAAGAAAGACTGATTCAGCGTAAGATTCCAGAAAGCATAAAAACAATTACAGATCTATGCAAAAAGCTTACATAGAGAAATAATTAGATTATTCATTACATACAGGAGTTATACAATCAGGGTTTAAACTGCCATTAGTTTTTTTAGCATTTTGCTAAAAGGTATCATATTTTGCTAAAACAAGTCGGTCAGAATTTCGCTAAAAAGCTAAAACTGGATAACTGTATAAAATATCTCTATATAATAATTCAGATTTTTTTTAAGCTATTGTATAGCTTTTATCGCGGGCTTTGAGCGCGGCGACCGAATCAGAAAATTCCGTAACGAAAAAAAAAACCTAACACAGTTCGGCTGACTTCGGTAGACTTCGGCTGTACGAAGCTCGCACGAATCGAGACGAGCTGCTCCGAAATCGAACGAATACGTAAGCAGCTGTTTGTGAGAAAGTATATAGGTGTATAGGTATCTATCATTTATGTGCAACAGTGAATAGCTGTACGCGTACAATTTGTGTATAAAGTGTCTTTAATATGAATAAACAAAGTGCATTTATTTGTGTATAAAGTGTTTTTAATATGAATAAACAAAGTGCATTTATTAATGAAGAAAGTGATGAAAAAATAGTGAAAGAAAATGAGTAAGTACTCTATATACATACATTTTATTATTATCACAAATGCAGTATTTTTTAACACGCTTTTATTAGCTTCACCTGTATGTATGTATGTATGTATATATGTATGTATGTTTGTTTGTTTGTTTGTTTGTAACTTCTCTGGGAGCAAACAAAAAAATTATATTGTGAAATAAAATCTTTTTGTAAAAAAATAGAACCGACTCCAAAAAGCAACTACTATTAAAAAAAAAATTGTATGAAATGAAACTAAATTGCGCCAAAAAGTATAAAATAATTTCCTTCGCCAAACAACCTATAACACTACAATTAATCATAACTTTTGAAGTCGGCGCAAAATTAAATAAAATTTAATTAGTTTTTAAAGGTTTGTTTTTAGATCGGTAGCAACAAATGCTGTCGTCTCGAATGATCCATTTTCATGTTTCCTTTATTATTGTATTCACTGTATACAATTGGTCCATTGGTAGCATCTACACAGAACAGTGGACATTTTTCACAATGCAGAATTTATGTTTCTACGAAGTTAGTTTTCTTTGCAAATTTGGTATAACTTTGATAACTATCATCCTTGGTGGCTTTTAGATTTGGCGTTGAAAACGTATTGCAAAAATATACACGCAAGATGTATATTTTCATAATACATTTTGTACGAAGTATTGTTTCATATTCTTGATTACTCTCTTAATATACCTTATCAAATTAATCATGATATCCCAAAGAAATTAAATATGTTTGCCAGATAATTTTGCGATTTTTCTTTCACCAAGGACGTCAGATACCAGCATCTTCGCCAACTTTGGCTGCTTACGAAATCTTATTTGTTTTCTTGAATCAAAATAGTTTTCGGCTGCGTTTTGCAGGCGACAATGTGAGATGTGTAGTTTAAATAGGATTCGATTTTTGTATTGAATAAAGGTATCAATTTTTATTTAATTTTGCGCCGACTTCAAAAGTTATGATTAATTGTAGTGTTATAGGTTGTTTGGCGAAGGAAATTATTTTATACTTTTTGGCGCAATTTAGTTTCATTTCATACAATTTTTTTAAGTCGGTTAAAAAAAATACTTCCCCTTCGTGAACGATATGGCGTAGAGGTAAGGCGCCGCGCTACGAACCTAAAGGTCCAGTGTTCGATCCCCGTCAGGGGAAATTTTTTAAAAATGGTTTTTGTTAATTCTAAGTTATTTTAATTAAAGTTTTAAATGTATGTAAATATTACGGTGTATCACTCACACGATTTTCTCTTACCCTGAATCTTAATACTAAGACAGATATTTTGTGCTTTTTAGTTCACATTTCTATAAAAGCGTGTTCTTTAATTTTTTAAAACTATAATATATATATATATATATATATATATATATATATACATATTTTTAAGCTATTGCATAGCTTTTATCGCGGGCTTTGAGCGCGGTGACTGAATCAAGAAATTCCGTAACGAAAATAAACCTAACACAGTTCGGCAGACTTCGGCAGACAGTCAGTTCGGCAGACTTCGGCACGGTGTTTGTGTGCGTGCGATTAGACGTATGCGTGTAGACTAGCTGCTAACTGCTCATAACTGATTCTATCTCTTTTACACACAATGCTAGGTGAGACAGCGTGCTTTTTGGCCGCGTCCACGAGTGAGTTCGAGCCTGCGACTAGTTGAACCTTAACGTGTATGTATATGGTACGACTGTACGAAGCTCGCACCGATCGAGACGAGCTGCTCCGAAATCGGACGAATACGTAAGCAGCTGTTTGTGAGAAAGTATATAGGTGTATAGGTATCTATCATCTATGTACAACAGTGAATAGCTGTACGCGTAAAATTTGTGTATAAAGTGTTTTAAATATGAATAAACAAAGTGCATTTATTAAAATCCCCCCCAAGGCACAACTTTGACATGAGTCCCCCCCAAGGCACAACTTTGACATGAGTCCCCTCCCCAAGGCACAACTTTGACGTGAGTCCCCTCTCCAAGGCACAACTTTGACATGAGTCCCCTCTCCAAGGCACAACTTTGACATGAGTCCCCACCAAGGCACAACTTTGACATGAGTCCCCTCTCCAAGGCACAACTTTGACATGAGTTCCCCCAAGGCACAACTTTGACATGAGTCCCCTCCAAGGCACAACTTTGACGTGACTCCCCCCCCCAAGGCACAACTTTGACATAAGTTCCCTCAAGGCACAACTTTGACATGAGTCCCCTCAAGGCACAACTTTGACATGAGTCCCCCCCAAGGCACAACTTTAACATGAGTCTCCCCCAAGGCACATTTTTGACATGAGTCCCCACCAAGGCACAACTTTGACATGAGTCTCCTCCCCAAGGCACAACTTTGACATGAGTCCCCTCCCCAAGGCACAACTTTGACATGAGTCCCCCCCAAGGCACAACTTTAACATGAGTCCCCCCAAGGCACAACTTTGACATGAGTCCCCACCAAGGCACAACTTTGACATGAGTCTCCCCAAGGCACAACTTTGACATGAGTCTCCCCAAGGCACAACTCTGACATGAGTCCCCCCAAGGCACAACTTTGACACGAGTCCCCTCCCCAAGGCACAACTTTGACATGAGTCCCCTCCCCAAGGCACAACTTTGACATGAGTCCCCCCCAAGGCACAACTTTGACATGAGTCGCCCCCAAGGCACATGAGTCTCCCAAAAGGCACAACTTTGACATGAGTCCCCCCCAAGGCACAACTTAGACGTGAGTCCCTCCCAAGGCACAACTTTGACATGAGTCCCCCCAAGGCACAACTTTGACATGAGTCCCCCCCAAGGCACAATTTTGACATGAAGTCCCCCCCCCCCAGAACTTGAATTAATATCAAAGAAAAAAAAATACTGCAAAAATAAAATAAATAAATAATTATAATTGCATAAGTTGATAAAAAATGCTATGCAATAGCTTTACCGCGGCAGTCCCCGAGTGCCACACGTATTTTTTTTTTTTTTTTTTTTTTTTTGTAATATTTGTAGGCAAAAACACGAAAGGACTGAAATTTTTGGGAATCCTTATTTATATAGTAATTTGGATTTATTTTTAATTTTCAATGATTGAATTTAAATGCAAAAATATTTAAAAGTATGTCAGAATTCAGAATTTGCTTCATAGAAGCATTTTTAGCACTAGTATTTCACGATTATCTACCACTACACTTTACTTGATTTTTAAAATGCTTTTTCATTTTACACATATTATATGAATACCTCTTTTCCTATCGATAAAATCAAAACATAGTTTCCTTGATTCATATTTTTAAAGTCACAAATATGGATGCTTGGTTAAAATCATCAATGAACAAAAGGAATAGAAAACAAAACTGAGGATAACAAAGCTAAGTAAAAGAAATCAATGGTATCCAAAGAATTAACTTACGAAAAAGCTAAAATAGTGCTTGCCTATTTTCGCTAAAATGCTAAAGTAATTTTTTTGCCAGGTTAAACCCTGTATACAATTATATTATTCCTTACATAGAGATGTTATTGAGAGAGATTAATACATTCTACGAGAAGAAATAAAAATCGCCTTTTGATTGGAATATAGAAGCAATTAGGATATATTGTAACATAAGGAAGACTGATTCAACTTAAGTTTTTAAAAACATAAAAACAATTACAAATGCATGTACAATGAAAAAAAGTTCTTTATATACAGATATTTTAGATTATTCTCGGCAAAGAGATGCAATTACGTTTTACGTTACATAGAGATGCTTATAGACAGAGATTACTATACATACTAAGAGAAGAAATAACCGATTATTCTTTATATAGAGATACGATTAGATTATTCGCTACATAGAGATGCAATAGATACAGTTTGATAATTATTTATTAATAAAAATAGCTTTTTAATGAAATAGAGAACCAATTAGTATATTGCTGCATAAGAAAGACTGATTCAACTTAAGCTTCCAGAGAGCATGAAAACAATTATATGTGTATATCTGTACTGATAAGTATAAAGGATTTAAGTCCATATTCTTGATTTTTCAGGAGACGAAAAATAAAGTTTAACTAGCTAAAAACTAATCAGAAGAATCGATTAGGAAAAAGGGATTATGTTGGTTTATACCCTTTATACCATTCAGTGGTTGTCAACCTTCGTTTAATAACAGGTAAAATTTAATTAAATATTTTATGCCATACATGAATGGTAAATTTCTGACTTGAACCTTTTTTTACTAATGGATTTTCTCAAAGACTAAATGACATAGACTTAAATCCTTTATACCAATCGATAGAGAATTTTTTTCTAAATCTGACTATGTACTTAATTCAAAATCGACATTTTTGGACTTAAATCCTTTATACTTATCAGTACAGATATATAATGCAAGAAATTTCTTTAGATAAATTACAAATTCGTTATCATAGGAAAGATAAGCAAAGTTATAATTTGAGATATTTCATAAAATATGACAAAATTATCTGCTTATAAATGTAAATTAAATTTTGTAATATGTCCCGATAAAGACATATAACGTTTATGTAAATATCATAAACATTTATTTTTTATAACCTTTATTTGTATTACTATAAAATAAATATATTAATTTGCCAACAGTAAAAAAATACGTATCGTTTATATATTTAGTGTATTCATTTCCATATTTTATATGTGTGTGGCTGCGAGGCGGAAATGGTGAAGAACAACAGATGAAATCATTCAATACGACAATAAAATCAGTTAAAATCTCGATGGAACCGAACCAAAAATATGTTTTTAGACAGGGTAGAAGTTTCACCGAATTAGTACTCGAGGTCGGAATAAATTATTCAATTCCCACACCCTTGAAATAAATAAGTAAATAAATAAATAAACTCTGATGATAAAATAATTTCTAATCAAATAAAATCCACGATTAAAAAAGTAATTGAAGCAGATTAGCATTTAAATATAAATGTAAAAATACTGCTATAATTAATAGTATTCAATTTTTTCGCACAACATATTTATTAATATTTTTAAATGAATATTAAAATTTTAAATTCT
This sequence comes from Salticus scenicus, assembly GCA_963930645.1. Taxonomy (NCBI): domain Eukaryota; kingdom Metazoa; phylum Arthropoda; class Arachnida; order Araneae; family Salticidae; genus Salticus; species Salticus scenicus. The sequence goes on from OZ005653.1 coordinate 78,423,278, forward strand.
AAATATTAAAAAATAATTTAAAAAAAAAGAAAAAAGAAAGAAAGAATTAAATTTCTCGCTGATCACATACTTGTACTTTTACATTTTATTAAAAGCTGTCGAATGTCGAAATTATTACTAGTTTACATATCTGAAGAGTTTTTAGATGTACAATATTTCATTTGTAATTTTTTTTTTTTTTTTTTTTTTTTTTTTTTTAAGAATGAAATTTGTGCCTTTAATGTGTTAATACTTAAGTACATTTTATGCGTTTAATTTTCAATATATAGAAGAAACCCAATATTAAGCGGCTCGATGTGCAGCAAATTAAAAAATATCAAGTGTGTAACAACCACGAGATTTCCATTGACCACTATTATACATATTATAAACTCATATTTGAAGATATAGGTTCCATCAGTGGCCAAGAGGTTCTGCTCTCAAAGCTCGTACACGTGAAGTGCCGGGTTCAATCCCAGGATGGACACGCCGTCTAGCCGTTCTGATTTTTCCGTAGTTTTCCCCCGAAACTTGCGTAAATACGGACTAGGAACCCTCAGAAAGACACTGACGGAGGCGCTTCCCTTCAGGCCTAGGACCCTAGATCAGTCAATCGGCCTTACTCCCAAACATCATCTTTGGAGATATGACCAGGTAACATAAAATTGACCTAACGAATCAGATGCCTAAAAATTTTCCTACAGTAGAAAAGCTAATGAATACATCGTAGCCACATAAAGCAGCGTTTATATAGCGAGTTTAAACAAAATCGTTAGATCCGTTTTTTGAAACACCAAATTCTTGAATCTAAAAACGATCTACTTAATCAGGACGCCAACCATTTTTTCTGTAGTAATTGTGAAAGGACATCTAAAAGGAGTTTATGTAGCAAATTTGAAGAAAATCGTTACAGCCACATGTATCAACTTTCGGTACCCACTTGTGATTTTCACCAAATCTTTGCAAAATCCTCTTCACCGGAAAACAACAATTACCCACGAATGATCAGCTAAAATGGAGGTAATATGAAAAGTTTGAAAAAAATCCGTACAGCCATTTTGTAATTAAAAAAAAAAAAAAAAGCATTTGTGATACCTAAAATTGACCTACTTATACATGACTGACGCATATCGACGTTTCTAAAGTAACCAATTAATACTTTCGAAAGGATATTTGAAAGAGTATTGAGGTGGTGTTGGGGTGATTTAAAAGGTGAATAGCAACATTGGAAAAAACCGTTGGAGCCGCTTTTGATATATAGTCCACTTAAAAATTTCCAATTTTCACCAAAAGTTGGCAAAATCATCTGTACGCCGGACCTGTGTTAATAACGAAGTTCCTCGTTCTACCTCATTTCTTTTCGCGATATGATAATTCAAAAGATAGTCCCTCCTCTCCGCCCACACACCAAAATATTTTTTCAAGAATCCCTTTTTTGTACCCGGAAACCTTAAAACATGCAAATCAGGATAAAATTCAATATCGAAATTTTTGACCGAATACAATACCTTCCATTATCTACGGTAGTCGGGTGATGGAAGTAATATATACTTCGATAATAACTCTAAGCAAATTATAAATATTAATTTAAAATACAGAAGGTGCACACAAAGACAGAGAACGAAAAATGAGTTATGACAATAATTTACCATCTGAACAACAAAACATAATATATTAAAATTACTTAGATTATAGAACATATATAAAACACAAACCTTTCTCAATCAAAATGTATGCCTATTTTGAAATGCCAATGACTTGCGTGATCCCGATGCCATAGCTGAATGGGAATGAACAAATGTAAAAATATCTCATACACGAATGATGTCCATGTTGCAAATAAATTAAGTGTGAAAAAGCACGATAAAAAAAAAAAAAACGACGATGGTAATAACATACACGTACTATTTCCTAAACGCAATATGTAATTATCGTGTTACCAGATATTCATTTTGTGCGCTCGATGTAAACAATTCTTCAGTTTTAGTGAAAAATGGAAATTTAGAAGCCGATAACAAAAAGTTATTGATTTATGCATTTGTGTTACCTTTCAATGCTTCTAAAGGATTTTTCATAACAGCCTGACTAAATTAAAAAAAAAAAAAAAAAGAAAGAAAGAAAGAAAATAAAAAGAAAATTCTTTCACGATTCTCAGAGAAAAACTATCCGATTTTACCGTAGAGAAAACCTACCGTAGCTCAGAATTTGGTTATTATAAATATACTAGTCATCGTCAGTCTGCGTCCGCCTAGCGCTCGATTTTTAGGCTTCCAAATTTATTTCTACTTACTTGACAATTCAAATTAATAAACATTGGTTTATATGCGATATTTAAAATAAATGGCTTCATCTCTTACATTACGATACTTATATGTTTTCATGAAGTCCAAACATCTCTAATAAATAAAAAATGAGAAAAACTATCCGATTTTACCGTAGAGAAAACCTACCGTAGCTCAGAATTTGGTTATTATAAATATACTAGTCATCGTCAGTCTGCGTCCGCCTAGCGCTCGATTTTTAGGCTTCCAAATTTATTTCTACTTACTTGACAATTCAAATTACTAAACATTGGTTTATATGCGATATTTAAAATAAATGGCTTCATCTCTTACATTACGATACTTATATGTTTTCATGAAGTCCAAACATCTCTAATAAATAAAAAATGACATTGCATTCCTTTAATTTAAGGGGTAGCCCAGTCGGTAGAGTGCCGGCCTCGTAATTGAGAGATTGCGGGTTCGGTACCCGAGCCGGTCAAAGACCGTCGTGTACACTAATGGTGGCTGGTGCACGTAAAATCTGTCGTGGCCGCAATGTCCTCCATGTTCCCATCAAAAATTATACCTCTGGGGGTTACCGAAGCTGGAGAGCCATCCCTTCCGTGGAGGATCAAAATTGCGATGGCATGTCTCCGGACCATCTCTAGGGGTGAGCCCCAGACCGTCGCCAATTGTCCATCTGCGCAGCACTAGTGCGACGTAAAACCCAACCAACCAACCTTTAATTTAAATTTTATAACCATGTGTCTATTTATTTATTTATATTATTAATTTCTCGTGACGTGGTTGAATTCTATATATTTACATATTATATTCTGCTGACGTATTAAAATTCCGCATAGGGATGAAAATAACTATTATACACAAAAGTAAATTTTTAAAATAAATTTCTGTAAACTGACCAATAATTTTTTTATGTTTAATTTACCGTTTACACCAATGAACGAATCTTCCAAAACCATGCAAACCATGGATGAAATTTAATTTTCTTTATCTCAATACATTGTGCTGTGATTGTGATGTAAGGTTTTCCGTTCAATTATCTTTTTTCATTCTTATACTCAGTTGCAATGCACGCATGGAAACTATGGATAAAATTTTACTTTTTTTATCCCAATACATTGTTTTGTTTTAGGGCATACTTTTCAGTGTTAGTTTTGGGAAACTTGGGCTTTTATTATTAATACAATTAATTGAAAGGACACTTAATCCCGTTACAATTATTCTAATTTCTCGAAAATTAAGTTTTCAAACTTTTAATGATTTATTTTTGAGCTAAAAAGTGCAAAAATTGAACTATTAAGTACATTTTCCGCATTTCCAAATGAAATATTAAAAATTTTAAGCGTCAATTTTTGGATAACAAAAAGAAATTTACCGGCTGTGAATTACATGAATGTAAAAATAGTTGATGTTGAATAAAAAGGATGAAGACTTTATTAACTTCATTGCATTTTATGGTGTTTGTTCTCAAAGTTTTTATTCTAATGCATAATATTAATTTCCTTTTGAAAGAGCCGTTCACCAATAAAACCACACAAAACATAATAACTATCAAAGTTATAATTTCTCCCATTTCTAATTGAAATAGTGTACTATTATAATAAGACTGTAATAGTAATAATAATAATAATAATGAAATTCTAACTAAGACATCAGACAAATTTGTCTACCATTCTCGTATTCCCCGGACACAAATGTAGCGTGAACGATTTGATAAAGCTAGCAAATCCAAGGAGAGAATTTTACGTCCTCGTCTGTAAGCGCAATAAATTTGTATCACATACCATTTAATACGTCTTACAAAAAAAAAAAAAAAAAAGTACCAAGGAAACGCAGACGTATTCATAAAGAATGCCTTTTTTTTTTTTTTTTTTCCCCTTTTTAATTCTATCGCTTGAGTTAAATACTCAGTATTATTTAAGACCCGCATACACGCAGAAAAACTAAATACGGAAGAAGTAAAGCCGCAGGCAATTCACAGCGAATGTCCGTTCCGCACCATAAAATCAGTCATCGATTTCACCAACTCTTCCTAAATATAGTTTTTTCTTTCTTTGTATTCTTTTTTTTTTTTTTTTTTTTTTTTTCGCCCAATGATTTTTTTATCACCTTCGCAACAGTTACAATTTCATCTGTAATTACTCTTCCTTTCTTCCGCACTAACAGCGATATTGAAGAAAACGTAACATAAAGTAACACGAAACATAAAATATGACCTCGGTTAGTTAGTAAGTCTTACCATTTCTCCGACACAGTCGAATTCCGTTAGTCAAAAATCCGTCAAAATGAAAAATAAAACACACTTCAGTGAAAAATTAATAATCAAGATTCAAAATTCACCGCATGAAAAAAGCCAAAGAGGAACTTTTATTTTCAAGATATTTCGTGTATTTTTAATTATAAACAAAAATTTGCCTCCCTCCCAAGTCAAGGCCCTGTGGGCCACGGCCCAGTTGACCCTTGCATTAGTCAGGCCCTGCGACTTGCGACACATATATTGTACATTTGAAAAAATAATACAGGTATATTATACATACCAAACATATATATAAAGTTACAAAGAAAAATTCTACAAGAATAACAGTTTTCCTGCCATTAATTAATTAATTTTATTTTATTTATTTTATTTCATTATTTATTTATTTTATTTTCATTTTCATTTATTTATTTATATTTTACAGTCCAACAAATAAATATAATACGTTAATGGGGAAGGTATTATTATTATTTTTTAAATTTTAAATATCAGGTTACAAATTTCTCATTGGTGAAAATGATTGCTCTTTCAAATATTCTTTGAAAATGATTCAGAATATTAAAAAATGAGAGAGAGAGAGAGAGAGAGAAACCTAGTTTTTCAAAAGTAGTGTTTAGAGGAAAGGAGGGGGGGGGGGGGGGGCAAATCAAGTAAGAAAAAAAAAAAAATGTAAAAATTGTCAATTTCTTTCTTTTTTTTTTTCCCCAGGGAGATTGGCAAGGGATTTCATGGAGGAGTAAACGCTATTTGAATTAAATTAATAGAAAGAAAGGCAAACTCATGAACAGTGACAGGAGATTCTGCTGTATATTGATTTATTTTTATTTCTTTGCAGCATTCTCTTCGAAATGCGTTCCACTTCACTTATCTGTATGTGACACACTTTTTGTCAGCTTTCCTGGCGATCACATAACTATCAACATGATGGGAAGAAAAAAGAAAATGACTGTTACTTGCAAAGGGGGAAAAAAAGGGAATTATTGACTTTTTAAAAGGGGGAAAAAAAAAAAAACTAATTTAACGCAAAACGTAAAACATTTTCAATTCAATTGAAATTCTCGCCAAGGATACAAATAAATTTATGCGTATAGATATATAAAAAGAGCAAGACAAGTAAGTATTATTTAATTTCTTCTACTATTTTATTATTATTATTATTATTATTATTATTTTCACAACAAAAGCTGTTCGAAAACTCAAAGTTATTACTTTATAGACAGAAATATAAAGTAACTTTCACTTACACAATTAATAAGATTTTTAATTGTTTTACTTTTAGAACTTTCTAAGAATAAAACAACTTATTTATTATTTTAGCAAAATCCAATTTCAGAAAATATGTTATATATATTTCAAAATATTGATTATCCCCTTCCCCCCCCCCCCATTCAATAAAACTTAAAAAAAATTAAAACATGCAGGTTCTTTTTTCCAATTTTTCAATGAAAGTTTAAAACGTATTCGAATAGCAACCTATTATTTGTTTTAAGTTTTTTAATTAAAAATATAAAGAAAGAAAGAAAGAAACTACACATGCCATTCAGTTTTTTTTATGTAATTAGAATAAATACAATTCAATCAACGGAGATTTTATTTAGATTTTTCTACATAACTAGGGGGGCTCGGCCCCTGCTTGCTCCGCTCACCAACCCCCGAGGGAGGTTTCGCCTCCCCCCGACTCACTTTACTTATTAACCCATGCACAGCTCTACCCGCGTATTCACTGCTTTGTTTTTCACTGAATAGGAATATTAATAGTGCTTACATAACACAAGACAAAATCAGAAAAATATTACAAAAATCCCCATATTCAGTGTCAAATTGAAAGACATAATATTTAATACCACATTATTTATTTTTATGAAAATTACACTGAAAATCAGTATATATATATGTATATATATATATATATATATATATATATATATATATATATATATATATTAATACAAAGAAATTCGTAATATCTAGACCATTTTGCATTATAGCTTTAGTACATGACCCTTTTTATTTCTTTCTTACAACCATGGATCCACGCCGCGGTACCCAGTAGATAAAGCGCCGAGAGCTCATAATTGGAGGATTGCGAATCCGATACTTGAGCTGGCCAAAAACCGTCGTGTACGTACACTAATGGTGGCTGGTGCACATAAAATCCGCCGTGGCAGCAAAGTCCTCCATCTTCCCATCAAAACTATACCTCTGGGGATCACCAAAGCGGGGGAGCCGTCTCCTCCGGTGGATCAAAATTGTGATGGCATGTCTCTGAAACATCGCTAGGGGTGCATCCCAGACCATCGCCAATTACCCATAGCTTAGTACTGGTGCGGCGTTAAACCCAGCGTACCTACCTACCAACAACAATGGATCATATTTTAATTTTCCTGTGTAAAATGCCCTTTCGTGGAGGATCAAAATTGTGATGGCATGTCTCCGGACCATCTCTAGGGGTGTGTCCCAGACCGTCGCCAATTGCCCATCTGCGCAGCACTAATGCGACGTAAAACCCAATCATCATCATCATCATCCTTAATTAAAATGATAGAAATATCTAAGCAGCTGAAATATCTTCTTTGAAGTATTCGGTACCTCTCATCACGCGAAGGACCCTTCCCTCCGAGAGAAGATGCGGTCGCAGACAAAAAAAAAAAAAAAAAAAAAAATTGACGCCAGCAACAGTAACTTTTTTTTAATACATTGAGAAATTAAAGAATAGTTTAAACAAAAAAAAAAAAAAAAAAAAAAAGAGTGTTTTGTACTTTTAATTTCATTTAAACTCAAAGCTTCCAGAAAATAGTTTTACTTTCCGAACACTATAGTGAGGAAAGTATTGTAATCATGTCAAAAATCCGAATTTGAGATTTTGATGTTTCTATACGTTTCAAGGTCCAATGAGTCCGTTTTCACTATTTTTGCGATGATGTATGTATGTGTGTGTGTATGTATGTGTGTATGTATGTGTGTATGTCTGTGTGTATGTATGTGTGTATGTCTGTGAGTGAACACGCTAGCGTCTAAACGCTTTGTTCGAATAAGCTGAAAGTTGGTACGTATATTGTAAATCACCATAGTACAAACCCTATAGATTTTGGTGAATCTAGCACTTATAGTTTTTTTACAGGGACACAAAGAGAAATTCTTTATCATTACGGCCTATGGGACCAAAATTTTAAAAGTACGATAGCATCTAAATGCCTTATTCAATTGAGCAAAAAATTTATACACATATTATAGGTCACATATACTCAATTTGTATATATTTTGGAGAATCTAGGACTTATAGTTTTCTTACAGAGACATAAAGAAAAATTCTTTATCATTATGGCCAATGGGGCCAAATTTTTAAAAGTGTGATAGCGTCTAAACGCCTTATTAATATAAACAAAAAATTTGTACACATGTTATAGGTCACAGTTGCACACACTTTATAGATTTTGGTGAATCTAGCACTTACAGTTTTTTTTTACAGGGACACAAAGAAAAATCTTTATCATTATGGCCTAAGGGACCAAATTTTTAAAAGTGCGATAGCATCTAAACGCCTTATTCAATTGAGCTGAAAATTTATGTGAATATTATAAATCACTGTTGCACTAACTATAAGCATTTTGGTGAATCTAGAATTTATAGGTTTTTACAGGGACACAACGAAAAATTCTTTATCATTATGATCTATGGGCTCAAAGATCAGTAGCGTTAAATAAAACATCGTGTAACATATGGAGAAAAATACTCAAACACTCTATTATGGTTTTCTCCCTTTTGTTTATTTAACAACTCCTCTTTCTTTACTTTATCTACAAAACTGTTAATTACTCAATGTTCGGAAAGTCGAGTGGAGTCACTCCAGATTTTTTTCTACAGAAAACTAGAAAAAGGTAAAGAGAAATGTTGCAATCAGCCTTCTCACAAAGGGTAAAATTTGGATACCAGAAATTTTATACATTAAAAAAAAAAAAAAAAAAAAAAAAAAAAATAGTACTAATGATTAGTCAAATGTAAAATAATGTGGTGGTAAAAATAATGGTTAAAAAAAAAAGAAAAATTCCTTTGTGAGAACATTGATTGCATTATCATCTTGTGCAGGGTTCACATTTAAAGATGGGATTGCCGGAATACCACAATATTTTTAAAAATCCCACTCATAAGGAGACTTTCTTACAACTTTTTTCACATTGCTCATCAAGTAATTTATCCATTTATTTGTTGCTTTGCGTATATAATTTCTTTGAAGCTTATGATCCTTTGTTTTTAGATTCTCTAGAATTTCTTGAACTCAAAGAAAAATAAATAAATAAATAAAGGGGGGGGGGGGGTAAAAAGGAAAATTGCCTATTTTTTTAAAACACTTCTTAATACTGAAGGTTTTTTAAAAGAATAGATGAAGATGTGTATGTCTTATTAACAAGCAGCTACAAGGTTTAGAAGCTAAAGATTGCAATTATATATAAAATAAAATAAGTAATTATTTAAATTTAAAAAATCCCACTTAAATTTTTTGTTAGAGTAGGAAAATCCCCCTCATATTTTTTTTTTTTTTTTTTTTTTTTTTTTTCCCCCGAGTGCTAACCCTGTTGTATTAATATTTACAGATATGTAATTATAAGCAGATCAAAAGGATAATTTGGTGAATGTAGTAAAATTATAAGTTCTATAGCAGATTTTTTACTGACATCATGATTTTAATTTTAAAAAAATAAATAATAATAATTAAGTTAAAACATGTTACGACATTTCAAACAAGATAAAATCAATTAATTTTAACAAATTTTGTTTTAGAAGGTGTAAAGAAACGAAAAATATCAGCATTTTACTCACCCTTTACAAATAAAATATGTGAAGATGCAAATAAAACACGTTATCTTACCTATAAAAGAAAAAAAAAAAAAAATTCGTCAGTACACATAAAAAGAAAAAGAAAAACATAGTAAAATAACATAAAAAAAAAAAAAAAAAAAAAAAAAAAAAACATACAAAATTATTTTATAATAAGTAAATTTTCAGATACCTATTCTAACTTTTCGACGATTGAAACACAATAAATTTCTAAATATAACTGTTTGTTTCTTACATTTAGAAGATATTTACATTTCTTTCTTTTATTTTAAAATATTTTTCTTTTCTTTCAAATTTTTTTTTTTTTTTTTTTTTTTTTTATTATTATTATTATTAATGTAAAAATATTTTACATTAAAGAAAATTTCAGATAATTGTTCGAAGTTTGTAACGACTGTAATGTAATAAATTTCTAAATATAAGAAATAATGCTTATCTCTTACATTTAGAAGAAAAAAAAATATATATATTTCTCTTTAAAGGGAGGGGGGGGGAAGCTTTTATTTTTTAATTTTAATTTTGTTTCTTTTAGATTTTTGCTATTTATTTATTTATAATTATTACAATTATTATAAAATATTTTACACCGAGTAAAATTTCAGATAATTATTTGAAGTTCCTAATGACTGAAACACAGAATAAGAAATAACTTTATTTCTTACTATTAGAAGAAAGTTATATTTCTTTTAAACCTAAGAATTTTTTTTTTCTTTCAAAATTTTCATTTCTTTAATTTCACATTTTTTAGATTATTTATTTATCGTTTTTTAGATTAATTTTATCCTTATTTAAAAATTTTATTCTCTACTGTTTATTTTCAAGCAAATTATCTTCACTTGAAAATAAATTCTTGAAATTTTAAACCGCATGAAAAATAATAATAATAATAATAATAATAAATAAATAAATAAATAAATAAATAAATAAAAATAAATACATGAATACATGAAATCAGAGTTTTTTTTTACAAAACAAACGAATAGAATATAAAATTATAATAATAATATTGTATATTCATTCAAAAAATGTGGTATTTGTAACAACATAATTGTATTTAATTGAACTGAATAAGTTGAAATGCATGTCATACTCTTTAATTCTTTCCATAAGTATTTTATTACGCGTGAATGGTATTAATTTTGCAATAATAAGATCGAATAAGTTTAATGCAAACAGAATCTATTACGTAATAAGGAAAACAACATTTCTATTTATTTATTTAATTTCAATAAACTAACCTGAAGCAATTTCTGGTACTTAAAGCAGAAATTATGAATACAACCTACTACCACTTAAACTGGAATAATGTACACGCAGTGTTACCAGATCTGATGGATTTTTTATTCAATAATCACCAATAATTTTGAGAAGTGGTATCTGTGATATACCTAATGCACTATCTATCTTAGAAGTGATTAGATAAACGTTACAATTAAAAAATTTGATGATTATTGAATAAAAAATGAGCCAGATATGGCAACACTGCGTACACGTACCTGTTCTCAACGAATAATGCTAATAATGTTGTCTAATTAAATACCTCACAAAGTTCAGTATATAAAGCAAAACTTATCTCATTCCTTTCATATAAGGAGTATGCAGTGTGTTTAAAAAATCTTAAAAATTTAATACGATCCTTACATAAAAAATGTCCAATGAGTAAAAACACATGATATCCTATAAGTTGAAATGCACGATATGCAAAATTTCAGCATTCTACCAAGAAAGGATCAGCATTTGACAAGACGAAGGAAGCTGACTTAAACCACTTTCAATGCCCCGACATAAATTCTTGGATGGCAAAAGACATATTGGAAAATCGTATTTTAGCGGTTATACATATACTATACAGGGTGGTGACTGACCCCTCTATTGTCCCTGATTCTTCCACCAATATATTTATATGATAATTTTGAACTTAATCAATCGTGCAAACTTACTATAAAATTCTGAAAGAAAAATATTGGTGGAAGAATCAGGGAAAAATTTTGGCCTGTCACCACCCTACTATACACAAAAAATCCATATGGAAACAATGAAAATATAAATAAACATTTATATCACCTTATTACGTTACGGGGTGCATTTTGCACTTTAGATTTTTTTTTTTTTCTCCTTTGTATTGTATTTGATATTTTCCGTAAAAAAATTTAAATTTCTATTTCTCGAGATTGACTCCCGAGCAGCTTTTTTAAGCAGCTTTGTAATTTTCTATGTATTTCTAATATCGATATTAAAGGAATTAAACCCAAGGTAATTGTTTTTCTAACAACCCTTAAATTATTGAATTTAGGTCGTTGAAAGTTACCCCTTTCCCTAGTTAGCCAAACAGGCAATGACCATTTTCCAAAAATCTTTTCTTTGGACTCAGGAGACACTAAAACGTATAAAACAGGTGAAAACTTGACATACACATTTTTGATCGAATACAATAATTTCCATAACCTACACAGTAACCGATAATGGAAGTAATGAACAAGTTTTTCAAAGTATCAATAAAATCAACAGTTTTTATTTAATAAAAGTTTGATATTTTATTGTTTGGTACAAATTTTCCTGAATTCCCAAGATTTTCCGACAGGGTTCATACTCAAATATGGGAAAAAAATTCACTGAGTTTTCCAGACAATTTTCAAGAAAATATTATCGACGTATTACAAGAAACGCTTCTCTAGAGAGGAGAAAATGTATCTACTTTCACTGTATGAGTCATGTTACTACTGATTATGATAGAAATTCAGGTAGAAATCATTGCTTACATATGTATTTTCACGATACTTATTCATTTGAATTTTCATATTAAGCTAAAGAAGAAAAATGTAATTTGGGAGTAAAGAAATATTTTCTTTTCCAGGTTTTATAATCAATTTTCCTTGACTTTTTTTTTTTTTTTTTTTTTTACAAAATCCAAATTTCCTGAATATCCCAGGTTTTCCTTGATGAGTATGAACCCTGTCAGAGCACGAAATCTAAAATTTTATTAGTTTACATCTAAAAGGATAGAAAAACATTTTATGTTTCGTAAAATTTATGGTAAAAATATCAAGAAACACCATTAAAATCGATCAATTTATGGAAGAATGCGGAAGAAGTAGGGATATTATGTTGATTTTCCGTACAATTAATCTTGTTAGATCAGCTTTTGCCAGTGCAAGAGGCAGTTCATTATTTATCGTTTTCTAACCTTTTTTTAGAGGTATAAGTAGAGTGTAGGGGACTTTGGCACTTTCTCTATTGGCACTGATACTTGGCATCAACGAAATTTTCTCAGGGATCTCCAATGATCTAGAACCATAGGCAAGGGTTTCTTTTTGGGATATTTTTACAACTGATGGTGTAAATTTAGAACAGAGTGACGCCATATACCATTATCAAGAAGCTTACACAAGCTACAGGTTATGGTGTTTTAACGATGCTTACTTTCAAAATGTTATTCTGATGATATTTGCTTACGAAGATTTTGTTCATCCCTGTGAAACACGATAGATTTTATTTATATATATATATATATATATATATATATACAGTAAAACCTCTCTAAGTTGGACACCTACGGTTCCAAGAAAAAGTGTCCACCTTATAGGTATAGGGGTTAGACATAATGTTAATGGGTACATTCCGTTCCGAGAAAAAGTGTCCAACTTAGAGGGGTGTCCAACTTATAGGGGTGTCCAACTTGAGAGGTTTCACTGTATATTATTATTATTATTATTATTATTTTAAGATGTATGTGGATGATAATTTCAAAACGTGTTAAAATTATTACAGGAAAATATGTAAAACCGCAATAAAACCTTGACCACTCGATATCTATTCATGAAATTCTACAAAGTAAGCAGCAGTGATCACAAAAAAAAAAAAAAAAAAAAGATATACACGTATACTCCTTAATTATTTAACATTAGTCAAGATAAGGGTCATCTAAATTTCAACGCTCGTGGAGAAAAAGAGGCTTCTGTCGGTAAAGATTGGTAAATGCTCACTCAAGCATTGCTGATCTTAAGGTTAAGGGTAAATCCCACGCTTCGGTGCAATTCGCACAGGATTTCGATATATCCCCCCCCCCTCCCCGCCTTTCACGCCAATAAGCAAGCAATCATTGCTTGACAAAGACAATTTAACATGCGGCTGACTGCTATGTTCGTTTCTTGCGCTCCAGCAATGCGCAGTTTAGCAGAGCTATTGTCCATGACGAACCCTTTTTCACTTGACTATTCTTTTTTCCCTTTATTCATAGGTAACTCTTGATACGAAGTGTCACACAAGAAATGCTCATACCATCATAACTGAGATATGATGATACGACAAAAAATAAAGAAAGAAAAGTCGCTTGTAATTACTAAACGCTCTGTGACTTTGAAAAGAACTTAATAACGGTATACTAAACTCTATCTTTGTTCAAGATGTAACAAATGTGTTTTCTTAATAAAAGACTCCGGTGGCACTCATTGTAATGTGGGATAAATAGTAAATAATGGCCTCAGCAGATATTAACAAGTATTGTATCAAATTTCCTACGTTTAACTTGTACAAATATATATATGAGCTAATATGCTACGCAGATTTGTCTTTAGAAATTTTACTCACCTGTCGGTGGTCACTTGGAATTTTCTTTATCTTGTAATTGGCTGCAGAAATCGGGGTTCTCCCGAAGGGAAATTTGGATACCAGAATTTTTATCTAGTAATCTTTTTAAATAGATATTAACGGCTATCAACGATTAGTCAAGCACAAAATTATCATACAAAAATAAAGGTATTTTAGAGATTTCTCTAGAGGTAAAACTGGGTCCCTTAAAGGACCCTTAAAATTTTATATATTAAAAAACGAGTCTACCCAAAATGTTATATATTAAAAAAGAATATTTCACATTTTTTCTTTCTTTTAAACCTAAAAAAGACAAAATTTTCCTCTTAAAAACAGATCTTTCATAAATCTTTTTTTTTTTTTTTTTTTTTTTCAAAAAAATTATCATCCGGGGATTGAACAGACCGCCTGAATAATTAGACGTTGTTTGCTGTATTTCCCTTAAAAGTTGATATTAAATCTTTAATTTATAAAAGGTTTCTGGGGATATAAGTGAGTTTACTTCTTTAAAAGTGAAACTTCATTGTCTAAAATGAAACTTGATTTTAACTGTAATTTTATTTTGCAATATTATATTTTTAACAAATAAAAAAAAAAAAAAAAACCCTAGCTGAAAAGTTCAGAAAAAATTGATTTTCATACTAAATTTTGATTGACAAAATTTCATGTACATATTTTACAATTTCTCAAAAACAGGCCCCTGTTTGAAAAGTCTGGACAAACCCTTGTATTTAAATATTTTATTGTTAGAATCCTGACAGTAATATCTAGTGTAATTTGACAACAATGAACACTTATTTCAGTACAGTAAATCCTTATCACTAGCGAAAACATGAAAACATGTTGTTGCCGCTCACCTTAGTTTGGCTATATGCGCAACCTTGGCGCGCATCTCTTGTTCACTTCCATTCCCGCCTTAGCGGAGTAGTTGTATTGTTTTTCGTTATAAGAGTAACATCTCTCTTGTGTATCTTGTTCGGTGATATGGTTCACCTTTTTTATAGTTTGCGTTGACTATGGTGTCAACATATTTGAATACGTTAATAATACGTCCTCTAATAACTGTAAATATGTACATACGATATGTAAATAATACTCTAATTAAATGTTTGTGAAGTAATAGCTTCAGAATAGTAATTATTAAATTGATATACAGTCCACTCATAAAGTATCGTCAACACATGTTTTGGCGTCCAAAATTATACAATTGTGTGCGAAATGTGATCCCCCCCCCCTTCTCGAATAGGATAAATGTACTTCATGTGAGATATATTTAAAAAGCTATGAATGAGAATTCTGAGAGAAGCTCGCGTTTTGAATTTTACAAATAGTTTAATATATAGGATATCCACATTTAGCAATGAATAAGAAAATAGAAAACAAGTATTTTAGGTCAAAAAACACAACTATCAAATGATTCTCTCTCTCTCTCTATATATATATATCTTGGTCTATCTATCTACATATTATTATGACTCAACATTATAATATCAAAAAGCATGAAGAAAATAACAAAATAATTAGCAATGTATTAATAAATTATTACAAATGGAAATAAAAAGAATAGAAAAGCAAAAGATATCGAAATAAATGAAGAAAAAAAACTTTGAAATTCCCCCCCCCCCTTCTTAAAAATAAATAAATAAAAATGCTATACCTTTATCTAAAGTAATTATGGCAGCAGGGTAATAGGCGTAATGAGTTATTTGTGAAACAGTGATATATGAAATTATATAAAATCACTACCATTGCCCCAATAATTCAAACAGTACAACAATAAATTAAAATATATGTAAAAAGTAACAAATAACACACACACACATAATGAAACCCTTTTCAAACATAGCAGTAGATGAAACCAAGTACCACATGAAGAACTAGAAAAATAAAACACGAATAAAGATTACTAAAAAATTGAGCATCCTGATATTAAAACATACAGCATTACTTTTTCAAGGGCATAGAAGGAATGTTGCATGCAAATTAGGTGATATTTCTGTCGTGCTGTATGCAATTTGCTAAAAATTTACAGCACGCTATGCCCAATATCACCCATAAAAACACGAAAATAACTTAAAAGTTAAAATTCAAAGCGAAAGAGGAAAAAACAACTGAGAAACATACTTTTATATCAAGAACCAGCAATTACTCAATAAATAAATTTAATCCTAAGATTAAAAAAGTAAACAAAAATATTACTCAATCTACAGCTGCAAAACACACCGAAAACAGCTCAAACGCACCACAACAGCCATGAGGCTGAATGCAGTTAAATTTACAGTTAATTAGATAGTCGTATTTATCTACTGAACTACTAAGTAAAATAAATTTAGTTTAAATTGTTTCTGCTAATTTTATTAACCAATAAACCTTAAAATTAAAAATTAAAATTAAAATAAATTTATTTTATTAAATTTTAATTTATAACTTACATTAATTTGATATATATATATACATAGGGGAGGACGGGGCACATTGGACCACCCCTATTTAAATCTATTAATATTCAATTCTTTTAGTTCATATGGATATTCATGTATGGCAGCAAGGTACTAGTTGTATGCAGCCCCCCCCCAAAAAAAAAAAAAAAAAAAACATGGGAAATAATAAGATAACCATTTTGAGCAGTTTTTATGTTTTGAGCTGCTCAAAGTAACTTTTCCACATTGAAGTTTTTAAAATTTTATGAAGATTGAACTAGTGACTATAAATACTATATAGCTGTTAAAGGAAGGCAAGATATTGCTGTTTTAAAATTCCTAAAAATCAACTAGCATATTTATAGTCTATATATTATTTTATTATTATTATTTGTTTTACTCTGGCACGGGGCACAGTGGACCACCTTCCAATGTGTCTAAAAGTACAAATTAGATTTAATACTTATATTTGTTTTAGTTAAATTTATAGATACAAATATAATACAATCTATTAATATCTCAAAGTAATAAATATCTTAATTTTATAATAACATAAAAATAATAATAAATTTTTGAAAAGAATAAGTATTTGAGTAGTAATATAATTATTATTAATATCTAAATTTATTAACTAGTACTTAAATTATATAGTATTAATAAAAGAAAAAATATCTAATTTAATAAATAATTTATTATTATTATTGTTTTTAGAGATCACATGTGAAAAGCAAAAGAAGTAGCTTAATATATTTTAGTTAAATTTATCCTACAAATATAAATTAATTATACCTCAAAATAATTAACAAAATATTAAATATTTGAATAGTAGTATAATATTTATTAATATCTGAATTAAATATATATATATATATTTGATTTATGTAATATTAATAAAAGAATAAAAAACAATATCTATTTTAACTTAATAAATTTTCTTACTGGGATTTGATTTCGTATTAGTTTATTATTTAATTTTGGTTATTTTGCTTCATGAAAATGCTTGAATTATGTTATTTAGACTAGAATAGTATAAGAAACTAATTTTAGAGGAAAAAAAAAAAGTAATTTATATTAATTTAAGATAAACAAAAGAGACTGGTTCACTGTACCCCTGTGATGAGGCACAGTGGTCCACTTTGTGAGTGCTCACAATTTATTTTTTCATTCATAATGTATTGGAGATATCGTTATAAAAAAATTAACACATGTTAAGAAGGGCTTAGAGATTGTTTCAGATTTTTTTTTTTTCCCAAGTACATTGCTTTTCTGTTTTTTGTGAAAAAAAAAAAAAAAAAAAAAAAAAAAGAGTGTAAAAGTGGTCCACTGTGCCCCGGTCTTCCCTATATAATATTCTGATTTTTAATACTGACTGAGAATTTTAGGTGTTTCTACTCTTATAAGTGTGTCAGAAAATTTCGTTTTATTGCACATAATTTTTCATGTGTGAGCCCTTTCCTTTTTAAAATACTCAGTTTACTGTTTCAAAGATATATATATATATATATATATATATATATATATATATATATATATATATATATATATATATATATATATATATATTTAAGCACTCATAATTGAGCTCTCTAAAAGAACGAGATAAATTTTCCAACGCTTATTATGAATTGTGAGTAAACCATCGGTTTTTTTATAATTCAAGACAAAAGTCTAATTTGTGCGGACAATTTATTGACAAAAAGGTTTAATTTTCTTTAAAATAACATACAAATTAGTTTTCTTATTTCCTTCAAACTTTAAATTAATGCTTTTAACAATAGGTTGAGAAAATTTCAGAAGGAAATTCAACCGCATAATCAAGACAGAAATATATTAAGATTTAAGATTAAAAGAAAATAAAGAAAATAAAAAGAAAATGATATAGGTAAATTACAGTTATAACATGGAAGTATATTTTAAAGTTATTTTATCAGTAATGAATTTCACTAAAATTCAATTATATCAAATCTTAGAACATGTATTCTGTAAAACTGTGATTATAATCCAGATGATGTTGTTAGAGATAGATGAAAATATACCTAAACATTATAAATGTTATTTGATAAATATGCATCATTTATGTATCATTTGATGGATATTTCCTTTCACCAGAAATTTATTCTTTTGGAAAAGCAAAGATATTTCGCATTATTACTTTCCGAACAAACATATGTAAGAAAAGTATTGTAATTATAACGAAAATTCGACTTAAGAGATTTTGGTGTTTATGTACAATTTGAGGTCCCCGGGTTCATTTTTGCTATTTTTATGGTAATGTATGCATGTGTGTGTATGTATGTGAGTAAACATGATAGCGTCTAAAGGATTTGATCGATTGAGCTGAAAGCTGATACATATGTTATAGGTCATAGTAGCACGAACCTTATTGAATTTAGTGAATCTAGCACTAATAATATTTTTACACAGACACGTTGGTGATTCACTTATATAGATTTTTTCAGGGACACAAAGAAAATTTGTTTATCATCATGAACTATGGGCTCATATTATTTAAAGTGTGATAGTGTCTAAATGCCTTATCCGAATGAACTGGAAATTTACATATTATACTGAATATACATATTATAGATCACCGTCAGGCGAACTGTATGAATGTTGGAGAATTTAGCACTTATAGTTTTTATTACAGGAACACAATAAAAATTCCTTTATTATTATGGCATATGGACTCAAATTAAAGTGCGATAACGTCTAAATGCCTTATCGGATTGAGCTGGAAATTTATATTGACATTACACGTCACTGTCGCATGACGCAACTGTATAACTGAACTTTTGGTGAACCTAGCACTTATACATAGATTCTTACAGAGACACAACGAAAATTTCTTCATTAACATGATGTATGTGCTCAAATTATTTGAAATGCAATAGCGTTAACTTAAAGAGCATACTAGTATATGGAGAAAAATACTCAAATACCCTAATATAATTTTCTCTTTTGTTTGTTTATTTAACGACTTCTCTTACTCTAATTTATTCATATAATTGTTAATTACTTAATAGTGGGAAAGTTGAGTCGAATCACTCCAGATATTTTTCTTTAAAAACTTCTTTCAAAATACTTTGATTGTTTGAAATTTGAAGCTTATTTCTTTTACAAACTTATTTCAATATATTTTGCAGTATTTGAAATATATGTTTCTTTTTAGAACTTTTTCTTACTAAAATTTGAAGTAAATTTCTTTTGAAAACTCAAAATATTTTCATTATTTGAAGTATATTTCTATTGAAGACTCAAAATATATTAATTATTTGAGGTATATATATATTTTTTCGAAACCTTAACAATAAAATTTCTTTTGAAAAGTAAAAAATAATATTTCCATTATTTAAAGTATATTTCTTCTGAAGACTCAAAATATTTCTATTATTTCAAATTTATTTCTATTATTTGAAAAACTTCTTTAAAAGTATTTCGCAATGTTCACCTTTTCGTATATTCCACATATTTTGAATTATTTGAAGCCTGTTTCTTTTGAAAACTATTTTTAAAAGATATTTCGTTTTATTTAAAGAGTGCTTTTTTTTTCCCCCCCCTCAGAAATTTATTTTAAGATTAAGAATGAAATAATTGTAACGTTCAATAATTTGAAGTATATTTACTCTCGAAAAATTCGTTAAAAATTTGTTCGTCTTTATTTCATTACACGAAACTTGTTTCTTTTTTGAAATTTCTGCTGAGATGTTGCGATCGCTTTTTATTGATGCACCGTGCAAAACAAAATAAGAAATAAATACTAAACTATTTTTTTAAATATAGAGGGAATTGTACTTCGGGAAAATTTTACTATAATTTCTGGCATATAAACCGCGGCTCAGACTAATCAAGTTTACGATCAGAAATAGTAACAATTACAACCATATTTATGTCAGTAGCAAATACCAAAATATCATGTTTTATTAAATAAAATTTATGGCGTAAAATCTTTTTTTTTTTTTTTTCCTTTCTTTTTTTCATGCGGCTTATACGTAAAAAATTGCGGTATACTTAAGGAAACCGTCATTTGCGATATTCATTCAAATTAATAATAATAATAATAATAAAACACTTCAGAAACTAGTTTTAAAGACTTTTTGAAACAAATCAAGAGATTTTACTCGAAAAAACTTGATTATTAGAAAACAATTTATTGCATTGATGAAGTTAACATTCTGTTTATACATATATTGATATGGTTATCAAATTACTGGTCTAATTGAATTGTTGTTATTATAATTACTAGTGGATCTGCAGATCAGGAGCCTCAACGTCCTATTTGCATCAGACATTTTTCAATAGGTCATTTTTATTTATTTCTTATTATATAATAGTATATATTGATTCGATCGACTTATTACCATAATCAGATACATTCCTGAGGGGGGGGGGCTGCCGCCCCCCTCAACCCCCCGCTGTATCTCTCTTTCTATACCTATTTGTATATCATATAAAGTGTTACGGAATTGTAAATAATTGCATTTAGTTTTGTATATTTTTTTTTTTAAGAGGCTTAGTAAGTCGATAAAATGCTAATTTTGTGCATTTCTAGTCGTTTTAGCGTTAAAATAGCCTAATTTTCCTTTAAAAACGAATTGAAAAGCTCCAATAAGGGAAGAAATGGATTTGGCGCCAAATTTGGCGACTGTTTCCCTCCTTGGCGATTTTTTTGGCGACCTTGGCGAGAAAATCCTTATTAGGGATATACCAAATATGGAAGCTCCAATCTCATTGGCTGATGAGATACGATAATTTTCCAGAACAGTCTGTGTTCGATAGAATAGTATAAAAGGAGCATTTTTTTAGCCAAGGCTTCCAATCTCAGATCTGTGTCGGTTTCGTCAAATGCTTGCTTTGCTTTGAGCCTCTTTGAATGAGACTTGCTTTATGTGTTATTGCTAAACAGTTTGTACTGTTGTTTTGCAGTTAACGGCTGTTGTTTAAGCTATGTTTACTGGTTGAATTGAAGCTGATACTTTGTTTATAGACCTGTATTCTTCTGGAACTTTCTGTGAATAAATCACTGAATTTTTGCAAGTTTGGCTTTTCATTCTCGGACAACTTACAAACCCCCAAGTACGCAACAATATGCATTCTTATTAAACGACGGTCTTGTATTATTTCCCGGAAATTCATAAATACCGAATTTCATACAAAAAAAAAAAAAAAAAAAAATTACATAGCATATCGGAAATATTTTGCGTAACCTTTAAACTAATTATCAATTCTATGCCCACAATTTTGAACATGAAAACAGGCTTTTAAAATTCTAATAAAATTTCATTGATGGGGTGTAACCATGTTAAAATAAACTTTTAAGAAATACCGACTATACACCATAAAAGTACGAAATTCCTTTATGTATCCCGGAAAAGTAGCCACAGTCATTATAAACGTCAATAATAAGAATAAATCTAATTAATTATAACTCATTAATCTTTCAAACTAATTTGACATCATTTGGATGATTACAGTACATACTCGGAATTATTTTGTGTGGTCCCATAAATTATTTCGTCTATACATAACCTTTTTTTTAGAGTAAACATGATTTTAAGCATCTTTATAATGTATGTTAACTTTATTAAGTTCAATTCAGCATAAACGCATTAAAGTGCGCGCTTAAATTAAAAATTCGTCCATAGGCTCAAATGTTACGAAATTCTTTCGTGTGTCTTTGTAAACGAACCATAAACATTGTATACACCAGTAAAAACTATTCAGCTTATTTTGCGTTTAAAATTAATAATTGTTCCAAATTTAACATCGTTTGGATGACTAAGTGACATTGTCAGAACACTTTTGTAAGGTCCTGTACATTAATTAGAAAGCTTAAGAGCACATATTTTCTTCAAGCAACATAAGTTTAAGCATCTTACTCACGTACTCTAGTTTCATTTTCTTCATTGCAAAGTAATGATATTAAAATGCGTTTAAACGAAATTCACCCCAAACGCCGTAATGTTAAGAATTTTGGCATGTCCCTGTACACAGTTTATAAAAAATATAGCAATGAAAATTATACAGGTACTTATATGGAAAGCTGGAATGTGTGCGCCAATTTGCAAGTCAATCGAAGGATTTTTGCGGCCGCTACTGCGGTACATACAAATTCTTCCCATAGGCCGTAAGGATAAGAAAAATTTTGGCGTGTCCCTGTACACGAACAACAAAGGGAATACACACCTAACACTATACAGCTAATTCCGTTGGGCTCGTGAATATGTGTACCAAATTGCAAGTCTATAGCGTTATTTTTGAGCCGCTATCGCGGTACATACAAATTCTTCCCATAGGCCGTAATGATAAAAAAAAAACTTTGGCGTGTCCCTGTACACGAACTACAAATGGAATGCACACCCAAAACTATACAGCTAATTTCGTGGGGATCATGAACATGTGTACAAAGTTTCAAGTCAATAGCGTGGTTTTTACGGCCGCTATCGCACGACAGACAGACAGACAGACGGACGGACCGACGGAACCCAAAATCCTTTTGAGTCTCAACAGAGGGCCTCCACTGACGTTTCGGCAAAAATTGAAGTCAATAGCTTGATTTTTGCGGCGGCTATCGCGGTACATACAAATTCTTCCCATAGGCCGTAATGATAGAAAATCTTTGGCGTGTCCCTGTACACGAACTACAAATGGAATACACACCTAAAACTATACAGCTGATTCCGTTGGGCTTATGAACATGTGTACCAAATTGCAAGTCGAAAGCGTGATTTTTGTGGCTGCTATCGCGGTATATACAAATTCCTCCCATAGGCCGTAATGATAAGAAGAACTTTGGCGTGTCCCTGTACACGAATTACAAATGGAATACACACCCAAAACTATACAGCTGATTTCGTGGGGCACATGAACACGTGTACCAAATTGCAAGTCAATAGCGTGATTTTTGTGGCCGCTATCGCGATACATACAAATTCCTCCCATAGGCCGTAATGATAAGAAAAACTTTGGCGTGTCCCTGTATACGAACTACAAATGGAGTACATACCAAAAACTATACAGCTGATTTCGTGGGGCTCATGAACATGTGTACCAAATTTCAAGTCAATAGCGCTTTTTGTGCAGCCGCTATCGCGCGACAGACAGACACAGCCCAAAACCGTTTTGATTCTCAATGTAGGGCCTCCACTGACGTTTCGGCAACCAACGGCAATAAATGAAACATGCTTACATGTAACTCTAAAATATAAATCAGGACAATGTAAGCTATTACCACAATAAAGTAAATTCTGTCTAAGACAGAATCTAATTTAGCACGACAGAACTATTTATGTATTTTCTGCATATCGGTTTTCGAAATAGATTTTATTATTATTATAAACTTGCTTTCCTTAGAAAAACGGTTACTATATTAAATTATTATTTTAAATAAAAACTCAAGTGATAGCATTACTATTTTTATTTTATTTATTTATTTTTAAGAAATCTATAAAGATTTTATATTATATCTTTTTCAGCTCCAAATAGAAAATACACCAAATGAATTAAATCCAAATTTATTCATTTATTTATTCATTTATTTTTGAACGGTTTGAAGTTTTTCTCAGAAGCAGGATAATTTTGTTTAACTTAATTACTTTACTACTTGTGAATCCAATAGTTAACAGTCGATTTTTAAATATGTAAAGCTTTTGCAAATTGAATGTTGGCAGGTATTCTGACATATTCAAGGTGAAACACAGCAAGTGATAACAATTCGAAATGTCTGATTGAAAGCAACAGTCCTACTAGTGTACTAAAATAAACAAAAAGAAATGTATTGCAGAGTCTTATTTATTATCTATTAGCAATACGTATATGGATAAATTTATCAGTGCTATATTTTTTTCAATCTTTTGCAAATCCAAACTCCCTGTCAGCTACAACACTGCCAATTACCCTCTCAAATAAATAAATAAATAAAATGGGTAAACAATGGGTAAAAAAAGAAAAAAAAAAAAATCAATATTGTCCGTTTCGATACTGATTATTATTATTTTCTTTTCTTTTTCTTAAAAAAAAAAAAAAAAAAAAAAAAAAATTGATGAAATTCTGGCAAAAGCAGAATTTAGGAGGACGTTTTTTTTTTTTTTATTATTATTATAACATCGCTTTCAAATTATTCAATTATATTTTCGATAAATTTTCGATTTCGATAAATGTCCAACTGTCGTAAAACTGGTATCTTAAAAATCCGTAGATTGAGACTGATAGTCCTCCGTCCTAAAAAAGAAAAAAGATGAAGATAATAATTTCTTTTACTGCGATTGTGCTGAATTTAATGTCATTTTAAATTTTTCTACAGCAGTAATAAAACATAAAAAAAAAAAAAAAAACATACACTCAAAATTGTTACGATAAAAAGTTTTAACAAGCCAATATTATGTTGGGAAAAAATATTGGAGAACAGCAACCAATTAAATATAACCAAATGAGTATTAGACTCGCATGTGTTTAAAAAAAAATAATAATAATGCTCTCTTCGATATTTTGTTACTCAATTGAGAGTACTTAAAAATTTCATGTTTTCGGGAACGAAAATAATTTTATAACTGTGCTAGAGAAGTCGAGGGGGGGGGGGGGGGAGGGAGAGAGAGAGAGAGAGAACTAGAACACCTTAAAAATTTTCTCCAGTTCAACATAAAAAACCTCAATTTCTTTTAAACTGCTTTTAATGTGTATAATACAAAAAAACACACACAGCTTAGTATTGTAAATACTGCAACAAAAAATGCTGAATCATAAATGAGTAACGACAACAGGAAACATCCAATTAGCATTATTTTGACCATCTGAAGACAAACGTAAATGCATAAAACTAGCAAACAATTCTCCCATAAATTTCATCAGTTGAGTTGACGTGCAAAATTAAACCTCTACACAGAAAAATGTAACCTGACTGTTTAATAATTTAATTGATATGCAACTAACATTCCCCAAAACAATACCAGACGAAAACGCATATAGTGATGATGCATTTTATGATCAAATTTCACTCGCATATAACAGAAAAGTAAGAATCAGAACATATGAATCTATTTGGAATGTTATTTTTAATCTTCTTTAGGTATGCAAACAGTTTTTTCTTTCTTTCTTTCTTTTCTTTTCTTTTTTTCTTTTATTCAAATGGGTGATCATAGAATGAAAGAAAAAACTCGCACCTACTTCCTTGACTCGTGTAGGATATTATCGGTTAAACGTATCTAAGTTATTATTTAAACTACTACTAATCTAGTGACCCAGACATAATCTAATCTAGGTCGTATCAAATGGAAATCCATTAGATGCTTAGTTTTGTATTTTCGTTAGCCCTTTAACTATAACACTTTCCACCAAAGTTGAAAATATTTAATATGTTTATGAATACATTTCGTAGGGTTAGCCATTTTCTTAAACATTTTTAGAATTCCTAGAAAAAGATATGCATTAATCAGGTTCACAATAGCACTTTTTTTTTTTTGTAGAAAATGGTATAAAGTAAATAGATTATTTACATCACAAAAAAAAAAAAAAAAAAAAAAAAAAAAAAATCAAATTCATTACAATATCTATGAAAGGTGTGATTATCGACATGAGGACCGTTTGAATTATAATCATGTGGTAACCTTTTCAAAAATTGTATGTATTTATACGTAACATAATTACAACCCTTTTTTCTCTACTTTTTGAATTTGGTGTCGACTAGAGCTCAGGCGAAATTAATCAAGTAATCGAAGCGTCACTTCATCATCATGACTTGAACTGATAAGTCGACGCTTTTGGGCTCCCACTCCAAATTATTTAATTACCCCAATTATACCTACCATTTTACAGTAATATGCTTATCTGGTCACCTATATTGTGTTAAATATGTCAACAATTCGTACATAATAAAATACATCATAATATCTACCAGAAAATGCCTTTTTTAATTGGATCTTTCCTGTGTTATTAGTGTTTCATATCGCAAGAATTATAAAGCTGTTTTTCTAATTCAAGTTCAATAATCGACGGCCATCTAAATAAACACTACAAAAGGTATTTCTTTTACTAATATGTTTATACAACAGAAAATGAAATAAACATACATTGAGACTCACAAAAGCATCTTTCCTACACGATATGTTCTGACTAACATTAACGATTAGCTATACACAAAAATATTCAAACACATTATTGGATATATGTGAAAATTCCTCGAAGTTATTTTCAGCATTTTATAATCTATGCGAATAGCATGACTCCCCCCCCCCCTCACAGCTATTTTGAGAATAGCTTGAATATCAAAAGCAAACGAGAGAGCAAGTGATGTTCTCTACTTCCGAGATTATATATTCTTTTCTCCACTCAACAACATTCAACCTTGACATGCACTTACGAAATCGCGTTTCAACAAAACTGCATACAATTCGCGAGCATTTCTACTAAAACATTTAGAAATCTAACTGGTGTTTCCATTTTTCTCTAAAATAAGGGATATATTTATAATAATAATAAATAATAATAATGTTAATTTCTAAGTCAGTTCAAAATGAAAATTTCCAGTAGGTTTGAAGAAATTTCTTTTTCTTCCTAAAAATATGTAATCTCAAATAAAATGTCAACAAGTTACACAATAAGTAATTATGATAAACGTTCAAAAAGCCTATTAAAAAATAATGAGTTTGTATTAAAAAAAAAAAAAAAAGTCTTAAGCTTTTTGCAGAGTTGGTTTAAAGTCTTGCTTTTCTTTTCTTTTTTCTTTCTTTTCTTTTTTTTTTTTTTTTTTTTTCAAATAGATAAATATGCAAAATAAATGAATAAATGTTGCAACAGATTGCCTTAGTTTTTCAGATTACAACAAATTTAATTAATTTTTTACGCGTACTTTTTAAGTGACAAGAAAAATATGTCCTCTTTTAAATTGTATTCATGCATTTGTTTGTCATTTTTGAGGCATATTTCAATTTATATTACTTGCAGATTTTTTTTTTTTTTCTGATAAAAAATAAAACAAATATTTTGAGCCTTTTTTTTTCTTTTCTTTTTTTCAGTCATTGTTCTCATAACAATATCCTTAAAAAGCAGTCAAAACTAAAAACTTAACATAGTTAAAAATCACGTAAAGACAATACGATTCATAAATATCTTTTTAATTTAAAACAATGTAATTAATAATTTCTGAAATAGAGAACTAAAATTAAATAAATAAATAAATAGAAACTATGGAAAGAAAAAGCCAATGTGTTCGACAATCACAATTATGGTGAACTTAAAAAAATTCAACTCGAATAAAATTATCTTAAAATTAAAATTTCCTAATTATTGTACACTTATATTTTGCCATTAAATAACAACATATACCTCTACGTTAGTTAGTCTAGCCACACACATGTACATTAAAAAATAGAAATAAAGGAAAAGAAACATGAAGAAGTCCATTCATGTAATTCTAAATAACTGTTTCTAAGTTTCCTTTAGTATACATAAGTGAAAGTAATCTATTTAGTATGCAAATAAAATAAATGCAAATTGACGTTTTGTTTGAGGAAATGTCATGTGCGATATTTTAGCAGCTATTGTATGGAAAAATATGAGGAAAATTATCCGACAAATTAACTATGTTCGACAGCGTCACTTTTAAGGATAGTAATGCAACCCGACAATTATTGAAAATTGATTAATTGATAAAATAATAATAATAGTATAATTCATAACATGCAAGATCACTTTGTTAAACAGCTAAAAAGTTTTCCTATTATATAGTTGTTTATTTATTTACTAGCAAACCCGTGCAAAATTTTCGCACTTTATTTGTTTATTTTTTTTCTTATTTATATTTAAAACTTGAAACTCATAAATTTATATAAATATTCCCACCCAATTTGAATTTTAATTTACCAGAATTCAAATTATTATTAGAACTAAATTAATATTATGCGATAGTGAAAACAAAACCGTTTAAAGAAAGGTTTCAAAATTAAATTAATGTTTGACAACTTCATACTTGCGCAGGCAGTACAGTTTTAG
This sequence comes from Salticus scenicus, assembly GCA_963930645.1. Taxonomy (NCBI): domain Eukaryota; kingdom Metazoa; phylum Arthropoda; class Arachnida; order Araneae; family Salticidae; genus Salticus; species Salticus scenicus. The sequence goes on from OZ005653.1 coordinate 78,451,627, forward strand.
CATAAGGCCCCCATGGCGACTTTTTTTAGTATAGGGCCCCAAGGGCAATTTTTGTTGCTATGTTAGCGATGCTTTTTTACCTGTTTATTTAGTTTGACATAAATTTTTGTTAAAAAAAAAAAAAAAAAAAAAAAAACTGGTACCTTTTTTGATTATACTTTTTATTATTGCGTTTTTCAGTCAATGTTTGACAATAATTCATATTCTGTTTATATATTTAAAGTATTGCTAGCTTTAAAATGATGCGTGCAAAGATTTAAAGGTGCAGTTTTTAAAATACATTTTCCTATAAAAAAGGTATCATCAGACAAATGTCATTTTTCTGATTAAATCATTGAACTAAGTCCGTGTGCTTAAATATTGCCTATAAGTATTTTTTATCCTCGCGTATTTTATTAAATATGTCAATATCGTATCGCTTCAACAAAATTAATCGTAACTGGACCACGTTAGATAAATATTATATAGATAGTTATACAAGGGACTTTCTAAATTTGGTAAATTAAATTTCAACACGTGGTTTTATTTTTATGGTATATTGAAATTGACGATTTTTCTCACACACTCTTAAAAATATGTGTAGAAATTTTAAATTGAAATTTAAAAAAGTGAGTACGTTACAATGAGTCAAGTTTCCGGATCTCAAGCTGAATGATGAAAAATATAGAAAATTCCAGAACATTTTCCTATTATAGACAAATATTTCAATAAAATTATAATGTAGGTGTTATTTCAAGGTTTAATCACTAATAGAGTCGATAAACAAATTTCAACGATACATTTACATTTAATTAATTAATTAATTAATAATAATGTTTGTGAAATAATTAACCTCTTAATTCTTCTAACTATTTTTCAATGATTGTCAAATAACATAACATATTCTTAGTAATTAAATCAGATATAAAATATATAATAAAATATGCATATAGCATCTAAATTAGTGATTTTATACATGGATTTGGGTTTTGTTAGAAGCCCTACGGTAATTTTTTACCCAAAAGGGCTAATTATAAATCTCATTCATACTAGGATGTCCCTTAAATTAAGAGAAAATTTTGTTTTTGTTTTTCTTCTTCTTTTTTTCTTTTTCTCTTTTTTTTAATTCCGATACGCATACACTGTTAAAAGGGTTTCTTAAAAATGAGCTAAATTGTCTCAAAATAGCTTTGATACAATATATATTTAAATTTGAGAAGCCATGTATCATTTTTGAGTATATTGACATGCTCAAAAATGGGGTTGACCAATAAGAATCTCAGTATCCTCATGTTTCACAAGTCATTAAACTCAAAAATCAGTACATGGGATTTCAAATTTAAGTATATATTGTTTTGGAGCTATTTTGAGACAATTTATCTCGTTTTTAAGAAACCATTTTTAACAGTGTACCCTCCAATTTTTTTTTTCTATTTGACCTTAAACATTTTTTTAGCAAAATATCAGCTTTTTGTGCCGAATTGGCGGGAAAAAGATTTAAAAAAAAGAAAAAAGAATAAGAATAAGAATAAGAAAAACAAAATTTTCCCTTCATTTAAGGGAACCCCAATATTTACGTTCTAGTTAAACTGGAAATCAATTAAGTTTAATTTGAAAATAAGTCTATGCAAGTGCACAAAATATTCTACAAAAGTACTCTATATAAAGAGTATCATACTTTATTGGTAAAAAGGGGGCTCAAACAAGGTTCCTGCACTATTTCAAGAAAAGAAAATCCTGACTTTTTCAGGTTTTTCCTCACTTTTTTATTGACATTTCCTGACTTTTACGTTAAATTTTAAAGCAGACTGAAATTCAATATAGACATGTATCATTTTGGTGAATTACGCAGCTGATCAATTCTTATTTTTCAGAAAAAACATAGAAGAAAATAATTTATTTTTATATTTATTGAAATAATAAATAAATACCAAAAGTACCCTATTTGCCCTATTTTGCTCAGTTAAGAAAATTTTAAATTTTGAATAAATTTCTTAAATTTAGAATTTAAAAATTTCACTTTTAAATTCAAATATTCATAGTCAACGATGTTCATTCCAGTCTCATAAATGGTATTTTAAAAGTGGTTTGATATTTTTACGATGAAAATATTCTTCATAAACTATGCCATTGTTTAAGCAAAATTTTGCTCTTTTCTCACATGTTAAGAAAATTGTAAATTTTGAATAACTTACAAAGTTTTTAAAATAGAATGTTTAAGGTATATATAAATCATGTTTATACCAACATCATAAATGATATTTTAAAACTGGTCTGATATCTTCACGATAATAATATTATTTTTAGTGCACATTTAAACAAAATTTCGCCCTATTTTCCCATATTAAAAAAGATTGTAAATTTCGAGTAATTTACGAAGTTTCTAAATTTGAATTGTGCAAATCAACAGAGTGCTTTGCCAGTATCCTAAGTGATATTACTTGTCTAGCCTCTTAACGATCATTAAAATTTTCATGATTAGCTAAGTTTCCCATACCTATTGCATGAGGAACTAAAAATATATAAAATAGTGAAATTGCTTTTAGAGAATGATTTTCTCAAATGTGTGACTACGACTAAATAAGAAAAGTTTATTTTCCAAAAATACTGGTATGAAAAAAAAAGAGGTACTAACAATGCTTCAGAATAAATTAAGAAAGTTGGCAACTCTGCCTGCGTCAGCAGTTATTTTTGTCGGCACTTTTCACCCTCTCATGTAAGATAACCCTTCTTTTTCCATAGCCTGACTACTAATTCTCACAGTCATATATCCCTTCCGATTCTTTCAAAATTCATCTGTTATCGGCAAATATTTTGTTACTATCGTTATTGAATTACTGGAAGAAATTGATTTGAAAATAGATGTCAAGTTCAGAAATTTAATAGCGAGAAAAACATAATCAGAATCATTTGATCTTTTCGATTTAGGACATTTTATAAATTGTCATTTTTTCTCTAGAATTCCATTGGTGTAAATGAAGTTTTGAGTTTTTCTTACAAGAATAAGTGAAAATTCCCTGACTTTTGCAATTTTCAAGCAAATTCCCTGACTTTTCCAGCATTGCAAAATTCCCCGTTTCTTCCCTGATTTCCAGGTTTTCCAGGTTGCTAGCCACCCTGATAATACACTGCTATAGAAAAGGAATGAATAGTTTAGAAATTCCAGGGTAAACTCTGCATTTTTCTTGAAAACTACTCCTGATTTTTTTCTAAGCTCAATATTTTTTTCTAGACTTTTTCATTCCAATTTTGTTATTTCTTGACTTTTTCCTGACCTTTTAACTGAAATTTGCTTTTTCCTGATTTTCTCCGCGGCCGAGCAGTTCTGAAAGCTGGTAGACGTGAGGTGTTGGGTTCGACCCCAGATTGCGCTCGTCGGCCTAGCCGTTCGGAGTTTTCCGTGATTTTCTCCTAAACTTGCGTAAATACGGAATAGGACCCCTTAGAAAGATTTCCACGGAAGGCACTCCCCCTCAGGCCTAGGACCCTAGAGCAGTCAATCGGCCTTATTCCCAAAACACCAAACACTTGACTTTCGCCTGACTTTTTAGCTCCATTTTGCTTTTTCCTGAGTTTTTCAGGTTTTGCAGGTTTATCCTGACTGGTAGTAACTGTAATGATGTCAGACTTTAATAATAACTTTCAGACTGATTAGAGAGGGCGCTACTGGCCTTGCCCTGAGAAAAGGAACTCTCGTTTTGAGGAGAGACTTTTGTTTTAGAGATGGAGTGATGCATCTGCGCTGATGCTGGGTCGAGATACTCGCTTTAAAAGGAATTTGTTTTTGGACCAGAAATTGATGTCCATTTAAAAATTATGTTTAATTTCTTTACGTTTCTTTTATGTTTATATATGAGCGTGGTGTTTGTGTTTGTAAATGAGAATAAATAATGTTCTCGAAAAAAGATCACTTTATGGTCTGCACCAACACTTCATCACAGAACCCTGTCACAATATATTAAGTTAAACATGAAAGCATGTATGATGTATGAACATGAACACTTTAAAATAGTTTTCTCAAATCCTTAAAATATTCTAACTGAAATATTTCTTATTACGATAAACTTAAATTTCCAGATCAATGTGAGAAATCATAATTTTTCTAATAAGAATTTCCCAGACAAAATCGTAAATGAATTCCCTTATTAAGAATTTATCGACAACTTTACTGCATTACTTAAATTCTTCAAAATCAAGCACATTTTAATAACCGAACCACACCTTCGAAGCACCTGTCAATTTGATTCCAAATCGGCGATTTTATCTACGATCATTTTTTTTTTCGAAAAGCAAAGTCTTCTATTATTAAAATATAATATAATATAATAAATTCATGTTTCAAAGGAAAGAAAGAACTTAAAAAACAGCATATTAAATTTGATTTTGAAGAAGAAAACATGCATAGTAATACATAAATATTTTAAAGCATAAACGCTTTCCAACATTGTTAATTTGTTTAAACGATATTCTTTTTCCACGTTTCTAACTATGGATTTTGAAGCTTAATTTCAAGATTAGACCGTTTTCTGTACGGTCTAACTAGACTATAAATTCGCTAAGTTATTTCAAAAATTAGTCCATTTAAGTACATAAATTCTTCTACGAAAATTTCGACAGGAAACAGTCTTTTATTATTATAAGTAACACATTATATTTTAAGAGTAAGAAAGAACTGAAAAAAACATATTAAATTTTAGTTTAAAAATAGAAAACATGCATAATACATGAACACTTAAAAATAGCTTTCCTACTACATCATTAAATTAATTGTTCAATATATATATATATATATATATATATATATATTCGTATTTTTTTTCCCACGTTCTAACTACGAATTATAAAGTTTAATTTCAAGATCAATGTCAGAAATCATAACCTTTTTAATAAAAGTTTACCATACGAAAAATTAAATAAATTCTACTAACAAGATTTTAACGATAACGTTGCTGCATCACAAAATAAAACGCATTCTGTAAACTCAAGCTACACCTTCGAAGCACCTGTCAATTTGACCCCAAACTAGTAAGTAAAAAAAAAAAAAAAAAAAAAAGTCAGAAATAATTCAGAGATACACTTCCTATCTATGATGGAGAAAGAACAGTTTCGGTCAGCAACACTCTCGTCCAAGTTCGGTATGGAAAAACCTTGCCCTCGGAAAAGGGTCATGGTACATCGGGGAAAAAAAAAAAAAAAAAAGTTATAAGTAATTGCGATCTAACAAAAAATAATAATCCTAATAAAAGAAAAAAAAAAAGCCCTCTGCGTTTTTTCGCAGACCGAGTTTTCTAATTGAGATGCAGAGGGTGTAATGCATGGCTTGCTGGTTTGCATCAGGACCAGAAACGGGCTATTTAAAATCTTATCTGGCACTTGCAGGGCTGCGAAGGTCAGATTGCGAGATCGGTAGCTGGTTGTGGAAAATGCAAAGTCAACCGACGAACGAGCGGAGCACAGGTATAAAAATGAGAAGAAAGAGTTAACTGTAAATGGACGTAAAATATTACCCCAGTCGCTTATCTGATTTTTTCCAGTGATAGGAGCACAGGCTTAGTAAATTTGAGAATTCGGGGAATTAAATGCAGCGAAACCTCCTAAGTTGGATTGTAAAAGGATTGATCCATATTGGGATAAGGATGAAATAATCGTTATGACTAATGAGTGAAATGATAAAATTATTTAGAATAATAACAGTTCAAAAAAGAAAAAAGAAATTAGCTGAATGAAAAAAAAAAAAAAAAAAAAAAATTGACGAATTTTATATTTTCGAGAATGCTGAATGCAAAAATGACAATCATGATAATATTTTTCCCTTTAAAATAATAGTAGTTTACAATAAAAAAAATCAATAATTTAATTGCACTAAACTAAAGATATTCTTTTTTTATAATTAAACAAACAATTCCTTAATAATATATTTCACAATCTGTGTAAACCTTGTTTTGTTTATTTATTTATTTATTTTAATGCTCCTCCGAACATGCTTTGGCTTTGACCCCTTCCATTGCCTCTCCCCCTATCTTTCCTATTTTTCATTTTGTATTATATTTTAAGACTCATTCTTATCAAATAGTATTTGAAAGTAAGAAATAATTATTGAATATGATTTTTATAGTCTAGAGTAAATGCAAGATTTCATATTTTCTCGAAAAATTTAAATAAAAATATGAATGCATGGTGGAACCAAACTCAGTTTTAGTGAGTAAAAATCTATAAGAACCAATAGAAATAATAATCTAAAAAAAAAAAAAAAAAAATGCAATTTTTTGTTGCAAATCTATGTAATTATTACTGAAACGAAATTCATTTTTTAAAACTCTTTGGGATGAAGGATGAAATTTTGTTGGACTGTAAAAGAAACTCGGTATTATATAATATCTTTATGACTAATGAGACGAAGATGAAATTACTTAGAATAGAATAACATTTAATAATGAAAGAAATTATGAAATTTCGTTCCACTTAAAATTAAAGAAACTCGATATTATCAGTCATAAATATATTATAATGTCTTTATGAATATCAAATGATAAAATTACTTAGAATAATATTTATTAATGAAAGAAATACGTTTCGCAAAACGCTTTGAATTGTAGAATGGGATTTTGTTTAACCCTTTTATTCCTAATTTTTTCCATCCATAAAACAATAAATCTTTTATTTAATCATAAATTTTTTTCAAAGGTAAACATATATATATATATATATATTTAAATAGGAGTAATAGCAGAGTACGAATTAATATAGCTAAAAAAGCAACTGTGAGGTGTTTATTTATGTTTAATATATCCACTGATGCCATTTAAAACTATAACTTTTCAATAAATAAAAATATCAAAATTTTGGGAGAAATACATATTGCAATTAATTAAAATACAAATTATAAACATAAAAAGATATTTCAAGCAGTTAATTTACTTAAATTGCCCAAAACAGGAAACTGATTCCCGTATTATTACCAGAATAAAGTAAAATATACTTTCATTTATCAACAAGGATAGTGAACTCACCTAAAATATGTATTTTTCGGTGGGAAAATGTTTATAGATTTTAATATTTCCCATTTTGAATCAGCGGGAGTGTCAGATGGTAAGAAAGAAAATCTGAAATGTTATGATTCCAACGGGCATCACGGGAAATGAAAGGGTTAACTAAAGGAAACTAAATATGATAATATCTCAATATATTGATAATCATCAATCATATCTTAATACTTGATGAGTTCAATTATAAAATTATTTACAATATTATTTATTGATGAACGAAATTTATTTTGTGAAACTGTTTGGGATGTAGAAAAAAATTTTGTTTAACTTAAAAATATAAAGGAAAATAAACGTGGTGTTACCTCAATATAATGATAATCATCAATCATAACTTTATGATCGATAATTCAAATAATAAATCACATAGAATAGTTATTATTAATGGACGAAATTTGCATTGAAAAACTGTTTGGGATGAAAGATGAAATTCTGTTTATTTTAAAATATAATAAAAACTCAATATAATGATCAATCATATTTTTATGATTGATTAATCAAATAATAAAATTGTTTAGAAATATTATTATTAGGGATATGCCGATTAATCGATTCGGTTAATCGATCAATGCTTAGTCCCGATCAATTTTTTTAATCGAGTTAATCGGATCGATTAATTCGATTAAAAATTTTCAAAATTCGATTAAAATTTTCAAACTACGAATTAAAGTAAAGATGTTGTTCTGCCTACAATATATATTTTTTCACATATTTTGCTTACAAACATTCTAAGAAAAATTCCTCAAATACTGAAAAAGCAAAAAATAAAAAATAAAATAAAATAAAATGAATAAATAAATAAAAATAAAACCTATCAAAAGAAGTTGTTGCACTTTTGTTGATAGAGAAAAAGGGGAGGATAGTTATTAAACAAAATGCTGCTTCATGTGCATGCTGGTGCAACACCACCTGTCTGTAACCTTCTACAGAAAGTGTTGGCTAAGGTAATAATAGTATTCTCAGAAACAAGAAGCTTTCAAGAAATAGAAATGTTAAAGATTAAAAAAAAAAAAAAAAAGAAGAAGAAGGATTGAGATTACTACTATCCCTCTGATGGGGGAAATATTAACAGAGTTTCACAATATCTTCAAGCGTTTATTGTCTGTTTAGAATTGCTGGTAGTAACTATTTTTTTTTAAGTAGTTATCAATACATAGAATTGTCAAGTTTGTATGATTTAACAGAAAATTAAAAACGTGGTATATAAACAGTTCTTTTTATCTCTTTTTTTTTTTTTTTAACATAAACACACATGCAGTTATTTATTTTTTCACCAAAACTAATTAATAAATTTCAGAATCCACCCCTAATTCTTTTAAGTAAGTTCTATTCTATTAAACATCCAAATATATAGTCCAAAATTAAGTATCCAAAATAAAAAATTAAAAGATATAAATTTTAAAAAGCAAGTAGCAAGTTAAGAATTCTGTTTTTTTTTTATGTAAAACCGAGATTAAAAAAAAAAAAAAGAACATTAGATTATGAGTAATTGTGGAAACATGTTTTCCCATAGAATAATGAGAGTTAGAGGTTGTTGTTGTACAGCGTAATAATTACTATTAATCATTGGGTAAGAAAGTAAAATTTGGATCAGGATCATGCCTCCTGCTCAAATAGCCGTGATTGGTAAGTTTTTTTCATCCATTTTTCTGATCGATAATGAAGTTATATTTTTTATTAAATTGTATATTTTAATTAAGTTGGATCTTAAACGCATGCAAATCTCTTTATTTTGTAAGAAGGGTCTATTCTATTTAATCTTAAGGAAACTAGTTTATAAAATCACGGCCAAGTAATTAATGAAATAATTTAAGATATGAAAAAAAATATTAAACTTAAGCGATATAATACGGCTAGATTAGGTATCGTTTGATAATTTAATAAAAAAGCACCAGAAAACTGGCGTTGTAAAAAATATTACTTACAAACTTTGAATAAACACCATAAAATGCAATAAACTCGCAACAATTGTTTCGGGTCGAAAAAACACACGACCCTTCATCAGGCGAATAAAGTAAGCACGAGTGCTGCAGTCAAAGCGGCACCCGAAACAATTGTTGCGAGTTTATTGCATTTTATGGCGTTTATTCAAAGTTTGTAAGTAATATCGTTTGATAATAATTTGCTTAGTATAGTGCATTGAAACATAGTCAAATTATTAACTGTTAATACAACTACTTTAGAATAACAATATAGGAAACGAAATCGATAATAAATTTCCAAATTGAGTGCGACATTTCAGTTGTATGGATTATGAATGTAAATGGTTATGATTGTTCGAATTTAAAGAGCTTCATTATGCTGAAAATGTCAGATAGTCGATGTTCCAAGAGCTTCATTTTACATTCAGAAATTAGTAGCTAAGTCTTATTATTATTATTTTTTTAATATATTATTAGTTTAATTTTATTAGTACTGATTAAGCTTTACGAATAATCCTTTCGCTAAAAATATCAGAGAGATTCCAATAAATTCAATTTACAGTAAAAAAAAAAAAAAAAATTAGTTTTATTATTAATTAATTTACTTATTTTTAAAGAAAATAATGTTAAAAAAAAAAAAAATTTAATTGTCTTGTTTAATTTATTTTTATAATTAGAAAATGTTTAAAAAGCATAAAAATAAAAAATACATATAAGAATACATAATGAAAAAGAAATAAATACACTTAATACGAGATTATAATTTGCTCATGTAGAGACAGAGTTAACGTTCCATAGTTAACACTAGCATTTCCTTTAAAGTAACTCCTACTACTGATTAAAAAAAAAAAAAAAAAAAACATTAAATAAACCAAGGTTTTGTAGAATTTTTAAATTTGTTGCATGTAATGTACATTTTCAAAATTTTAACTTTATAATTATTTTAATGGAAATAATTCTTTAAGTAGTGAAATTATTTTATTTCATTTTTATTTTATTCATCTTTCTATATGGAAAATTATGCATGTTCCATCCATAGTTACCAAGTCTACTGTTTTTGGCTGGAGACTTCAAACTGGAAAAAATTTATAGCTGTTTTCGTTAACGACCCTCTTCACTTACCGTCGTCGGAAACCCGAGGTAATGTTATTCTATGGGAAATTTTCTTTACTTATAACTAACTAACTTATACATATTTTTAAATTCTGTTTTCACATTCAGAAAATTCTTAACTGTTAAATTGACGCCCCTTTTTTAAAAACGTATTTTTTTTATTTTTAATATTTTATTTTGAAATTGCAAAATGAAAAATTTTACATATTGAAAATTCGTTTTTTACAACTTCAAAATAAAATATTAAAAATTAAAAAAATACTTTTTAAAAAAGGGGCGTCAATTTAATAGTTGGGAATTTTCTGAATGTGAAAACAGAATTTAAAAATATGTATTAGTTAGTAGTAAGTAAAGAAAATTTCCCATAGAATATTTCTCATTAGCTTCGGCTTTTGACGACGGTAAGTGAAGCAGGCCCTTAATGTTAATTGTCGAAAATATATATCACATATTTCATTTAAAAATACTGGTGTCAATTCTGATTTAAAAGTTTAAAATGATTTTCTGTTATTTAAAGTGTGCCCTTGTTTGGCTATTTCTAATTATTTAAATATACATATACTGCCTCCGTCTAGAACGAATAAGCAGTCATTGTCTGAATCCCTAAACTAGAAATACAGATTTACTAGCTATGAGTAAAAGGTAAACAAATAACCTGGATAGACGAAATGATCGAGAATTTCTTGTCTATGCTTTTCTAGATGGTGAAACAAGATTATAAATCCTTGGTATCGCTAGAAATTCTCGCTTGATTTTCTAGAATTGGGTCATAAACCAAAATTATGTAGTTACTAAAATCGCCTCTTGAGTTCGTATTCATATGCAGAGGTTTTAAAATAAGTGTGACCACGCTAAAACGATTTACAGTTCCAATAGGGGGTTTTAGAACTCGCTAGCAAGAGGAACTAGAAATTATAAAGATGATATGGAATTATTTTTATAAAGACACTATTCAGTTTCTAAATATCAGTCATATATATCTATATATATATATATATATAGATAGATAGATAGATATTTTTTTTTTCAGTGTACACATTTTTCTAATTTTACTAATTATTCATATTACATTCAGAAATAATATGCTTTAAACCTTTATCTACCAACGGTACTTTAAAGTACCATTATTTAAAAAAAGCATACGAAATCGAATTCATGGAAGAAATGTCAAAGACATTTATATAAATAGAACGTATGTACCTCACTTTAATCTCACTACATGTGGCCTTTTTTGTTTCAGAAAAAATTTTATAGAGTGCTCTCGTTGTTTTTGATTGGCATTTTTCACTATCTTCACGTGTGTTGCAATTAATTTCTATAGTACTTCAAGAATCTCCCCGGCCCACCAGCGGCCGTGCGATTCTGCGCTAAAAGCTGATAGACGTGAGGTGTCAGGTTCGATCCCGGGTCGCGCTCGCCGGCCTAGCCGCTCGGAGTTTTCCGTGGTTTTCTCCGAAACTTACGTAAATACGGACTAGGACCCCTTAGAAAGACCCTCACGGAGGGCACTCCTCCTCAGGCCTATCGGCAGTCAACCGGTCTTAATCCCCGCAACACAACACAACTCAAGAATCTCTCATCAATCTTAAAAAAAAAAAAATAATAATGGGACATAAAAAAAAAAAGAGTAAATACTTTTTTACACTTTTAAATGCAAATACCTTTTTGACCTCTATGTACCAATGGGGTACACTAAAGTACTACCTCACAAAATCCTCATTAATTACTATGGAGAGGTGATATAAGTAATTTTTACTGCATTTATCTTAAAATATTCTTAATTAGCAAAAAAGTATGTTTCAAGTACTTTTTTTTTTTTTTCTCTCTGTTTCATAAAGTGGTAGATAAAGCCATAAAGGGTTAATATTTTAATTTCAAAACGGATTTACTAGACATTGGATAAATCTAGGAAATAAATATATCCCCCCCCCCCCCACACACACACACAAATGTGAAATGGAGTCTTTAAAAATGAAAGGAAATATAACTTAAATACAAAATGTATCCTTGCACCTTCTTTTTCAAAAATATTTGATGTAGATCCTTACTTTAAAAATTGATCCCACCAATCTTAAAACCTTCATATAAACCACGTATGCATGCTTTAAAGTATTACAATAAGAGGGTCACTGTTGCATGAAAATTTCAGCCAATTCTATCTATAAACCTGACGTATAAGCAAAAATTTCCAGATAAATTTAAAAGGAGAAATTTATCGCTTCACCCTCTACGATTAGCAACAAAAAAACTTAGGTAAGTCGCCATTTTTCCCCCATAAAAAAAAAAAAAATTCAAGGTGAAATGAAATTTCAGATTAAAGAAAAAAAAAATGTCAGCGCCACGTGCTTGACGGTGGCTGATCTTTTAATCTATGCATCTACAGTGACCTTCTGTGTAGGCAGAAAGAGAGAAAGATAAAGCATTAAAATTTACAGTTTCTAATTCTGTAGAATGACGAGTATGTTTAGTAGAGGGCAGTAATGTCGCCAGACGAATATTTAATTTAAATTTAATATATTCCGTCCGAACCTTAACTTGAACAATGAAGGTCGCTACAAATTTATTGTTTAAAATATGATAAAGGATTTAATATCAATAAATGTGCACTTGGTGGTGCATTTTAACTCTTCTAATGCAATTACTATTTTCTCTCCTCCTTTATTTACTCTTATCTTTAAAGGAAATAATACAATCAGATATAAGTGAAATCCGTGTTAACAGTTAAAGATATTTCATTAACATAAAATTGATACTTTTGCATGATGTCTTTGTTCAAAATCTGAATACATCTTTGGATGCTTATTTTCATTTTCTTTCTTTTTATTCTAGTAGTTTATTATGGAAGATTTTTTTTTGAGTGTTTTATTTAGATTGTTATTTCGTAGAATTAACATCTAGCTAATTATATTTTAGCAATTTTCTTTAATTAATTTAGGTAAATTTCAATTTTGTTTTAAGGGGAGAAGGGGTGGCGAAAAATATCAAAATCGGTGCAATTAAAAATATCTAGAAAGTAATTATACAGGGTGACCATTTTAAAAGAGTACCCGCTGGTTTTTCTTATTACCCTTAAATATGACGCATGTGGCAACTATTCTAACTCTGAACTATAATTGTTTGAACCTTGTTTAAGTGTGAGAGACAATTTCTAACACTGTTGAACTGTTACAACTTTATTTGTGAGGTAAAACAGAAATGGCGACGTACAATTTTTTTAAACCTGTAACAATTTTATTTATGAAAAACAAAATTTTATTCAAAATTTTTACATTATCATTCCTACATTATATTTACATTATCATTTCATAGGCTTTTCCAGAAAAGTCCTGCAAGCATCGATGAATTAAAACAGATCATAGCTGAAGAAATCTCGTCAATAACACCAACAATGCTGCGAAGTGTGTCAAAAACCTGGTTCGACGTGTTCATGTTTGCATTCAAAATGGTGGCGAACATTTTCAACATTTTCTGTGAGTAATGATAATGTAAAAAAATTTAATTACGTTATGTTTTTCAAAAATAAAATTATTACAGGATTTAAAAAAATTGTGCGTTTTCATTTCTGTTTTACTTCACAAATAAAGTTGTAACAGTCCAACAGTGTTAGAAATTGTCTCCCACACTTAAACAAGGTTCAAACAATTATACTTCAGTGTTAGAATAGTTGCCACATCCGTCAGATTTAAGGGTTATAAGAAAAACCCCACGGGTTCTCTTTTAAACTGACCACCCCGTAGAATGTACTAACCAACGAAATACTTTTAAAATAATACTCTTCTACAACTTCTCAAGCACTTTTTATTTATTTATTTTTACAAAATTTTAAACTTTAAATTTATTTTTCATGTACTGAGAAAAAAAAAAAATATATATATATATATATATATATACCGCTTTCATTTAGAACAAATAGGTGGTCCTTTTCTAAATCCCTAAACTAGAAATATAGATTTCCGAGCTATGAGTATCAGGCACGCCAATATACACTGAGAAAAATATCTATAACTAACATCCAGAATCTAAATTGTGGCTCTCGAAAAAATAGTTCCATGTCATCCTTATAAATTTCTTATAAAATTTTTTCTAGTTCCCTTTGAAAGCGAATTCTAGAGACCTCTATTAGAATTCTGGAGCGTTTGCCTTATACTATCGAGGACAAACCCATTTGAAAATATCTCCAAATAAATGTGAATACAAGAGGCGGGTTTCAACAACTATAATCTTGGTTTATGACCCAATTCTAGAAAATCAAGCGAACATTTCTCGTAATATAAAATATTCAGAATATTGTTTCACCATCTACAAATGTGTAGATTAGAAATTCTCGATCATTTCGTCTATTCAGTTTATTGGCGTGCTTTATGCGCATAGCTCGGAAATCTATATTTCTAGTTTAAGGATTTAGAAAATGATCATTTATTCATTCTAGATGAAGGCGGTATATATATATATATATATTTCTCAGTGCGGGTTCCAAATTTCGGAAATAATTAATTACTTATAAAGCTCCTTGTTATATTGTTTTCAACCAATCTTCTTTAGAATTTGTGTGAATGCTAAAAGATGTATCTGTCGCAAAACTGGGCATTCATTTTTAAATGAAGAAATTATTACAATTATCAAGAATTCTTAAATTCAGTTGCATGTCAAAAATTAATAAAAATTTCAAGTTTTAGACTTTTTTTTTTTTCTTTAACTAATAGCAATAATTGAGATATAAAAAACTGAATGCTCAGCTACATAAAAAAAAAAAAAAAAAAAAAAATGGATATTTAGAATAACTTAGAATTAGCATGGAATATTTGAAATTGAACATTAATTTGTATTATTATCCCCATGAAAAAAAGCCTTTTCATCTCAAAAATTTCTTTTCACCATTTAAAACACGCTTATCATACTTGCCAACTTTCCAATTTTTAACAATAGAGATTGAATTTATATAAATATATAGTTGACAAAAAGAAAAATATATGAATATTTATAAAAGATTTTCTATAAATAGTAAATATTCTTTAAACAAATCACCCATCTTTCAGACGAAAACAAGTAAAATATTGAGATTATGTATATTAAAGAATTAATTTCAAATCCCAAAAATTATAAAAAAGAAAGTGTTGCCAATGATATTTACTTGAACACAATTTTTTACATTTGTAGCAAATTTTGTTTATTAAGAAAATAACAATTAAATTTTCATTGCATTTAGAAATTAATATGTTCTCCACATTTTTTATCACATAATGAGGATCAAAATTCAGTTTTTAATTATCTTATCTCACTGAAAATACACTCACAATGACTATGTAAATACATTTAATTACAAAAGCATTATTTAAAAAACCCAAAAATTTGAGATTATTTTGAGATAATTAAAATCAATCTTGCAATTTTTACACATACATTTAATAAGCCTCATTCCATTAGTATATTTATTCTTTGCATATTTTCCTCCATGTATTTTACAGGAAAATTGCTCAATTTTATGATTTTTCTTGTAGGTTAATACAAAAACAGTAGATTTTTAATAAAAATCTAGAGTTGGCAGGTATGATATATGCATAAAAATTATAGATTTTATGTATGGCACTAAGATTTAGAAAGAAATCGAGTGTTAAAAAAAAAAAAAAAAAAAAATCTGTCTTTGGCAGAATTTATTTTAGTACGATAGGATAAATTTGTATATTGCAATCTTGTTACAAAAAAAAAAAAAAAAAAAAACTAGTATGTTGTGGCCACCACAAGACTTTCTTCTATATTTTCCTATATACATATTCAATCAGTAACAATATTAAAAAAAAAAAAAAAATTACTTTTTTTTTTCCTAAGTTTTTTTTTTTTTTTTTTTTTTTTTTTTTTGTTAAAAGTAATACATATTCAACGAGTAACAATATTTAAAAAAAAAAAAAAAAAAAAAAAAAAACGATTTTTTTCCAGTTTTTTTTTTTTTTTTTTTGTTAAAAGTAAAAAAAATTCGATAACTTTGTTTAAAATTATCACAGATTTATAGTTCAACCATTCGTTTTAAAGGTATTGACGAGATCTTTCGAAAGATACCCATCTTGAAAGTTTACCCCCTCCCCCCGGGGGGGTACTTCCCCCCCAGGGAGGGGAGCCGGTGCCCCCACATGCACAAAATTTTTTTCGTAGTTAACTACTATTATTATCAATAATTCATATTAATTTTACAATCACAAGTTAAAAATATCTCTCATTATGTACATTTATACGAAATTTTGTCCTATACTGCCATGTTAAAAATTTAGAAAAAATGCGATCACAGCGCCATCTGCTGGGCGATTGATCCCAAAATCTAATCAGACACTTTCCATGTCAGGGTCCAACTATACACCAAGTTTGGTTCAATTTCATTTATCGGTTCGTGAGATACGGTGAAAAATACGAAAGTTTGCGATCACAGCGCCACCTGCTGGACGATTGATCCCCAAATCTAATCAGCACCTTGCCCCGTCAGCTTCCAACTATATACCAAGTTTGGTTGAATTTCATTCATTGGTTCGTGAGATACGGTGAAAAATACGAAAATTTGTCCTATACTGCCATGTTAAAAATTTACATAAAATGCGATCACAGCGCCACCTGTTGGGCTATTGATCCCCAAATCTAATCAGCACAATGCCCCGCCAGGGTCCAACTATATACCAAGTTTGGTTGAATTTCATTCATTGGTTCGTGAGATACGGTGAAAAAACGAAACCACAGACAGACAGACATTTTTTAAAAACTATCAATTCGTGTTCAGGACATCCCAAAACGTGTAGATCCGTCAAAAAACGGAGGTCGAAAATTTTCGCGAATCCAATACTTTCTCCATATTACATATAGAAGAAAGTAAAAAAGAGAGAGAGAGAGGGAGAATTTGTTTGGTTAAAAAGTAAAATAAAATAAAATAACAAAACGAATAGCAAAATTTTTCACATAGTTCGTATAAAAAAAATCCATCCTATACTCCAAACCACTTAAAATTAATTTTCACGGTTTACGAGTTTCTCGATAAAATTTCTAAATAGTTTAAGATAGTTTAAGAAATTAAATAGTAAAATTGGATATTGACAGGCATCCTGGCATAGTGGCAAGTGTGAAAACGCAAAATCGTTCTCTGAAAGAAATAGCCCTGTCGTACTAATAATTACTTTCAACTCCCTTGTCCCCGTAAGGAAATAACAATGAAATATAAAATTCAAAATGATCGAATAAATTCGACAACAAAAATCTAAGAAAACTATATACTGCAAATAAACATGCATACACATAAGCTTTTTTACTTTCCGAACATTATAGTGAGGAAAGTATTGTAATCATGTCAAAAATCCGAATTTGAGATTTTGATGTTTCTATACGTTTCGAGGTCCCCAGAGTCAGTTTTCAATATTTTTTCGATGATGTATGTATGTATGTATGTGTGTGTATGTCTGTGACTGAACATGCTAGCGTCTAAACGCTTTGTTCGAATAAGCTGAAAGTTGGTACGTATATTGTAAGTCACCATAGCACGAACCCTATTGATTTTGGTGAATCTAGCACTTATAGTTTTTTTTACAGGGACACCAGAAAAATTTCTTTATCATTATGGCCTATGGGGCCAAATTTTTAAAAGTACGATAGCGTCTAAACGCTTTATTAATCTGAGCAAAAAATTTATACACATGTTATAGGTCACAGCTGCACGGACTGTATAGATTTTGGTAAATTTAGCCCTTACAGTTTTTTTACAGGGACACAAAGAAAAATTCTTTATCATTATGGCCTATGGGACCAAATTTTTAAAAGTGCGTTAGCATCTAAACGCCTTATTCAATTGAGCTTAAAATTTATATGAATATTATAAATCACTGTTGCACTAACTATAAGCATTTTGGTGAATCCAGCATTTATAGGTTTTTACAGGGACACAACGAAAAATTCTTTATCATTAGGATCTATGGGCTCAAAGTTCAGTAGTGTTAAATTAAACATCGTGTAATATATGGAGAAAAATACTCAAACACTCTATTATGGTTTTCTCTCTTTTGTTTGTTTAACAACTCCTCTTTCTTTACTTTATCTACAAAACTGTTAATTACTCAATGTTCGGAAAGTCGAGTGGAGTCCCTCCAGACATTTTTTTTTTTTTTTTTTTTTTAAAGACAACAAAATCTATGCGACCCAATATAAGAAGATGCAATTTTGTCCACACTGTTTTAATAGAGCTAGAAACATAAATAAGTTTGTGTTATTTTTATAAGTTGGGGGTTAGAAAAGTATATATGAGAGTGCGTCTTTTCCAGAAACAGATTAAGATGGATGTACTTCTTAAAGTAGATGCTCTCGCAAGAATTTCGATGGCTTCACAACACACATAAATAATATCTTTTATTGTTTGTTTAATTCATTCATATTTCAGTTTATTTATTTACTGGCTAAATAGGACGCAGTGTGCAATAAAACGAATTGTAGAAAATGAGTTCATAATGAATGAAAATATTTCAACCTTAGATGATAAAAGAAAAGAAGACAAAAAAGCATCCATGTTTATACACTTAATTAATTAATATAATAAATAAGGATAAAGAAAAGAAGGACGTTTAGTTAAATATTTTAAACACAAGTGCCTAGGACAGTCATGTAAAACTATGTGACGATCATAATATAACCTCTGGTATAAATAAAATCCTGCCGCAGAATGCCACCAAATTTAGAATATGGACAACTTTAATATATGCGCTCAAACAATGATGATGATGAGGATAGTAATAATAAAAGTAAAATAAAATAAAATAAAATAAAATAAATAGAGTTTTAATTCCTTGACTGGCGAGGAAATCTTATGAGATTCCCTTCCCAATGCCACGATTCTCTTTCAAATCTGAAATGAGTGAATTCTTCGAAAATACTGTCAAGATCATTTTCAAGGTTATTTTATAGAATTGTCAAGCCGTGCCAGTAGCTTCACTCGTAGCAGTACAATACAAAGGATAGTACTTTGGAAAAACGTATATATACGCCTTGGACAGTTAAAAGGTTAAAAGAAAAAAAAAAAAAAAAATACAATGAAAAAAAAAAAATTGTTATTATTATTATTATTATTCATAGACAATGCATAAACTATTTGGACTTTTAATTGGCTGGTTTTTAATACCTTTTGAGTGAATTCCCTTCTTAAATTTGCCATTTTTACATGCAGAGCGTCACTTGGTGGACACTTTTTTTTTTTTTTTTTTTTTTTTTTTTAACTTTTTAACTTTTTTAAGCGCATCTCATGATATCATCTATATATCTATTGGCAATCTGCTTCCCGGTCTTATCACAGATTATTATTCTTCATCCATAGATTTTAAAAAGGGTTTTAAAATATATTCACTAGAAGAAGGAAATAAAAATACATCTGAATAGTTCAGAAAATTTATTTATTTATTTTTAGTCTATATCTCGAAAAATTTCAATGAATTGTACAAAGACTCTAGATTTTACAAATAAGATTACGCAAACGAGCAACTTATTAAAAAAGAGGATTATTGTCATCGATTTGAGAAAGCAAAAGAAAAAATAAAATAATAATAATAATAAACATTTTATATTAACTGAATTATATGAACTTTGCTCAAAATATTTATGTTTTCTTGAAGTTAAATGAGATAATTTAACATAAAAAAAAAATAATAATAATAAATAAATAAAATAAAATTAAAAATTAAAATTTTTAGCATTTTTTTTTTTTTTTTTTTTTTTTCATAGAGCAAAAGAATTAATCATTCATGAATAGATTTTACCCACAGAACAGATGTTAAAGATCTAACACCAATAAAAAGAAATATAGGCAGTAGCATAGCATCTGCAATCAGATTATCTAAATAGTAACATGCAAATTGCCACTTTTATACTACATTCGTATCTACTTTTTTCGCTGGATAAAATGTCTTGCTACTATTTTGATTCATTGCTGAAAATTTTTGCTATTTATGGTGTTTACTAACAAAGTTTTTATTATTATCCAAGAAGCAGAAATTTCTGTATTCATCTAGAGCAAAACAAAATTTATCTGTGATCAGAAATGCCTTATGAAGTCATATATCAGAAAAAACTATAGCAATTAATAAATTATATAAAATTTGTATCTACAAAAGAAATAAAAATAAAAATATGCAACAAATACAATAATCAAGAGACATAACGCAAATTATATTTAAGTATTTTTAAACTTAGCATTTTTTGTAAGCTGTTAAATTAATCTGCAGAGCTTTAAACAATCTGCAACGCTCGCTGTCGTGCTGCACTATTTCTGCTACTGGGATTATTATTATAATTATTATTCATTACATTTAAACACCTGATTTTCAGTGTATCTACTGTACATAGCATATGTTTGTTATATAAGAAGATATTATTATTATTTACTTAATGTAACTGCACATACAACCGAGCATTTTCTTTTTTTTCTTCCAATTCTTCTTTGCATATCTCTCTCATACAATTTCATTATTCATAAAAGAGTCTACTGACTTTGTGAACCCCATTTAAAAATTGAATATATAAACGAATAACTGCCTACGAAAATAAAAGAACATTGAGCTCAGTGAGATAATTTATGGTTAACGCAATTAAAATATTTAAACGCTAAAAATTCCAATACTCCAAATTAATAATTAAGATTTTCTCAGCCCTATTCAAATGGTACGACAGGGTAGAATTCAACCCCCCCCCCCCCCCCCACACACACACCCTCCTTCAAAAGAGTCCAACAACCTTCCCGGCATGCAACCAGCACGCAATTGACCGACTTGGCACGCAAGAAACCATGAAGCCGTCGTACTGTCGCCAGATCCCATTCAAGAGAAATGCTAAGTGTCCTTTCTTTTCAATTTTTTTTTAAATTTTTTATTTAAAAAAACTAGAATTTGACATGAATAATGACATTCTGTAACTAATTCCACCCGAAGATCAGAGGAGATGAAATTTTTCTCAGTTACAAAACTTCAACTAGATTAGTGAGTCTATAGCTAGGTGAAAAGCAACAGCTTGAGGTGTAGGAGGATTTATTTTTTGTTTTACGGAGTGTGTGAAAATTTCCTTAAAATGGCACCCACAATGCACTATATTCAAAGTGAATAATATTGCATAAGAAATAATATTTGCCAAATAATTTGTAATATTGGGGGGGGGGGGTTCTATTTTGCATTTGTAATATAGGTTTGGGCTTTTGCGCTACTCAATTTTGAATCACATTGAATCGGGACCTATGGCTTAAAGTGAATCCTGAACTACTGTGAATGTCCATATGCGAACTCAGCACCTGGGAACTGAAGACCAAATTGACATTCATTCCAGAAACAGACGAGCTTTTAATGATAGAAATAAATAAATAAATAAAAATTAATTTAAAGCATATGCAATACTTATAGATTTTGACAAATAAAATTATGGACACATAAATTGCAAATATTATTAAAGTATTTAACATCTTTTTGAAAAAATAATAATTTCTTTCTCTTTATTATTATTATTATCATCATCATCATCACTAAAAATGGTTGATTTTTTTACATTGTATAAAATATCTAAAAAAAAAAAAAATTCATATTAAATCATATGACAACAGGGGTTTCCAAAACATTAACTAATATATATTGGACTTCAAATTAAGTAAGTTAGTCTTTAAATATATGCAAAATAACTTCTCATTCACACCTAAGAAATTTAAAACTTGTTCTTAAACTTGAAATTTTACACTGTCAACTCATCTGCAAGTGTGAATCAGGAAGCAATGCTTTTTCTTCTTCTTCTTTTTTTTTTCTTTTTTAAATAAAACAAAGTGAAATAAATAATTCACGCAAAATATACGAATTTATTGCGAGAGCACAACATAGATTTATTAGAATTGTCCACGCTTGTGCCTTGAAGCTATGTCCCTCAGGAAGCTATTATTGTTATCCTACATGAATTACGGACAGATTTTTTGCTCAGCCAACCATCCAAAATTACCTCTGTCAGATTACAATTCGTAAAGGGTTGAACTGGAAATAGTTTTTAGAGGTTCTGTAATATAAGGAAAAGTTCTAATAAGAGAAATAGCGGAGTCAATTCCCACGAGCATGATTATTTCTAGCTACGTAATTATTATACGTTCGATTTTACAAATTTTACTTATTGTATTATACCGCTTCTTATGATGAAGTGAATATTCCAAGAGTTGAAATTTGCAAAATGGAATATAAGAATCAATTGCCTAAAAGTAATGAGAATTCTCTTCAAACAGGGTAAGTACAATTGTAAAATTTTACAAAGTAAAATTCCAAGTGGCATTTGTAAATTTCAATTGTATTTTAGAAAATTCAATATATGGTAAGTTTGGACTTTTATTACATTGAATGATTTTCTTGTGTAATACATTAAAACCACCGCCAATTAATTCAGTATCAGACAATTGCAAGTCACAAAGATCTTTTTATTTTTTCGATTAAGTTTATTGCGCACATGTTTTATAAAATTGCTTATTTAAACAATAATATAACTTAATAAATATTTACATATCAGAAAGACGTTTTTGCATTTTTCGTTAATTCAAAGCCTAGTAATTTAAAAATAATACTTGTGAACTTTTCATAACATAAATGATTATATGAATATACAATTTACACAGCTATACGAGATATCGAATAATAAAATCAATTACAAATCAAAATATAATAACACATCATTCCGCTTTCAAGATCTTGCTTTAAAAGATTCGCGCGTGATACATTTTAACAAAATAATTCTTTCAGCATTTGTAAATCTGTACCTTTTACAAAAGGTACCACATATACGCACTACAGAAACTATATCAGAATTCGACTAATTCCATAAAAGAAATTGAAATATGCAACAGAAAACAATCTTAATGACTAAATTTTCGCGGCCTTTATTTAACTAATTGCGACAAACCAGAGCGAACCCATTTCCTACAAACTAGCGTTCTATAATATTTTTAAAAACTGAATAATAATCGTCTCTTAGCTAATTACTTTTAATAAAAATCAATTAACGATCACAATCCCAAGCACATTCCATTAGTCACAAAATGAGATGTTCTTTGATGTAAAAGATTTAACCAACCCTATGTAGAGAACAAGTTTTGAGTAAGCATCATTCTTTGAACTTGATGAGAGCCCACTAATCGCTTAGAGAACTGGGAATTATATCTTTCCTCTTTAATTAATTTCCATTCTTCCAGTTCTTCTCGGAGTCTTTAGTGACTACTTAATACTTTGAATGGGAGACTCGTAAGTATGACAAATGACTAAAAGAAAGAAAAATTTTCAATTTTCGGTAAAGTATCACTGATTTTGATTAATTTGTGACTTTGATGCTTAGAATGACTTCAATGACGACAATTTAACGGAATGCATGAGAAACTTACACGACTCATTTTATGAAGGAAAGTATTTTCACGTCATTACTTTGGTCGTCGGTTTGTAAAATGGAATAATGCATTATATAAAATGTTTTAGTGTTTCAAGTTAAATAATAATAATAATAATAATAGTAAAATAATAACTTTTGTGGTTTTGATCGTTTCTTGAATCGATGTTATTTAAGTTCTTTAATTTTTGAAGTTAAAATTTGGAGTTTATTTTCGAAATAGGAAAAAAGAAAAAAATAGAAATATAACATTTTAATAATAATGTAAAAAAAAAAATTACAGATTTTTAAAGCTTTGAAGAGATATAAAGGTTTAAGAAAATATACACATATACATATTTTAAGAATTTTTGAAGAGATGTAAAACTTTAATATAAAAAGAAAATATATATATTACTTAATCAGAATTTTCGAAGAAATTTAAAATTTTAATAAAAATGATATATATATACATATATATACATACATATACACACACACACACATATACATATACACATATAATATATACATATTACATGCAATTTTGTTATACTTATTTCACGCCACTTGTTTATTTATTTTATTTTATTTATTTATTTATTTATTTATTTTTTCTGGAAATTTTGGACAACATATAATGAGCAGCAAAGATTTTTTTTTTTTTTTTTTTTTTTCACTCGAAAACACAGAACTTGAAATTAATGCTTAATTGTATTGAATTAAGCATTAACCCAACTAAGTAATAATTATCCAATTAAGCAATATTCATATTAATTGTATTGAATCTAATATTAAAGATAAAATAATTTAAATTATTATTTACAGGCATGAGAGTGCAGAAAATTAAAAAAATCTGGAGTGACTCCACTCGACTTTCCGAACATTGAGTAATTAACAGTTTTATAAAGTAAAGAAAGAGTAGTTGTTAAACAAACAAAAGAGAGAAAACCATAATAGAGTGTTTGAGTATTTTTCTCCATCTATTACACGTTGTTTTATTTAACGCTACTGAACTTTGAGCCCATAGATCATAATGACAAAGAAATTCTCGTTGTGTCCCTGTAAAAACCTATAAATGTTAGATTCACCAAAATGCTTATAGTTAGTGCAACAGTGATTTATAATACTCATATAAATTTTCAGCTGAATTCAATAAGGCGTTTAGATGCTATCGTACTTTTAAAAATTTAGTCCCATAGGCCATAATGATAAAGAATTTTTCTTTGTGTCCCTGTAAAAAAACTGTAAGTGCTAGATTCACCAAAATCTATACAGTTAGTTCAACTGTGATCTATAACATGTGTACAATTTTTTTGCTCGGATTAATAAGGCGTTTAGACACTATCACATTTTTAAAAATTTGGCGCCATAGGCATAATGATAAAGAATTTTTCTTTGTGTCCCTGTAAAAAAACTATAAGTGCTAGATTCTCCAAAATCTATACAGACTGAGTATTTGTGATCTATAATATGTGTATAAAATTTTTGCTCAATTGAATGAGGCGTTTAGATGCTATCGCACTTTTAAGATTTTGCTCCCATAGGCCATAATGATAAAGAATTTTTCTTTGTGTCCCTGTAAAAAAACTATAAGAGCTAGATTCACCAAAATCTATAGGGTTCGTACTATGGTGACTTACAATATGCGTACCAACTTTCAGGTTAATCGAACGAAGCGTTTAGACGCTAGCGTGTTCACCCACAGACATACACACATACACACATACATCATCGTAAAAATAGTGAAAACGGACTCAGGGGACCTCAAAACGTATAGAAACATCAAAATCTCGAATTCGGATTTTTGACATGATTACAATACTTTCCTCACTATAGTGTTCGGAAAGTAAAAAGAGGAAACACGTGTGTTCATAAAATTAATTTTAAAAGAAAAAAACCGCGCGCGGGGAAAACTATACAAATGTACGTTCATAAAATTTGTTTCAAATGAAAAATAATGCTCACAGGGAAAAACTACACAAAATATTTTAAAAGTGACAAATTAAACTAAAAGAATAATGCACATCAACACAATAAAACATGTGTTTAAAAAAAAAAAAACGTTAGCTAGCAGTCAACGTTTAATCATTGGTTGGTATTGGAAAATGGGAAAGAAGGGGGGGGGGGTAAAAAGTAGTTCATGAGAGATATATTAAACACAATTCTACTTCTTTATGGGTTCCAGAATATCATAAAGTAAGTTTAAAATTAATATTGTGGATGAATAATTATTCAAAAGTAAAAGGCTTCCTGCAGAATGTTTGATCGGCAATGGTTAGAGATGAAAAGGCGCGGGGGGGGGGGGGGGGGGGGGGGGGGGGAGAGAAGGACAAAAAAAAAAAAAAAAAAAAAAAAAAATTACATGAGTGAGAAATATTGAATAATTCTGTTCTTTTATATGTTATGGAATCTGATTAAAAAAAATTTTAAATGAATATTGACATTTACATTTTGGATGGAATCGGATCTTAAGTTTTTCGTGGAGCGTTTGAACACTGATCGTTATTGGAGTTTGATTTTAACAAAATAAAAAACCGCGAAATTAACGGAAATCGCAAAAAAGCGGAAAATCGCGGATCCGCGGAAAATTCTCATGCCTGTATTTAACATGCATTTTATGCAATAATAAATAAGATGGTGTCAAATTTCCAGGTAAATCGACCTGTATTTTTTCTATTTCTTTCTTTCTTTCTTTTCTTTTCTTTTTATTATTATTATTATTATTATTATTATTACTGAGTAATAAATGAATTCCGAGATACGGAATCATTGTTAGTAAAACTGTTTAGATTTTATGATAATAGTGTAATACCATTTTATTAAGCTGTTTTTAAACATAAGATGGGGGAGGGGGGAAGATAATATTTCTCAATTTCACTTTTATAGAGAGATTCCATGATACCATATAAAATCTTTTCGTGAAAATTTCATTGAACATTTATTAGATTCGGAAAAATTTTCTCCATATAAATAATACTTTAAAAAAAGTTAAACAAACCAAACACCATTGTTTCTTATTACGATTTCTAGAACACTTATTCTATGTTCATAATCTTTAAATGTTTAGTTATTTAAAATATATTCAGCATAAATTTCCCAAAATATATTTTTCTTTTTTTTCTTTTCATACCCCCCCCCCTCCCTCACTCTCTTCTCTCTCATTTTTTTTTCTTCTTTTTTATCTTTACTCCCCCCCCCCCTCACTCTCTTCTCTCTCATTTTTTTTTTCTTTTTTATCTTTACTCCCCCCCCCCTTTTTTTTTTTTTAAGAAATTCCCACTGTATTTCACTATTATTTACAATATTCCATTTTAGCTTGAAAAAAAAACCAACTTGTTTAATGGTTCTTCTACAGAATTTTATAAATATTGCTTAATAACTTTCTTCTTAAAGTTTTTTTTTTTTTTTTTTTTTTTTATTTTTTTTACAATTCAATAATTGTATCAATATATTTAATTATTAAGCAAATTAAATAATACATAATTACAATGTTAAAGTTTTTTTTTTTTTTTTTTTTCCCTTTACAAAACCATAATAGAAAAAGACTTGAAAAAAAAAAAAAAAAGTACTTTTTGAAGTTTAAAAAGCATTATTGTGGATAAATAATCACAACTCATCATATCAAACCTAAATACAATGCATAAAAAAATGTCTTACATAACTTCAATCAAGCACATATAAAGTAACAGCATCCATTACTTCCTTTTATTTCCAATAAGCATCATTCTAACGCTGAATCGACGAACAGATTGCAATTAACTAGCCCATTGTTTCTGATATATTAATCCCCCCCATTACTCCCTTGAATTCCGATCTCTGAATACAAGCAGGGCGGAAATTGAAAACAAGTAACGAACGCCAAAAGAGTATCTGGTAATCAGACATCTGTTTTCCAGTATAGCTGTTTCATTCTATTACTTTATTTTTTTCCAGGGATGCACCGTTATTATCACATTATTACGCTATTCATTACCCAGCTTTTAGTGAGACTGTCTCATAAATGAGTCGCCCTTGTGTAATGCTTTGAAAAAAAAAAAAAAACTGTTGTATACTCAAACAGGCAATAATAAAATAAAATAAAATAAAATAAATAAGCAATTATTCTAAATGGTTTAGTTTTGTTTTACATCTTAGTGAGATTTTCAAAAGAAAAAAAAAAAAAAAAATGTTATATAACATTGTATATGTCTTGAGTCGAGGATTGAAAAAAAAAAAAAAAAAAAAAAAAAGGAATTTTCCAGTGCAGTTTAGTTTTTCCGGGTTTTATCAGAGATTTTTTTATTTTATGCGGAATTATCTGCTTTTTTCATTTCAGCATTTTGAGGCATATTTCATTTTTCTTTTCTTTTAAGATGAAGTACATTATTTTAAAAAAAAAAAAGATTTAAAAAATCAAATGTTAAATATTCATTAAAATAAAAATAAAAAATAGTAATAATTTTGAAATTTCTAAAGTCTTTTTTTTTATGACGAAATTATAAGGAAATTTAATAAATAAATAAATAAATAAATGATTGAGCATTAAGTATTCTAAAATTTTGCTTATCAATTTTATACAACAAAAAACTTGATTTAAATAATTATTTTGTGCTGCTTAAATTTTTCGTATTCAGTTGATTTTTATAAAATGTTTTGAATTATAGTTTTATACTAATTAATTAGAAGTATTTCACTGCTGTTTTCAGACGTTTTTTAAAATCTGATTTTTATTTATTTATATTGTATAATGCTTGAGACAAACAGTTCTCTTCACATAAACAAACAACTCTTTTTTTTTTTTTTTTTTTTCTAATCTTTTATTTGTTTATATAGTTGTTTCATGTTGTTTTAGTGAGATAATTGGAAATTAATTTTCAAGAGAATTTTTTCAAGATTTTGTTCTATAGAGCAATTTGAGCATTCGCAATATTTTTCAAATTTCTTTGTCCATGTTATATATAATGAATATTTTACATTTATATGTTTATTATAAATTAGATTTAAAAAAAAAAAAAAAAAAAAAAAAAGTACAGACAACCTGCTTGTGTTTCATCAACGGTTTATTTATTTATTTATTTATTCTTTTCATATATTTAGAAACTTTACTTAGGGTTTGACTCCAGATTGAATGAATTAGCATCAATATTTTTCAAATTTCAGGAGAGGTTCCTGAAAAAAGTTATAATCATTAAAAATCTTTATATCAATTGATGTAGATTTGAACTATTTCGTTCGCTTCTGGTCTTTATGGTAGTAGAAAGTTGTAAGGCTCATGCAGTGTATGGAATCTAAACTTACTGATACTGAAAATCAAATATAAAATTGTAGAAGATTTCCGTCTCACTAGAGGCATTTTTTTAATTTATTTATTTATTTCGAGGTCTCGTTTGAGATTCGACTTTGAATGAGTACATCACGATTTACGAAAACTGTGAAGAGAGATTCGTGAAATTTTGATCTCAAGAAAAAACTTTACAGCAAGTTATATTATTTTCATGAA
Source organism: Salticus scenicus (assembly GCA_963930645.1). Classification (NCBI taxonomy): domain Eukaryota; kingdom Metazoa; phylum Arthropoda; class Arachnida; order Araneae; family Salticidae; genus Salticus; species Salticus scenicus. The sequence continues at coordinate 78,480,540 of OZ005653.1, forward strand.
AACTTAAGTTATTTCAATTATTCATATTAACTGTTTAATCGTTTTTTAAAAATTGCTTTGCGTTTGTAGTTAATGGAATGTTAAATAATTGAAATTATATATATAAAGTCCCACTAAGATTTACACAATGCACTGAGCATATCAAGATTTATAAAATTCCAGAAAAGATACTTCTGTTATTTTATGTCAATGGAAAATCTTTGTAGCAGCAATTATAATTTTTCATGAAACTTTGAAATATATTTTAATTATTCACCCGAACGACGTAGCTGGAATAATACGATACGATCAAGAAGATAATGGTTACATTTCTAAATAAGAAATTTAATAATGATGATAAAAAAGCTTATAATTCCTATAATAGGGATTTACTATTAAAATTACATTAATTAAAGACTAGAAGAAATTATAATTAAATATTTTTTTTAAAGGTATTTTCATTATTATTTTATTTAGATAATATTTTACAACTGATTATACTGTTAAAATTTACACTAGACAAAACCAGGGTTTAAACTGCCATTAGTTTTTTTAGCATTTTGCTAAAACATGTTGGTCAGAATTTCGCTAAAAAGCTAAAACTGGATAACTGTATAAAATATCTCTATAATAACTCAGATTTTTTTTTTTTTGTGATATTTGCAGGCAAAAACTACGAAAGTACTGAAGTATTTGGGAATGATTATTTATGTAGTAATTTGGATTTATTTTTAATTTTTAATGATTGAATTTAAATGCAAAAATATTTAAAAGTATGTCAGAATTCAGAATTTGATTCATAGAAGCATTCTTAGCACTAGTATTTCACGATTATCTACCACTACACTTTACTTAATTTTTCATTTTACACATATGATATGAGTACCTCTTTTTCTATTGTTAAAATCAAAACATAGGTTCCCTGATTCATATTTTTAAAGTCACAAATATGGATGCTTGGTTAAAATCATCAATAAACAAAAGGAATAGAAAACAAAACTGAGGATAACAAAGCTAAGTAAAAGAAATCAATGGTATCCAAAGAATTAACTTTCGAAAAAGCTAAAATAGTGCTTGCCTATTTTCGCTAAAATGCTAAAGTAATTTTTTTGCCAGGTTAAACCCTGGACAAAACAATAATATCTTTCTTTTATTTTCTTTTAAATTTATGTTAATTGTGACATAAATTACAGAGATAAATATGTTAAATAATAAATTCATCGTGAAATTCACTCATATATTAACCATATTATTTTGTATATTATTATATTTATGTCACACGTTATAAACATAATACGTTACGTTATGTGACGTTATAAACATATTATTATTTTATATGTTTATAACGTCATTTCAAAAGTTAAACATAGAAAGTAGCCCTTAAATCATTCTTTCATTAACTGATATTTATTACTTATTTAATGCATTATATTTAAAAATATAATAGAAATTTTTAAATTAATTTTAATAAATAAATTTGCAATTTGGAAATTAGTTCTGTGAATTTGGAACCAAAATATTCACACTTTTTATTTATAGGGTTAGAGACCTACTTTTTTCAGACGAAATAGACCAAATGAAGATGATTTTACTTTTTTCCTTTGGCATACAAGTTAAAATAATTTTTAACTGTTTACAAAAAGAAATACTTACGCAATTATTATTATTTATTTATTTTTTATCCAAAATTAAATTCCATTTAAGACAAAATTATGATTAATAGATTTTTAACAGATTTTTTAAAATTATTTAAAAAAATATATAAATTAATAAATAAAATTATGATTATTAAAAAAAAAAAAAAAAAAAAGAAATCTTTGAAAATGTGAATATTGTGACGGCATAAGTGACATTATATATGACGTCAGAGACTTTATAAGGAAAATAAATTGTTATTCATGGTGAATAAACAAATAAATATGAAATTTAATATAAAAAAAAAGGCAGAATTGTGAATAAAATATTTTTATTGAAAAAGTATCACAATAATAAATAAATAAATAATCTTATCACCCAAGGTTAAAGGTTGTAGAAATCAACGCACTATCAATAGAGAAGTTAAATTCTGTTTAGTAAATAATTCCTTTCATCCAGAATTAAAATTTATTTAGGACAGAATTTTAATTTATAAATTGTGCGAGAGAAAAAAAAATTGAAATAATATGTTTCCTAGATAGCATTGCTTACTATTTATTTATTTAGTTTCATAGAGAATCACCGCACATTTAGAAAAACGATGTTTTACTATTATAATATTTCTTTTTTTTCCCCCTTTCTTTAGAAAGACACGAAATATTATTTAGGGAAGAAGCTTTGCAACACCCCCGAACTGTCGAAGCAATAATTGAGAACCAAACTCTTTGAGCCCGGGCAGTGTACTAGTAGAGAATGCTTTTATCAGCTACGTCCTATCATACCCTAGAGACGAATATCTCGGTATCCATTAAACCCCGAAACAGACATTTATGATCGAAAAATGTGCTCCCGAGAGATAGAGACAACGACAGAAAAACGAATCGAGAACTCAGGGAAAAATCAGGGAGGATGGAGCAGAGTAACAGTGATCGATGTCGGGATCAAAGACTCCTCCCTCTCCCCCTTCTCTGATCTCAACGCATCCCAGAGTGAGTGAATTTGTAAGGGATATTTATGGCATCATCATGAAAGGAAGGATTAAAGAAAAATGAAAACAATAAATGAGCTTAAGAAAGACAATCTAACCCATTCATAAATATGCACAGTGATTCACAGAAATATTGGAAAATCAAGCCAATATAAGATCATCAACTTTGCGCAAGAAATATTTGCGCTGCAACATAAATGTTGGACTTGTTTGGAATTAATTGGTAATGTAATCGTACAAGGGGGGGGGGAGGGGAATTGTTTCGTTGAAAAAAACAAAAAAAAAAAAAAAAAAACAAAAAAAAAAAAAAACATCATCAACCAGATTTTTTGGCTGATATAGCCTCAACAAAAATTTTATTACTAGAACACCTCAAATTATTTAATTGTTTCAACGAAACAGCTTTGTTGATTCAGCTCATCGCTTGCTTATTGGTTGTTTACAGAGATGTGTATGACGTGGCTTATCGAATTATTTGGTGACAGTTACAGTTATTCTTCTTTCAGTCATATTCTTTTGATTAATGGAAGCAAGTTGATTTGGTTAACTGAATAAAATTGTTATCAAAATGACAAAATAAATAAAATCAGTCAACAAAATAAATTTGTTTTTTTCAACAACACTTTTTTTTCCCAGTGTAGGTACATAAATCTTTACTGTCGATAGAAAATATTTTATGAAAATTGACCCTTTCACTAAGGTGTTTGTTGTTTGAAGATAATACAGAATGCACGCAAAAGATAACTCTAATTTTACACCATTCTCAGCCTTTAGTAATGGCATTTTGATTTTCTTTCGCAGATACGATAGGCCAAAAAACTGAAACCTCGCTGCCAAACTTCTGCCGTAAATTTTAGGGTTGAACTATATTCATATATTTTATCTGTCGTATTTGCCGTAATTTACCGTTTATTTGCTGAAAATTTTACGTCTCATTGTAAAATTTACGGCTAAAGTTTGGCAGCGAGGTTTCAATTTTTTACAGTGCACTAGTACTCTGATTAGAATCCTACATTGGATCGGGTACCCACAGTTACCCTATTTACGGGACAAGTGCGGGTCGGGTTTGCATTAATTTTTGATCGCAACAAACTTTTCTTTGAAGAATTTTTTTATGCTTTCATTATTATTATTATCAATCAAAGCTTTTGAATACAGAAATTGGATGACTTCATTTTCCTATAATTCAAAGAATGGCTCATAACATGATTTTTATTACAATAATGTAAATATAATAAGGTATTATATTTACATAAGATATTATATTATTATAATATAATAAATATAATCTTATATATATTATAAATGTGAATGTCCGTTTATTTGACTGAGTTTCACGCTAAAACTGCTCGATGGATTTCGATGAAATTTGTTATAGAGATAGCTTATACCCTAACTTAAAAAGTTGGCTACCTTTTATTCCGAAAAAAAAAAAATTGTTTTTGCGATTTTTATGCATAAAATAGCAATTTTGTAAGCTAATAATAGCAAAAAATTAGCCATTTAAAGTTATCCATAATTTAATTGTTGCCAAAAAAAAAAAAAAAAAAAAAAAAAAAGCGAATTTATTTATTTTTTTCAACAGGAAAATAAATACATTTATCTAAACGTGAACGATAAAAAATTATAAAAAAAATTATGCATCTCACAAAAATTGACGTCATTTTTAATTTCTTTTACACATTGATAAAGTGCTAATACGCAAGCGAAATGATGACGTCACTGGCCGTTCGTGGATGCAAGAAAAATATTTCCTATGTTAAACGTCCATTGGATATTTTGTAAAAAATTATTAAAAACCGAGGAAAATTATTTCCCGATTTTAATCCCCATATTTAGGTACAGGTATGTATTAATTATCATGTCCATGCGTTAGATTAAGTTATTTTTGTTGTAAAATTGTCAACATTTGAATTTTTAATTTCAAAACTCTAGGAGAAAAAAAAATGGCAAATTTCCATATTCGATTGAAAACACAAACATTTCATTTCAAAAGATGATATTTACAGAATAAATATCCAACTAATATACTAATTAAAAGGAAAATGATAAATATTCTATCATAATTTGAAGTCAAATTTGTTTTCAAATGTCTAAATAAAGTATCTGATATAAGATACTAATATGTTGCAGCGGAATAGATTTGATATTGGTCATAATTAGCAGAAAAAACAAAATATCGACAAATTATTTGGCGAACATAATTTAATTCCTTTCAAAAGTTATGGTTATTTTAACAACTTATATTAAGAGAGTAATGAATAATATGAAACAATATTTCGTACAATGCATGTACGAAAATATACATCTGGCATGCATATTTTCGTATTACGTTTTTGATCACCAAATACAATAAGCGCCAAGAACGACAGAGTTTTGAAATTTAAAATTAAAATTTTGTCAATTTGACAGCAAAATAACTCAATCTGACACATGCACATGATAACTAATCTATACTAATATTATAAATGCGAAAGTTTGGATGGATGTTTGTTACTCAATCACGCCACAACGGCTAAACGGATCTGGATGATATTTTGTACAGAGATAGATAATAGTCTGGAATAAGACATAGGCTACTATTTATACCGGAAAAAATGTAAATTTTTAATTAATCTTCTATATAATATAAATATTTCTTCTATAATAAAACTTTAAAATAATTTATTTTAATTTTTAATTGTTGCCAAAGAATATTTCACGCGAATAATAATAATAATAAAAAAAAATATATTAAATTTGCTTAGGCACATGACAACATGACGTCATTACCAAAATTAAATAATAAGAAAATGAAAGCTAATTCAGATCTGTATTAAAGAGCTTTATTTGTTGATAATCCTTTGTATACTTTTAATTTTAATACTGAAGTAGATAGGATATTTTTCGCCAAGGACTCTATTTTTGTGATAGCAACCTTAAGCCAAGTAGTCCATAAAAAATATAAACAAATCTGTACATATAAAAGAGTAAACTCAAATGATTCACTGACTCAACACTGCCATGACGATTCTGTGGGAAAGAGGGTCACAAATTTTAGTGACCAGGTTGGTTTTCGGAGCCTGACCCCAAACTAAGACGGAATTTCGCAAAATCCCCCCCCCCTGTCTCCCTTGGGGGGCAGAAGGCTTAACTCGGCTCCAAATTACTTAACGGTGAAGAAATTGCAGATGGAAAGACCAGAGTTGAGTACAAAAAAATTATTTTCTGCGATTTTGGAATTTTGGATTTTTAAGGGGGGGGGGGGGGAAGGGAAAAGGTTTTGGAAGAAGGGAACTCAACACACGAGGAAATCGAACTGAACACACACTACAAAGGGATTTTATGAAATTCCGCCCTACTGCCCTTTGGAGAATGGGGGGCAAAAACATGTATTCATGCGTAACGCTGCACTAAATTATCTAAGGTTGGGCATTTTTTATGTAAGGGACGATTATATGTATCTAACTCATAGTATGAAGAGATTTTGCGAAATTCCCTCCTTTAAGAACGGGGGGAGAGATTAAAAAAAAAAAAAAGTTTTAAAGCATAGCTCAGCTTTAAATAATTTCATGATCTCAATTTTTTGATGTGTCGGTTAGGTATGTGTGTGTATGCAACATGCAATATAAAGTAATTTTGGAAATTTACCCCCCCCCCCCTTCCTCTTGGGGCGGGCGAGTCAAAAACCAGATATTGAAGCTTAAATCCGTCCAAATTACCTAAGAATGGCGAATTTTGGTGTGTGTGGGTGTTAATTAAGTGTGCGAAATATGCACTTTGATGAGATTTTGTAAAACTTTCAACTGTAACCGCGAGGGAGGGGGAGTAAAAGCAGGTAAGGGACTGCCGAAGGCATTGGGCAACTTAAAATTAGATTTTGATGGATTTGAATGATTTTTTTTTTTTTTTTTTTTTAAGATATTTTATTATTATTAATGATAAGCTGTTTTGGGGATTCATTTAAATATAGTGTCCAGCGAAGCGGGCAAAGCCTGCTAGTAATAATATAATACTCGACACTCAAAACTTTAAGTGAAGAAATCGTTTGTATTCCAATATATATATTAGCTTTCTTAATTTACTTTTTTGTGTACTGTCAAAATATTTGGAACAGTGCACTTTTTGGAAATAAATGTTAATACTTTTTAAACTTTGTTATATTATACACTGAAGTTAAGTTTATGAGACGATATACTAGTAATTTTTTATGTAATATTTAAATCACCTACGGGTCTGTTCAATAATATAACTGTATTTTGTATAATAGAACTTAAATTCAGTTTCTTATATAACACAGATTGAACAATACTTTGTTGCGGGTTGCGAGTTCGAGCCGGGGTACGGGTCAAAAGTCCTTTTGTGGATCGGGTGCAGGTCAAGTTTACCTGACCCTCGCGGTACTGTATCTTTGGACACCACGAAAAAGGGAAAACTGTGAAGTTCTTTTCACTGTAAGTTTTTTTACGAAATCGTCGAAAATGGTGCAACAGAAATTTCGAATTCACTATGGAAAACAACCATCAGATGTGTAATTATCTTTTTTAAATTTTTCATTTTTGGAATTCCAATATTATTGCACTTCGTGTCTAAAAATTTTGTCTGTAAAATTCTATCAACATCACATCTGATGTTTAATAAAAAAAAGCATCACAAAACTGGCGTTGTAAAATATATTACTTACAAACTTTGAATAAACACCATAAAATGCAATAAACTCGCAACAATTGTTTCGGGTCGAAAAAACACACGACCCTTCATCAGGCGAATAAAGTAAGCACGAGTGCTGCAGTCAAAGCGGCACCCGAAACAATTGTTGCGAGTTTATTGCATTTTATGGTGTTTATTCAAAGTTTGTAAGTAATATCGTTTGATAATAATTTGCTTAGTATAGTGCATTGAAACATAGTCAAATTATTAACTGTTTCGGGTGCCGCTTTGACTGCAGCACTCGTGCTTACTTTATTCGCCTGATGAAGGGTCGTGTGTTTTTTCGACCCGAAACAATTGTTGCGAGTTTATTGCATTTTATGGTGTTTATTCAAAGTTTGTAAGTAATATCACATCTGATGGCATTTTGCCATAACGAGTTTGAAACTTCCGTTATAACAGCAGCAATGATGCATGCTAAAAATCATGCATATTAATTTGAAGCATCAAGAAAAACTCTATGATTGATTCATCGTTTATGAAAAGAACCAATACAAACGTTAAAGAGTAAAAATGTTGTAAAATTAAGGTAATCGTCTGTTTTAGAGTCCTGCACATCCGATAGGAACCCGACAGGTGAATTTTAAATTAAGTAGAAGCCCGACTCGAACCCGACAAAAAAAATTTCATCCACCGGAAAAAGGATCTGAACCCGTAATAGATAATTTTGACAACCCGTACCCGATTTCTTTTTACCCGACGCGAAACCTGAAAACTAAATAAAAATTAATAATTTATCTAAAAATCATGCAAAGCTTTTTCAAGTTATGAAATAAAGTAAACTTTCATTGTCACACAGTTGGTAAATTATTTTAAAAATACTTAAAAACATAATTACTAATACAGTGAGTTAAAAATTTTAAATTCTGAGAAGTGAATTAAGAATAATTGTTAATCATTCATATGTGCCGTATATTTCAAATGTACAAAAATGCGCTTCAAGTTTAGTGTTAGTAGTTTATTGTTCAATGCTTATAATCTCTAAATAAATAAGTAAATAAACAAATAAAAAATCCGTTGCTTTTGTCTGATATGGATGTTAACTTTAGTGTAATAATTTGGGTATGCGTAACCCGCAGAAAAAACATTCAGCCAAAAATTCATTCGGGTCGGGTTTAGGTAAAGTTTACATTCTCTAGTTTACATTCACCTCATATAGTGCATTATTACAAATTCATAAAAGAATATCAACATTAAGAAAATATTCCCATTTTTATCTCCATATTTCATTATTTTTCTTAGTAAAAAATATTTGTCTTTTATTATTATTATTATTATTATCTAAGCAAAGAACGATATGTTGTCTTTAAGAATTTAGCAAATGCTGTTATATAAATATTACAGAAACACTGCGTTTACACTGAAAATATGGCACTGTAATATACGTCTATTATGAAAAGCATTCAGCTTACTTTCAAAATATTTACAATATAAATAAATATTACAGAAACATTAAATTCATTTTGAAAATATTTTCATACTGGAGATTTTTTTTTTTTTTTTTTTTAATTAAAAATGTATTTTCATATGTGTACAAATGTTGCAATAACATTCGTTTCAAATAAATATTTTCCTTCTTATGTTATGAATTTATAATGTAATAAAAATATCCAGAAGATGTTCTTCACTCCACCTTTATATTTGAGTCATTCTTTAAAATTGAAATAACATGTTTATAATTAATATAAGTTAAAAGTTTTAGAAAACTGAATGTAAATGTAAAATTACATATATATTTTTAATTACTGAAAAAAAAAAAAAAAAAAAAAAAAAAAAAAAAAAACATAGTTTTTAATATTAAAATGTGTTATGGTTTATAAAATAGAATAAAAATACTTCTTAAATCATAAATTTCAATGCCAAAATTAAATTGTGTATTTCATATTTATTTTAGTATTCCACAGAGAAAAATAGCAGACAAAAATAAAATAAATCTTAAATTAAAATTTCTGCAACAGAGAATCTTGAAACGTATTAATAATATTTATTACATAGGTATGCTGCATTCCCCCCAATAAATAAATCGCTAAAATTTTCCAAAAAAATTTTCTTTCAAGCAATATACATACAAACTTTTAAATTCATTTCGGTTAATAAAAATATATATGTTGAAAATTCCATCAAGGCAAACACTTTATTAAAAAATTTTTAAAGAATAGTTTAATATTGGCAACACAAATTAAATATTTTGAAGCATGCACCAATTCAAATGGGATACATAAAATATTTTAATCATCAATCAAGTAAATAAAAAAAAAAAAAATAACTCATTGCGGAAATAGCTTGCAACGAAACATAAACGGTTATTACGAAAGAAAATAAAAATCGCAAAACTCGATCCCTATCGATTGTGAATCAGAAATTCGATATAAGCGTGCAGAGAAAAAATGAGAACCGCTTAAAAGACGAGAAGAAAAAGATTGAAAAATTTCATGAAAATATGAATGAAAAAGCAAATGAAATGACAAAAAGGGAAACTATATATTTAACTTTTTTTTTGTTTTCCTTTTTTTCCTGAGAAATAAAATGTAACCATTGATTTGATTTTATTATTTGAAAAAAGGAAACTAAAGAAAATATTTACTAACTTATATTTAGTCATTCTGATTTGCGATTAATCTGAATTTAATGAACCATCATTTTGATTAAAATTAAAGAACATTTGCATTTTCTTTCATCTCATTGTTAATCAAGGTTCAAAAAATAAATAAATAATTCAGTTCAATAAATTTAGAAAATAGAATTTAATTTAGAATATTATACTAAGAAGCAGTAACTATAAATTGCTTTTTATAAGCTATTTTAGTATGTTTAGAAAAAAGTTCATTTGTATCGTCATTTATAACAAAAGGTAAGAAGGACTTATATATTTATTTATTTTTAGGAGCACAACGAAATCAGCTTTAAAATTTCACACATAAACAAACTTTATATAATCTTATTTTTGTATCACAATTATATACAGGTCCACAAAAATAACGCTGGCAAAATTTGATTTGATAATTGTAGTCGATACGTATGTTTTTTGGTGTTCTGAAACCGAAAATGACGCCAGTTTTTCTCGTTCACGTACAGAGTTTTATCAATACAGGGTGTCTACTGACACAATTTCTTCCTTTTTGGCAGTTTCTAGTATGTTTCGATGATTAATTATAATTACTCAAAGAAATATACTATAAAACTTACAATATAATTATGTTGAGAGAAGAGTTAGGGAAAAAACAGTGTTGGTATGTGTATTGACAAAACTGTGTATTGACAAAAATCTATACGTGATAGAGAAAAATTGCCTTCAAACCTGTTTCAACATACCAAAAAACAAAAATCATCCAAAATTATCAAATCAAAATTTTAGATGCAGACCTGTGTTACACATTGGTAGCCCCGTGTTTAGGAGTCTAAACAATATACTATTTAAAAAATGATTATGCGCATTCGCGTTTAATCCTTTAAAGTGTCCTCGCTGTGTTTATACACATAAGTGGAATTTACCGCATTCATTAAAGAGGATAAAATTTAAATGATTGAAACATGAAAATTAAAATCCTTTTGTGAAATAATGTAATGTTTTGGAGGAACGCCAAAAGGTAGAACTTACTGTTCAAAATTCGAAAATATCTGACGACAATATGTTAAATATTATTGTGTAGTGATGGTTACAGTTTAAAAATATGATCTCACACAGCAGAGAATACATGTGAAGAAAATAAATTTTCCTCTTAATATTCTAAAAACTTCATTAAGCCCTCAAAAGTTTTCCTTAATTCAAGAACAACCATTTTTTTATTAATTAATGCGAAATAAACGTTTTCATTTTCCTGCACAAATATGTGGCACTCGGTGCATATTGCATCCTAGAAGCATTTAAATATAAATTTTAACATTTGCCTCTTCAAAATTTATCAACCGTTAAAATAACAAACATAGAAAAAAAAAAAAAAAATAAGCACTTATCGTTTTTGTTTCAAAAAAGGACTAACGAGTTATAATACAGCTATGCATATTTATTTTATAATTAATTCATTAAAACGCACTTTTGAAGAATAATCAAAAAAGGCGATAAGACACAAATAATTAAATTATATTTTCGAGAAATGATATAAAAACGTTAACAAGCATTCAAACTAATTTTTTTCTTTAATTAACCGTATTTTATTGCGTAGTTCATTTAAACGAGAAAGTAAAATATTCGTTAAATAAAAATTAATAGAAATGTTTTAGTATTACGGGAAAACGTGCTTTTGTTCTTTATTAAGGGAGGAGAAAAAAAAGCACATGACTTAAACAAAGAGGCAATGCAAGAATAATTTATGAATTAAACTTTGTATCAAAATAAAAATTATTATATTATTACATTAATAAATGATTATTTTAATAATCAATTATTAATTTTAAAAAATATTCATAATCCATTTAGGGGTCAGTAACCTTTGAACTGTGAAAAAATCAGTAAAAAGTGATCATGATTCTTTTTAGAATAACTTGAAAAATAATTGCTTTTAAAACCTTAAATAAGAGTAAAGAAAGGTTTTATATCTTTATTAAAACTGTTGGAATACTTGTACACTTTATTTATTTTTTCTTGAAAATGGCAGAGCTAATTTTTGTCAATATAAGCTTTCCGCGCAGGTTTTCATTCAAATGTTAAACCACAAAAAACTAAAAAAATTGTGCACATGGAAAAATACCCTATAATTAAAATAACGAAAAATAATTTTGCAAGAAAACTCCATTCTTTAAAATATATATATATATATATATATATTATATAATTATTATTAAAATATACGTATATATATCACTATTTTTGGCGTAATTATGCTTATAATTACAAAACTTTTAATGTCAAAAATCTAATTGTTCGTAATTTCATACATTTATATCTCCTATAAAAGCTGTTAAAAATTTCAATAAATTCTGGCCAACCATTACGGAGATATTCGACAGAAAATTCGATCTGATATTTATCTTTAAAAATATTTAAATAAAAATGTAGAATTATTTTAATGGCCGCAATGGAGAGAGAAAACCTTCCTTAACTGCTGTTAAAATTTACAAGTTTAAAAAGTAATTATTTTTTTAATTATTGTGAATAAAGTTATGGCGTTATTATTATTATTATTATTATCTTCTTTCAGAGGTACCTGACCTCTAAATGTAATATCAATAAATTATTATTAATTTTGATCATTAATATAAGCAATTAAGATTATGAAAGATAAAATTAAAATTACTAAATTATATCATAAAATTATATGTATTTATTAATTGTGTACAAAATATGTTATACGAGTATATGTATATATATATATATATATATATATATATACATACAGGGTGTTCCAAAAGTCCCCCCCCCCCCTCCTAACTCGAAAATGAGTCGGAATTGTGAAAAAATGGCGAAACACGTCTTCAATGAATTCGAGAGGGAACTCTTTTGATGAAAAAATTTTGGGCCGGGGGAACTAGGGGGGTCGCTAGGAAGGGCAACTTTAAAATTTCAAATGGGAAGGTATGTCTTGTGATACATTCTTGAAAACGTCTCTTCAAAACAATGAATTTGATATAAATAGTTTTGCCCTACGATGATTATTAAGGGAGATACAGATAAGTTTTTAGACTTTTGAAATGTGAATTTTATACTTATGTATCGCCTTTAATAATCATTTCAGGACAAAACCGTTTATATCAAATTCATTGTCTTGAAGAGACGTTTCCAGGGATGTATCACAAGACATACTCTGCCCAAAAATGTTTGGGCCCGGGCAAGAGGGTAGTAACAGTAGTGCCGCTAGGGAGAGCAACTTTAAGATTTCAATTAGGAAAGTATGTCTTGTAATGCCTCCCTGGAAACGTCTCTTCAAGACAATGAATTTGATATAAATAGTGTTGTACTGCAATGATTATTAAAGGGTATACATAAGTACAAAATCCACATTTCAAAAGTCTAAAAACTCAAGTATCTCTTTTAATAATCATCGTAGGGCGAAACTATTTATATCAAATTAATTGTTTTGTAGAGACGTTTCGAGGGATGTATCACAAGACAGACCTTCCTATTTAATATTTTAAAGTTGTCCTCCCTAGCGGCCCCTAGCCCCCCCGGGCCCAAACTTTTTACACCAAAAAAGGACCTTCACGAATTCACTGAACACGTGTTTCGCCATTTTTCATAATTCTGACTCATTTTGAGTTAGGAGGGGGTGTGGGACTTTTGGAACACCCTGTACATATAATAAAATTATGAAATTTAGAACGTTATAGAATTTAGATAATAATAGACACATTATTAAAACCAACAACACTCAAATAAAAGTTATTTTAAATCAATCTAAATGTTAGCACTCATATTTTTCTTATGATTTTCATTTACATTCTTTTAATTAAATGACCATATACATTTTGAAAGATTAATTTTAAATGAAATACTTATGCAAATGTATACTGATTAGAAGCATTACACTTAAGCCTACAAGGTTAGCAACTTTCTCATGCGATATTCAAGAAAGTTATCCAATAGAAACCAAGAATTTTATAAAAATATGGAGCAAAGATATCTGGAAATTAGAATTTTGAATTGGGATTGGAAATGCTCAGAAATAAGGATTCCTTCATCAAGGAACACGTCCTTCATTTAGCAACTAGATCGCAAGACTTCGGAAAACTATACAGCTATACCAAGCAAAAAGTACAGTTCATGTTCTTATCTTCCGACAAAACCCAAATTTAAAAAAGAAACAACTATATTTAAAAATTTCGTTTCCTCAGACCAACACTGAATCAAGAAAGAAAAATAACATTTATCCACAGGTCAGTCAGACACCAAACTCACACTCAACAAGTTGCCAACAAGACTTTTCTAAGTAGAAAAATTAATTTTGAGACCAATCCCGATTAATCGATTAAAATTCTTCAATGGAGCAATTTCATTAATGACAGAATTCACTATTTTATTGTATTTGTATTGTACTGATTCATAAATCTTTAAAACGTACCACGAATTGGACTTAATTTACTTCAATTAATTTCACTTTATTTCTGTTTTCTTTTATTTTAAATAATAACGTTTTAAAATGTGAGCTTGTGATTTTTTTTTTTTCCTAATTTATGTATATACATATAACGTATTAAAAAAAAATGTAAATATAAAACGTCATAAAATTAAGTATACAAGTATTTTATTGATGCCAATTCCATCTAAAAAATATATAAAGAAAGCCATGAACTAAAGATGAATTATATCATAATACTCACGCAAAAACGAATAATAAAACCTACTCACAACAATGATACAATGTAATGTAATCAATAACACCAATAAAAAAGAATATTCAACAATAAGAAGCCTTTAATATATAAGATGAACATAACAAGTTTAATATGAAGTGGGGAAAATGCCTAAAACTAGAAGAATTTTTCGTGAGGGGACGTCCATCCTCCGTAGAGCAAGATTTCGAAATGCAGAGCTGTTTAAACAAAAAATTTAGAGTGTACACCCTTATCTTGTGGGAAGAGGGGGAGAAATTAAAACCAAATAAAGACATTTAAATAAACAAAATCCAAAGATAAACCGCTACAAAAAGCTAAAAGCATTATGCAAAATATCACATAAAGAAGCATAGAGCTAAATAATTACAGATATCAATGTATAATTAACTTAAAGAAACCAAAAATTTACATAATGGTAAAATAAAACTTAGAAGATTAATTATTTACTTACAGGAAAAATAAATATCATTTACATACAAAAATAATAAATGAATTAAAATCAGTTAACATAACAATTTTGAAATATTTCTTCAGTGAAAGTAGAAATTAAAGTTATTTCAAGTCGTACGTACCCACTATTTTATAAATACAAACTTTAAAATAAAAATAAATAGTTTTATAATTGCTCCCTGTAATAATAAATGAAATATTAAAACGAAGATATGGAAATCAAACTTTTTTTTTTTTAAATTAATAATTAAAGATAGTATATATCCTTAGAGAATATAAATAAAAGGGAAGAAAAAAGAAAAGAAATATTTATTTTTATTTATTTATTTATTAATAATATGAAAACATTTGTAAACCCTTAAAGCTTTCCTTATTTCAAGTGCAATGATTTTTATTACTTGGTATGTAATAAACCGTTCCATATTCCTAAACGAAAATATATTACTCATTGCCTACTGCATATTTAGAGAATTCAAGTATATAATTCATTTAAATATATATTTTAACAATTCCCTCTTCAAAATTTATCAACCGTTAAAATAATAAATACAAAAAAAAAAAAAAAAGCAAACTCCGGATAATTTATTTTTAAACACTCATTTTTTTTTTTTTTTTTTTTTTTTTTCCCCAGAAAGGACTAACGAGTTAGAATAGAGCGATACATATTTATTTCATAATTAATTCATTAAAACGCAGTTAAAAAAAAATAATTAACAAAGGCGATAAAATACGAATAATTAAATTATTATTCGGAGAAATAGTATGAAAACGTTAAAAAGTATACAAATATTTATTATTATTATTATTTTTTTTTAATTAACCGTATTTAATCACGTGGTTCATTTCAACGATAAATTAAAATATTTATTAAATAAAGAGTAATCGAAATGATATGATTGAGGAGAGGATTGTTTTCTTTTCAAGCAGAAAAAAATACGAATTATTTCTTTAAAGATTAAACACATATAAGCTGGAGAAAGAAAAAGATCTGAACGTATGTATTAAATCTTTGCTATTAATATTATTATTATTTTAATTTATTTATTTTAATGTTAATTTATTTTTATTTTTATTATTTTTTTAAAAGCAATTTCAATTTTGTTTATGAATTAATATAATTTTGATATTGCTCGAGTAAAGTGAAATTCATATGTCTTTTAATATAAGAAAGGAAAACTTGCGTAAAAAATATTTTTAAGTAATAATTAAAAGTGTCGGAAACTTGGCCGTAAAAAAAAAAAAAAAAAAAAAAAAAAAAAGGTTTGAAATAAATTTTATTCTCTAAAAAGTGAATAACAACATTCGATTTCTAAATTATTCATAATATTTAAGTTAGAATACGTTCATATTGAATTCACTGCGCTTAAAGGACAAATATACATATAAGCTTAATATCCTTATTCATCAATATTTTCAAAATACAAAAAAAGAAGAAAAGAAAAGAACAGAAAGAAAAAAGATTTTTTCCCTTTTTTTATTAACCTCTCCCACAGCTCAATATTTTTGGAATACTTATAAAAACTGTTTATTTTCTCCTTATTCTCCCGCTATCGCTCAATATTTTTGGAGCACTAAAAAACTTCTTAAATACAAACACTTCACATAATATATTTTCTTTTAATGAATCTACGCGAATCAAAATTTTTATAATCAAAGTACCTTGCAAAACTGAAGAAATACATTAACCACATATCAATTAGATGGAAGATTAAAAAAAAAAAAAAAAAAAAAAATCTGTGTCATTTAATCTCAGACTTTCGGTAATGACGCAATAGAAAATCTCCAAAAACTTTCCTGACGATTTTATATCGATCAATCATTATTATAAATTTAAAAAGGTTTTAAGAGAATAAAAATCTGTAATAGGCGAAAAAACGATGATTATTTTTAAATATTTATGCAAATTAGATAATTCGTAGCATTGACCGCGTTTCTTCAATTGAGTGAAAACTTTATCATATAATTACTGCCGTATTATATTCACTGGCATATAATTCAATATTTATGCAAAATAAATAAATATTAAGTGTGAGGAGAAAGAAAAAAAAATTCTGTATCATTTATTTATTTATATGTGTCCAATGCATATAGTCCATGCATGACAAGAGTGAAGATTTGAATTTGATAACTTAATTTCTGATATAAATCAATGCAGATAACGGAATTAATTCTCAAAAGAAAATAAATTATAATCAAATTAGGTTACACATTAGATTGGATACATATTTTTCAGCTTCAAATTTTATTCATTGACAAAATATTTCAATATATTATCCACTACGAAAATGACTATTTACTTTTAAATAGATATGGTAAATTTAAAAAAGACTAAATAACGTGTATTGCTTAATCAAAATAATTAATTTCTCCTTCAAAGCAAAACAGATGATGCATTGCGACAAAAAATGAGACAGCAAGGAGGAGAAAACTATGGTAATTTATTGTGTATTTTTACTTTTTTATAACGTTATTCAACAGTTAAAATGCTAATAAAAGGAACTAATATGAGATGTGGTCAAAGTAAACACACTGATTGAGTTTCTGCAGTTACGCACTATAACCTCCACTTGTGCCTACTTTTTTTTTTCAACCTCATAAAAAGTCACATTAAAAATAATGCATATTTTTAAATTCCGTTTCCATACCTTCCGAAAATTCATGACTGTAAATTTAAGTCTCGTTTTCCAAAAATTGATATTATAAATTTTTAATATTTTATTTTGGAGCTGTAAAATGAAAATTTGATAAAGTAACATTTTACATTCAAAAACCTTAAAAATAAAATAAAATCAATCAATTAATAAAAAACGAGACACAATTTAGCAGTTATGAAATTCTTTGAACGTGGAAACGAAATTTGAAAATATGCATTCTTTAATTAAAAGTAATACGGATTATTTTCTCCGTGGGTTAACATAGTAATTGGATCGCCTTGACGCTTTCTGATAGAGAACTTAAAAGCGGACAATGTCTAATCTCACGGACAGCCAATGCCAATGTTATTTTATGCAAAAATTTGTTTTTCCACAATTATTCATTACCTAATGTACCTTTTTATTTATTTATTTATTTATTTATTCAATTTCCATATTAAAGAAATTTACAATCGTTAAATTAGTACTCCTTTTTTTTTTTTTTTTTTTTTTTTATTGATTTTTTCAATTTTCGGTAATTCATTTTGCGGCTAAAAAAAAAAAAGAAAGAAAGAAAGAAAGAAAGAAAGAAAAATAAAAGAAAGAAAAAAAAAAAAAAAAGGAAAATACATTTAGTGAAAATTCGCATTTTTAAACTCAAAATTAAAATTTTAAATTTAAAAGAAAAATCTGCTTATCGATTATGAATTTAGCAGTTATGAATTTTCTGAATGTTAAAACAGATTTTTTTTTTTTTTTTTTTTTTTTTTTTTTTTTCCCAAGTGCATTAGGTGATGAATAATTAAGAAAAAAAATTCACACAGACTAACAAAGGCCTTGGTTGATGGCAGCATTAGGTATTGATTCATTTTTCTTTCCCATGATATCCTACGGGATTTTTGTTGCTTCGTGTTATATCTCATTCAAAGTTTTTTTAATTCTGTTTTGAACATGTCGCCTTTTAACTTAGTGCGCAATTGTTTATTTATTTATTTATTTTAATATGAATATTTGTTTCAACGATGGAAAACTAGAGTCCTATGTTTATTTAATAAAATAAAATATTTATTTATTTTTCTCAAAAAATTGCTCACTAAACTAAAAGGCGACATGTTGAAGGAGTAATATTCAAGAAATACAATTCGATGAACTTCAAATGCAATAGCCTTATAATACGAACTAACAAAATTTCCATAGGATTACATGGAAAAGAAGAAAGGGTAAATCTGACTGATGCGCAAAAGCCATTTCTTCCTTCCTTCCCATGGAATCAGGTTATACTTGGGTCTTTTTGATATGCTTTGAAAGATACAGAAAAAGTTTGAGAATTTTTAGAAACTTCTAAGATACACATACTTTATCAGTAAACTTTTTTGCTATAGTATCTGGAAAAGCATTTAAACTTTTTCTTATAAGACAGACACTGTTAGAAATTATAATTAAGAGTCTTAAATTACATGTGGTAACTTAACGCTAAATAATATAACTGTATAAAAGTGCCATGTATATGAAAATGAAAATACATTATAGAATCATAGAAAAACTAAATAAATGAGAGAGATTAGCGTTATATAATACAGCTTTTCATTAGATAATAATAATACAACAAAATACTACGCTGTTTTTTAAACTGCTCAGATGTTTTTATATTAGAAAATAAATTTGAAATTTATTGTTAGTGGCCAAATTATTAAAATATTTTTGTATTAGAAAATACATTTCAAGTTTATTAAAATTGAAAAGCAGAATGAGAAATCTAAAGCGTTTGGAAACATAATAAAACTATTCAATAAGTTTTATCTCTTTGTAAGATTATATTTATATGACATATTTTTACATTTTTCTAATATGCGTGAACGACAAAAAAAAAAAAAAAAAAAAAAAAGTTCAATAATTTGAAATAAACTACATAAAAAAAAATGTTTAATGTTTAATTTTTTTTTTTTTTTTTTCCTTAAATGGAAGCATGTTGCCTAAAATAGAAACAGGCTAAATATTTATTTTTTATTTCATAAAATTCGGTTAAAAACTATTTTTAATAAAATTTCTGAAATTGCTTAAAATGAAGCGCGGAATATATATTACACGTTATAAACAGTAATTAAAGAAAGAAAAAGATCCTGATTTTCAATTCAAAACCATAAGAATTAAATAAAAACTAAGAAAAATTTTATTGAAACAAAGTAAGAGGAGAAAATTGTGAAATAAAGGTAAAAGGGTGAAGAGCGAACGACAAAGGCAACGAAATAAATTTAACTACAGAGGCATAAAACATAATTGATTTAAAAGAAGAGTAATTTTTCTCTTTTCTCTAAAAGATTTTTTTCCCCTAAGAAAAGAAATTAAAAGAAAGTCTGCGTTAAAAATAAAAGTATTTATAATGAAATTTCTTTAGAGTTCATTTCTCTTCCATTTATGGAAAATATGCATATTATTTAAACTATTGAGCTAAAATATGTGAGAATTCATGCAGAATTAATTTGTAGATTTTAACTATCTTCTAACATTATGATGAACATATACATTATTTTTATTTATGGTTATTGACTTTCTCATCCCTCTACACTGAACTTATATTCCACAAAAAATAAAACAGTAGGACCCGCTTATAACGAGATCGTATTTAACGAGATTCTGAGTTTAATGAAGAAAAGTAAGTTTTATTATTATTATTTATTTACGTTATAAATACATTACAATGTACTCTTTTATTTATTTATTAATTTTTTTATTTTATTTATTTATTTTTTTTATTTTGCTTAGACTTAACGAGGGAAAAAATACGGAAGCATTAATTAAACGTATATATATTACATATATAATGTACAAATATGTACAAATATGTATAAATATAAATGGAATGTGGTCCTCGCTAAGAATCCAACTGCAGTAAGAGAGAGAGAAAAAGAGTTTTACAATAATCTTTAAAGTTTTTAGTTTTATTAATTTGATCAGAAAACCATATAAGAGTTTTAAAATAAATCAACGAATAAATATTTTGATAATTGAAAACAATATACGTATACTTATTCCATTATATTTACAAAACTTGGAAAGTATTTATTTAGACATAGACTGGTTTAATATGTTAGATAACGTTTTTTCCTCAAATTAAAAGAAATAATTATGACAAGTTTAAGAAAGAAAGAAAGAAAAAAGTAGTGGGGAAAAAATGATATGCTCTTTTATCCAACAAGGATGTCTTCTATAAAATAGATGCAAATATTCTGCGCTACGTTGAACACACATGTGAAATAAAAAAAAAAAAAAAAAAAAAGAAGAAGAAGAAGAAGAAAATTAAAATTAAAATGTACAGGAAAAATTATCAGTAACCAGGAAATACAATAAAACTTTTTTAAAGTTCGCCTCTTCCAATGGGTTTCCACTATAAAAGGACAAATTTCCTTAATCCCAATTTTTTACATGGGATTTTGGAGAAAACTACGGAAAATCCCAGGTTCCTGGGAGCGATGAGCACGACCCTGGAATCGAACCGGCACCCATCCCGTCTTCCACTTTTGAGAGCACAAAGCATTTCGTGCTTGGTAAGATAAAATCTAAATGGAACCTCTTCCCTAGGCAGTTGGAAATTTACTAAAATAGTTTAAAAATTTAAAATTAATTCGAATAAAATAATATATATATAAATATATATATATATCAGTTTTTTGTTATTTATTATGATCACAGTGCATTTTCAAGAACTATTCAAAAATAAAAAATAAATAGATAAATAATTTTTTATTTTTTAATTTAATTTAATTTAATTCATTTATTTTAAGTGAAATTATGTCTGCAACTGCGTAAATCTTTTAACAATTTTGAAAAGGAGCGGCAGACTTGCTAAGAGAACCCTTTTAGTTGAACATAATGGCATTTTCCTTTACCCCCCACTGGATTATTTGCACTTACACACTTACAACATACATTAAGTATGAAACTGTAAAACAACAAACAAATGCATATTGAAAAAAAAAAAAGTATTAAGTAGCTTAACTTTTCTAGTTTTAATATTTTCTTTTTTTAATCATCTAAACGGCATCTCCCGTAAAAAAAAAAAAAAAAAAAAAAAAAAAAGGTCTAAAAATGTTTAGAAAAAATTTCAAGGGTGAAAAACAATCGATACTGGAAAAAAGAGATGGCAGTAAGAAGGGAAAATTTCTCTACGCTTTAAAGAAAAGATTAAAATTGATGTATACATAGAATTAAGAAATAAAACACTAATTATAATTTAATTTTTTATTGATACTCTGCATTTGCGCGAAAGTAACTAGCTTAGGAAGTTTCAAAATCTTTATTAAACTTGAAACGATTAATTTCTGTCATGTACAATATTTAATTTGAAAATTAAGAATCTCATTTTTAGTTCTAGATTTCGTAAATAATTTCTACATTATATTCTTAATATGCTTTTTATTTTATTTCTTTTTATTTTATTATTATTATTAACTACCAGTTGTTTAAAAATGCTTCAAAATATATAATTCAAAAAATACTCCGAATGAGTGTTTATGTTTCGAATTTTTTCCGCCAGAAATTGTGAATTCTAATTGACACCATAGTTAATTGCTGAAAAATCCCTAGAAAACTATCAAATATATTAATGTTAAAAAAAATTCTGGTTTCGAAATACCGAAACACAATTACTCCTGATTCTATGAAGAATTTCTCCTGAACATATTGAAGACAAACTGGGCAGACCTTTTTAGACTCTTTTTTTCCTTTTGTAGATACTTCCGAAAAAATTCATATGTTTCAAGGCTGATCAAAGAGTAAAACAATTTCGTAAATACTCGAACTTCATTTTTGATGGCAAATTTAAATAAGTGGATGCCAGCAAATAGACTCTAAACTGACATTTAAAAATTCGCTGTGCCTGTAATTTAACTGCAAGTGTGCAAGCAAATAAGTTACAATCGCTCTTCATAGTAACAGAAGAATTAGCATATTTACATTTTTATAACTTATAATCAAAACAAAATCAATCAAACTGTAACAAAAAAAAAAAAAAAAAAAAAAAAATGTAAAGTTTAACCAAAAATTATAAGCCTTAACGCCACAATAGAGTTCATTGTTGTAAAAATTCAGCCGCAAGTAAAGCATTTTAACCGTAATTGAGCGTGTAATATAAGTGCATTTTTTATGTTAAAAAAAAAAAAAAAAAAGTAAACATATATCAAAATTAAAATCCGACAATGTGCAGCATGAAAAAAAAAAAAAGTAAATGCGGAAGCAGATTAAGCAGTCGCCTTCCAAAATAAGCCATACGTATTCTTATTTTAAATTACTATTATTTATTAGCAAACAGACCGCAAGATTGATCCTTCGTTTTGGCAACCCATACTCGTTTGTATTGTAGAATAAAGCAGACATGACAGATGCAACGAGCCAGAAAAGATGCATAGAGATATGCAAAATCAGCTGCTCGAGAAAGTGCTTTATCATTGTATAAATAGGCTCGAATTTAAAATTTTCCATACGAGTAATTCCCCCTTCCATCCTTATCCCTTTATCATCATTAAAATAATGAAAAGGGAAAAATATACCCTGAATGTTTCTCGAATTTTAAATAAAGCATAATTTTTCTTGGATAAAGCGTTAGATTTATTATTATTATCATCATCATTATTTATTTATAGAATATTACTATTAAGAATTTTTTTTTTTTTTTTTTTCTTACCTCAGTATGAACGTTATATTTTATCAATAGTGTTATACAAATATTTAGCTTATTTCATTATTAAGTGCATTTCATGTGTTAAGAAATTCTAATTAAAAAAAAAAAAAAACAATCAGGGTTCCTACACTATTTCAAGAAAAGAAAATCCTGACTTTATTACTGAAATTTCCTGACTTTTACATTAAATTTTAAAATAAACTGAAATTCATTGTAGATATGCAACGTTTTGGTAAAATATGTAGCTGATCAAATATTCGTATTTTTCAGTGAAAAAAAAAAAAAAAAACATAAAAAACTTAATGGCACTGAACTCACATTGGTATTTACTTTAAAAAATTCTATATGTATAATAAGATTTAAGAAGGAAACTTTGTTTCATAAATTGCAGTACGAATTCTTGCACCAAGTTTTCATCTTTGCTTTTTAATGTTATACTATTTATTAAAGTAATAAATACATACCAAAAACACCAATTTTGTCATGCTAAGAAATTCTATTAGCAGGGTTTAATCCAGCTTTTTAAAAATGGTACCCCATTTGTGAATTTATAAAATAATTTGTGAAAAAAATCAAGTAAGTTTGTGAAAATAATGCTTCAGAACAATTAACCAAAATGCGCAAAGACAGAGTTTTTTTAAATTTTAAAAAACATTTAAAAAATAAAATGGAACAGTTGTAAGATAAATATATATGTTGGCCAGTTATTTCTTATGCATAAGATAAGAAGGTGTTTACTTAGATATTTACCATTTTCTCCAGTAAATATCCAAACTGAGGGTATTTTTATATGTTTGAAGCAGTGAAGCTTATAAAAATGTTGCTGAGAAGTGATAATTGACTTTGTGAAAGTGCTGCTTTGCTGAAGATTGATTTTGTGAAGGTACCTCAATGCAAAAAGTTGACTTTGTGAAGGTACCTCAATGCAAAAAGTTGACTTTGTGAAGGTACCTCATTGCCAAAATTTGACTTTGTGAAGGTACCTCATTGCCAAAAGTTGACTTTGTGAAGGTACCTCAATGGGGTACTAAATTTGTTCTGGATTAACCTCTGATTAGTAAATATTTTTTTCCTATTGCTATTGAATTATTGGAAGAAATTGGTTGGAAGACAATAATGTCAGATTTAGAAATTGAATGGCTAAAAAAGCATAATAAACTGCACTATAGATGAGGAATAAGTGGGTTAGAAATTTCAGTGTAAACTCTCTGCATTTTTCCTGAAAACTATTTCAGATTTTTTCCTAAGCTCAAATTTTTTTTTCTCAACATTTTAGTTCAGATTTGTTATTTCCTGACCTTTCAACCAAGATTTGCTTTTTCCTAACTTTCTCCTGACTTTTTAGCCCAGTTTTGCTTTTTCCTCACCTTTGCAGGTTTTTCCTGACCCGTAGGAACCCTGAACATAATGAAGTCGTCAATGCATCTGTTTTAGCAGTTCAGTTTTAGCAGTTAACGATTATGAATGTTATTGAAAATGTTAGTAATTTTTTTAAGGTATTCGAAATTCCAGAATAATTGGGAATTATATATCATTTGACATTGTTGTATAGTACTTTATTTTTTCCCTCGTTACTGAAATTGTTTCTGCAGGAGTGCGGACTAGGAACTATGACATATAATTTCTATAAACGGACGTTTAAAATCCTGTAAAATTATTAATACTTTTTTTTTTTTTTTTAACTCCTCTTGTATCGTACATCATGTAGATAAAGAAGAAGAAGAAGAAAATAAAAAGATTTATTACAAAAGGTATCATGCGCATGGATTTTCTCCAATACAGAAAAAGTGATATCATTTTTAAAGAATTGAAAGGCGTATTTTATTTTATTATTATTATTATTATTATTATCATTTTTTTTTTTTTTTTTTTTTTTTTTTTTGTGGTTTTTATAATTTTTTTTATATTTTCTTAAATAGCATTAACGTCTATATAATGTGTAACGTTTATTACTATTATTATTAAATGCCTCTAATCCAATTAAAAAAATAAAAAAACTCATAATAATTTTTGCAGTTTGTAAATTTTATAACAGATTTACGATTTTGAAATATATTTTTGAACTATATTCGACTATGTAATCCTCCTAATTTCAAAATTCAATTCAATTCCCTCAAACACATAGATAATAATATTTAGGAATATAACCTTTCCTTTACTGATTTAAAGTCTTTGCAATTATTATTACATTTAAACTTCCATAAGAGTTACAATGAAAAAGAATCCTTATGTTAAATAACCTTAATGACATAAATTTATTATCACCTTCTTATTTTAGTAGTAGTAGTAATAATAGTATAGAATTTCTATGGAACGTAATAATGTTAACAGTAACACAAATATTACATCGTATTTTCGCATCATAATTGGAAAATTCCATCATCGCTGAAAACTGAGGAATCTAATAACAAGAATCTATGAATAATCATTTTTGTTTAAGAAAAGAAGATTCCGAGAAAGTTGTTAAAGAATTGAAGCATTACCTAATGTTCATACAATGTGAATTCATTTCGTAACAGAAAAGTGAAAATCGTACTGGACCAGTATATGAATTATACATTTGTGAGCTTAAAAAGTCACTGGAGTGAAGCATGAGAAAAATTGTGGATAGTTGATGAAGCAGAGAGAAACATCACGCTCTAAGTTCATTGGTATGATTTCAACATACTCTCTTTGATAAAGGAATTAGATTAAGATTTAATTTTCAAAATCTCAATAAATATGAAATAGAGAAAGAAAAGTTTAAAGCCTTTGTGAATGTAACAGAGTTTGTTTTCGCTCACAATAGGAATTAAATGACTATATTATATTTTATTACTTTTGTTACTTGTTATATAATATGGTACAGAAAGTATTGTTTTGTGGGTAAATTTTCTAAATTCAGATCTTTCTATATTTACACATTTTGAGATAACCTGAATAAAAAATCATGTTTTGAGCGGTTGGCGTTTACAGTGTGGTCTGTTGTCAGCATAACTCAAAAATAAATATCAGCGGAAGGTCCAAACTCAATATTCTACATGTATATCATATGGGAAAATTGGATAAATGGTTCGTGTGCACGGATGTACAAAAGTATTCAAATATATTACATTTATGGGCGAAATTTCTGGTAGGCACAGTTTAATACATTTACACTGCACTAAAATAAATAAATAAATAAAATTGATATACATTCATGCAGCAATTATTTAAATAATTTTAAATAAATTTTAAAATTTAATAAAAATCTTAAATGTTTTATGAATGTAGGTACAAGGGTTGAGGAAGCAATAGCCCCTCGCCCCCCCCCCCCCTCCTTACAAAGAAATTTTTGTCAATTAAAAAACTATTTCTAAAACACTTTGATCAGTTGCTTAAAATGCACAATATGTTTAGATATAATATCCTTATGTTACACCTTAAACTATAATAATTATTTTAAGACTGAGCCGGTTATAAACGATTAATCAGTCCGATTAATCGATCAGTGCTTACTTCCGGTCAATTTTTTAATCAAGTTAATTGGTCCTATTAACTCGATTAAAAGTTTCAAAAACCCGATTTAAATTTATAATTTTTTCAAACTAAAAAACTAGCTATTATGAGAAAACTATAAAAGAAAAATAATTAACTGTAGAGGAGTTAAATTCATCCGAACGGGGAAAAATATCAACGTTAACACTTGTCTCAGAACTTACGTTTGGCTATTACTAAAACAAACATGGAGACGAATTTTATTCTTATCTTTCATCTATATAAATAAAGAGAAGTGTGTGTGTGTGTGTGTCTGTCTGTCTGTCTGCGCTCTGGTGCTCACACTACTGATCGCAGAGCTTCCAAATTTGGCATATAGGTACCTGGGACCCTGCAGGTGTGCACCTCATCGAGATTTTTTCGAATTTCGAATTTAAATTTTTTAAATTAATGTTTTTTCGATTTTAAATATTGGCTTTAATGCTTCATTTTTCATAAATTTAATTCTTTGATTGTAATCGCCTGCGCATCTTAGCAACGGTTGTTATGCAATTTATTTTTATTTAATACATTCATTTGAAGGCGATTTTTTTTTCTTCTTTTTTTTTTTATTATTATTATATTTATTGAAAATCAAATGGTAATGCAATATAAATAAATTGTTATGTTTATGTATAATTTTTATAGTTTAACAACTTTTTATTTTTCATTTTAAATTAATTCCTTTAAAACAATTTTTTTTTTATTTATTTATAATATTTATTGGGGGAAAAAATGGTAGTATATAGTGGAAAAGGATTAAACTGATTAAAATCTATTTGTTTTTCATATATTTAATTTCTTTTAAAAGAAAATATACTTTTTAATTTATTTTGTTATACTGGTCGGAATCAAATCGTAATACAGTGTGAATAACGGGGGCTAAAAAACACATGGTTCAAAAACAAAAACATGTAATAGATGCTGAGATACAGTCATCATTAAAATCGTAGTTCTTAAATAACAGATGATCCGCATGTCTTCGATAAATACCCTTATTGAAGTGCCCGGGAAAGACCTTTTTGCAGACAGTGGGAACTTGGATCCCCCGATGCAGCACGGGCGGAAAAAAGATCTGTCGTAGGCAGCGGGTACTCGAAGCAAGGTCTAGAGCAATTTCTATGTTTATTTATTTATTTACTTATTTATTTATGTATAAATTATCATTATTTTTATTATTAAGTTTTTATTTGTAATATGATGTAAAAAATAAATACTGATCCAATTCTTTTGAAAATTCATTTAAATATAGTGACCAGCGAAGCGGGCGTAGCTTGCTAGTTATTATGATATGAAAGAGTATAATTTTATAATAAAATCTTTAGGTTAATTTTATGTAACATTTTTAAGAATTTAAAATTTATTTTTTGAGATTATTACATATCAATAACTATTATCTTATTATAGTTGAAGGATCTTGTAAAATTGTATCTATGACATTTTTATGGTCTTTTTTGTGTATCATCTATTATCTGGAAATTAAAAAAAAAAAGAAAAGAAAAGAAGAAAAAATCTTAGGAGAATTTTGCTTGTCGTTCAAAAAAAAAAAAAAAAAAAACATATAAATAAAAATTAAGACCGATTAAAAATCAAATTAATCAACCGATTGATCGATTAATAAATTACGATTAACCTAGTTAAAACTTTTAATCGATTCCTATCCCTACATAACATAGTACTGTAAAAGAATGTGCCAGATAATTTTTTGTTATAAATGACATTCACTCAACATTATCATTTTTAATTCAGCTATGTAATATTGGAAAGAATTTCATAATCCATACGTGATAAATAGCTTCCTTCCTTTTTCTTTAATAATGCATGTATCTTTCTTTCTTTCTTTTTTTACCCTACTAGTAAAATCCTTATTTATGTTACCTCACTTTTTTGTAGTATTAGCTTGTTTCATTTGAAAGTAAAATCGTTGTTAGGGTCATTTCTTTTTTTTTTTTTTTTTTTTTTCCTTCTTCTTCTTCTTCTTCTTTTTTGAGATTGGAAGTAGTAGATATTTTGGGTTGTGTAAATAATCGATGAAATGATATCGATAAACAATCCCTTGAAACAACTTCTTCGTTAAAAAATGCATCTATCGATATAATAATGTCTAACGGAAAAACATGGCTGAATTACTCTGCATAA
The DNA here is from genome assembly GCA_963930645.1 of Salticus scenicus. Taxonomy (NCBI): domain Eukaryota; kingdom Metazoa; phylum Arthropoda; class Arachnida; order Araneae; family Salticidae; genus Salticus; species Salticus scenicus. Next base: position 78,509,494 of record OZ005653.1, read on the forward strand.
AGATTTATTTATTTATTTATTCACGCAACAATGAATAAGGGGTTTCATTTTAAAATCAATCATCAAAACTTTCCAAGAAACTTACTCTGAAAGATGAAAAAGAAAAAAAGATAAAGATAAAAAGGAAAACTTAATAATTTAACGAATATTTTAAAGAAAGTCTTAAAGAAAGGAAGAAAGAAAAAGATACGATGAATTTGAGCATAGATTTTCAAGTAAAAGTAGTTATGAATCAGGAAATACACTAAAATAGTGAAATGGTACGTCCGTTGGTTTTAATGATATACAAGCACATTGGTCTTATATTAAACATCTTTTTGAAATGTAAACTTTGGTCGGCGCAGTACATACATTTTTCCTTCAGAATTAATTCATCTCTAATACTTTACTAAAATGAGTTTGCGTTTTGCGAAATTCATGGAGATAAAGAGCAATTAATACCATGGCATGACGTTTATTTATGCAACAGAACCTGTGCGCGTGCATTCTTTGACATAAAAAGAAATACATTTATTTACATGTGTTACAATTGTAATTAATAAAACTGGAATAAAAGGACTGAAAATAATTGAATTAATAAAACTGAAGTAAAGTTTTGTTCCAATTTTATTACAATTAACAAAACTGAAACAAGCCTTTATCAGAAATTAAATTTACAAATTAATCTTCTGTTAAATTTGGCAACATTTATTTATGTTCTTTAATATATATATATATATAATGATTTATTAAGCATAGTAAAAGCCAAGCAACAGATACAAAATCACTAAAACCACAAATGCCAATAAAAATGAAAAAACAAAATTATGTAGGAGAAGCTCAGAAAGGTGAAAAAAAATTATCAGGGGATAAAGTAGGGGAGACTGGGGAGGGTTGACCCTATGGGAGGCTTGACCCACCTTTCCTTACTCTGCTATTTTTAGTTTTCAAAAACTTCCAACACATGGCAGCACATCCTACTGATGCAAGGTAACAGCCATGTTTGTTTGAAAGCTATACCATGCTTGTTATTTGAACAAGCTTGAAATTTGTGTTTTCGTCATCAAAAAGTAAGTAATTTTGATTAAATTTGTAAGGCATTGTGCAAATATTTTTAATCAAATATCAGAATTCAGATTTATATGATTAAAGTATATACCTTAAGCTAATATGTGCTATAATTAGTTTTGCTAAATAACTGTTTAATTCCCTGATTTTTTTTTATGAAATTGCAAATGGCTATTAAGGGAGGCTTGACCCAGATTATATAAGGGATGTTTGACCCATGGGTCAAGCCTCTCTTATATATTTCTTTGTTATTGTGAACTGAAAATATTAATTCACCTATTATTTAATTGTATAAAAAATATAAAAAAAATGATTTTTGTTTTATCATGTACCATTCTTTTACCAAAACACAAGCTGTTGGGCATTCCAGTTGATGGATGACATCCAAAAACTTTGAAGTGTTTTTAACACATTTTGCAAAGTATACAAAAGTATACGCATAAAAAGGTTCTTATCAAACTTGATAATCATGAAAGTCATGTATCTCCCAAAGGTTTGCAATTTTGCAAAGATAAAGGAATTGAACTCTTAAAATTGCCACCGTATACAAGTCACAAATTGCAACCACTCGATCGATGTGTGTTTGGACCCTTTAAGGGTTTCTACAATGAAGTGTGTGATAACTTTATGGTGAGTAATCCAGGAAAACCAATTGGACTTTACGATATTCCTGAACTCATTAGAAAATCGTATCCACGAGCTTTCACCCCCATAAACATTCAAAAAGGATTCACTGTTACGAGAATATTTCCTTTTGATTCAAGGATTTTTACAGAGGCAGATTTTATGGCCTGCAGTGTGACAAACCGACTTGAGCCAACCGATTCTCAGACAACACAAATTGGTCAACATGATATTCACAACCTTGCATACGAACAGAATTTTCCAAGTTCTTCGGAAATTACTCCTTCCTGTACCTCTCAACCTAAAAATAATTTATCTCTCATTCTTGAAGATTATATTCCTCATAATAGTAGTTCACAAGTAACTTCTTCTACTAGGCTCACCTGTCAGCCAGAAATTGAAAAATCTGCATCTTTGACCCTGAACAGATTCGATCTTTCCCGAAAGCTGGAACACGAAAACATAACTATAAAAGAAAACAAGCAAAGTCCTGAATATTGACAGATACCCTAGTTAAAGAATAAATAGAAAATGAGCATGCACTGAGAGCATCGAAGAAACGACCATCTGTCAAAGCTACTACCAAACGATTTTCTAAACGGAAATTTTTTAATCCAGTTGAAACCTCGAGTGATGAGGATGAAGAAATCCCTCATGTGTCAGACAGCAGTGAAGATGAGTTTGTGATATCAAAGTCAATGTCAGAAGGAGATTTTGTGATGGTAAAATTTGTGAGTCCTAAAACTGGTAGGCCTAATGCATCTCAGTTCGTAGGAAGAATAATCAAAGAAAGTGGAGAGAGAGAGAGTTTGTTACATTTTTACGCAGCACTGCTGAAACAAACTACTTTATTTATCCAGAAGCGGAAGATATATCTGTTGTTTCAATGAATGATATGATAAAGTTACCAAATCCAATATCAGCTGGAGGAACTGCAAGAGTTGCATTATGTTTTTATTTTGACTTTGACTTTTCTGAGTATAAGTGCTGCTAACTATTCGTTATTATTTAACATTTCTACCTTTTTTCAACAAAGCTTAATGGCAATGACTATTTTTAATTTAAGAGTTGTTTTAGTAGTGTGAACGTGTTCTTTTATATAATTTTTTCAATTTACACTTTAGAAATATTGCTACTTCATCAACTATAACTTTTATTGTTATCATATTAATTTCATTGCTAAATTTTCTTAAATTTTAGGACTAGCTTAACTTCGTTCATAAATATTATAATATGTGAATATTGGTGGGTCAACCCTCCCATTGTGTGGGTCAAACCTCCCATATGTGGGGAGCCTTGACCCAAAAATTCTGCTTCAATAACATTCATTATTTCTCCTTTCTGTTGCAAAGTATGAAAATTTTTTATGTATGTTATGATAATAGAATATATCAGGTATGAAATGGTGTACAAAGTTTTTTTCTGGAAGTAAAATTTTTTTCTCTAAAAATGTTTTTGTAAAAAATGGGTCAACTCTCCCCAGTCTCCCCTACACATATTTAAAGAAACCAAATTTATTAATTAACAGCCTGTAAAACAAACGAAACAATAAACTAACTCAACAAAATCTTAACAGAAAAACTTAAACTGAAACGAAATTTATGAAAAAATAATTTAAGAAACTTAAGAAAGGAAGGAAGGAGGCAGGCGGCAAGACTTGTGACTTTCCTGTGGGGTTAAACTAGTTTCACGCCGGCAACACTCCCCCAGCCTGCCAAGACCAGAATAGGAGTCATATGGATTAAAAAGAGCAAAATTTCATAGCATATAAAGAATAATGAAACTATGAAGCAACAATGAAAATTATTGATTACTATGTGCTTAATAGTATGATTAGAATTTTGTTTAAGATTTCTAAATGATCCAGATCCAGTGACAAAATACACTATCGCAAAATTTCACAACACAAGAATACATAATTTAAATAATTAAATAGTAAATAACACATTGAAAAAATTATATATATATATATATATATATATATTTACAATAAGTAGTTTAAAATTTTATAATAAATTAAGAGAATTGTTAGTTATATGTGTAGTTTTTTACAAGTATTTTATTTAATTATTAGCATATGCACCCGTCAAAAATAATGGAAACCTGTTGTATATACACCATTTAAAGAATGAGCAGGGCTACTGAAAGTCAGTCAAATCTATTGCTTTCTATTTGATAGTGATGCTTTTTAAATTAAATGTATCACTACTATAAAATTTTACATTTCGGTCTCACGGTTTTAAGCATACGTGTTTATCATTATTGTGATTATTCAGGGTTCAAACTCAAATATGGGAATAAAATACGCTGAGTTTTCCCTGAGTTCCCAGACAATTTTCAAGATAATATTAGCGACATATTACAAGAAACGCTTCTCTAGACAGGACAAAGTACAGCTACTTCCACTGTATGATGTCATATTACAGCCGATCATGATAGAAATTCAGGTAGAAATCATTATTTACATGCGTATTTCCCCAATACTTAATCATTTAAATTTTGATACGAAGCTAAACAAAACAAAAAAAAAAAAAAAAAAAAAAAAAACATAACTTGAGGGGGGGGGGATTGTTTTTCCAGGTTTTATAACTGATTTTCCCTGACTTTTAATGAAAATTTTCATTTTCCCTGACTTTTTCCTGACTTTTTTTAGCAAATTCCAAATTCCCTGAGTATTCCCTGTTTTCCAGGTTTTTCCTGATGAGTATGAACCCTGTTATTATTTAAAACAATTTATCATATGTATATTGCAAAACTAATTTTATTATTTTAACAAAGTTTTGAACAAGAATTTTAAAATTTCAAACTTACCGACAAGAATGATATGCACATAAATTCAGTTAAAAAAAAAAAACATACCTAAAAAGAAAGAAAAGAAATATTTTAATAAATGCAGTATATATATTTCCACATTTCATAAATACATTTCATTTAGGTTAAACTTCGTTTGGTAGTTATATAGCTATAACTTTTTTTTTTTTTTTTTAATTAAATTTTACTTTCTTTTATTTATTTATTTTATATGAATCCCTTACTTCTTTATAAAGAATCATGTTTTCAAAATAAAACAAAATAAATACAGTTATAAATTTGTCTTAACTAAATCAAGGAATAAATCTAAAACAACAAGATATTGCAGCAATAGCTTTAATAATAATAATAAATAGGAAATGGATGTTTAAGGTAATTCTCCAATGTACATGAATCAATCAATAAATAAATAACATAAAAACAAAATAAATAAAACCTACAATAATACTTCAGTAATGCTATAATAATAATGATAATAATAATAAAAACAACAATAATAATATAAACTAGTATGTTGTGGCAATAGTAACAGTTTTAAATATAACAATATTTGATTACAAAGAATTCTTATTTATACGAAATTTTGTCCCGTTACAATGTTAAAAATCATGGGAAAATCGGACAACAATGTTGCACAAAAATCTGCGCCAAAGATGATGTTGCATCAATGCGCCAAAAGTTGACAGACACTAAATTATGTTAAGATGCAGTTGACACTTCGGGAAATTCTGCGCATTATTTCCTGATCTAGAGCTATCACAAAAACTTTGTCCCACAGACATAATTTCAAAATGGTCAGGTTGAATTTCAAAATGAAACAGGAATTTTTACGAATGTAATATTTTTTTCTTATGAATATAGAATACAATAAAACGATTTAGAATTACAAACACATAACGGAAATAATAACAACAGCAACAGCAACAACGACAGTAATAATAACAATAATAAACACATACAATCTAACAAGACATTTTTTATAAAAGGGAAATAACGAATATTTAAATTAAAAGGAAGAATTTTAGATAAGAAAACACTGTTTTTAAGACATATAATGTAACATACAAGGAAGAAAACAAAATGAATTATTAGGCAAATATCATATTATCATTTTTTTTTTTTTCCTTTCTTTAATGATACAAAAGTGCATAGATATGAATGAAAAATACGCAAAAACGATTCATAATAACACTGACATTTTTCGCAGGTTATTCCTTAAGAATAAATAAGCGAAATAAAGTAATATTTGCAAACTTACATAAAAGTTAATTTATAGTGTTATCAGTTTTTATTAAAGATCATGCAGTGGTATTAATGATTAATTCATGTAAACAAAAGAAATTTCACACAAAATTATGACAAGAAAAAAACCTAGTACAAACGCTAAAAAAAAAAAAAAAAAGAGAGAGAGAGAAAGAGGGGGGGGGGGGGGCTTAATGAAAACATTTACTTCGTAACCAACTAATTTCTAAGTGCTTTTCAAATTTACATAAAAGTTTGTTTATCGTTATTAATTTTTATTAGAGATCATGCACTTAAACTGATGTTTCATTAATTGTTAAATGTACGCGAAAGATATTTCCTACCGAAAATTACGCGAAGAAACAGCCACGTACAAACGCTAAAAAGGGGGGGGGGAGAAAAAAAATCTGGAGTGACTCCACTCGACTTTCCGAACATTGAGTAATTAACAGTTTTGTAGATAAAGTAAAGAAAGAGGAGTTGTTAAACAAACAAAAGAGAGAAAATCATAGTGTTTGAGTATTTTTCGTCATATATTACACGATGTTTTATTTAACGCTACTGAACTTTGAGCCCATAGATCATAATGATAAAGAATTTTTTGTTGTGTCCCTGTAAAAACCTATAAATGCATTCACCAAAATGCTTATAGTTAGTGCAACAGTGATTTATAATATTCATATAAATTTTCAGCTCAGATTAATAAAGCGCTTAGACGCTATCGCACTTTTAAAAATTTGGCCTCATAGGCCATAATGATAAAGAATTTTTCCTGGCGTCCCTGTAAAAAAAACTATAAGTGTTAGATTCACCAAAATCAATAGGGTTCGTACTATGGTGACTTACAATATACGTACCAACTTTCAGACAAAGCGTTTAGACGCTAGCGTGTTCACTCACAGACATACACACACACGTACATACATTATCGTAAAAATAGTGAAAACGGACTCAGGGAACCTCGAAACGTATAGAAACATCAAAATCTCAAATTCGAATTTTTGACATGATTACAATACTTTCCTCACTATAGTGTTCGGAAACTAAAAAAAAAAAAAAAAAAAAAAAGGGGGGGGGGGAAGCTATGGATAATTAAAACATTTACGCAATAATGAGTGAATTGGATATTAAAAGAATATTATCTGTAATATTTTAGTTACACCGTATTTCTTAGGTAATTTATTTCAAAATTAACAAATGATTTCTAAATGTCTGTTATAAAATATAAAAAAGAAGAAAAAGAAAGAGAGAAGCACTGGACAATATAAAGAATCTTTAAATACTTATTTACCATCTTCTAACATTTCAAAAACACTTTTAACTCAAACCCGATGAGCATGGTTGCAAAATACCCTTTAGTTAAAAATGTATCAGACATATTTTTCCAGACTACCTACATTTTTTTTTTTTTTTTTTCTTTGTTATTTTGTCCATTAGGACATCCTAGAAATGAGACTAAACAATGACGAAACTTCCTTCAGGGTTTAACAATACATACACAAACTAAATATCAATTAAATGGAGTTGATGGGAATTTCATAAAACGTAATCAAAACTTTCTTGCAAGAGATTGGTATCTTCGAAATTTCTTGCATAATTCTAAGATATTATTTAAGTACAATATTTCGAAATAATTAAGGGAGATTGAAAACGGAAATGAAAAACTTTCAATGTCAGGAGAAGATAGAGGTCAAATAGTATGAAGAATTTCCTTAAATAAATAGAGTCTTGCCTAAACTGCGTTGAAGGGGAAAAAAAAAAAAAAAAAAAAAAAATGAGAGTTGTTTAAGTAAATCGTATTTTGTAACAACTCGATTATTAAAAATTTTTTAGATACAGAAAATGAAATTCATATTCTTAAGTAAATTAGAAATGACTGTAAATGAAATTAATTAATAATAAAATAGAACGAGGATGATAATATAATATTTTGATAAATGTAAATAAATAAATATCTCGGGCGTAATAATTGTATAACTGTTTTCATCACACGAAACAATTCATATAACTTTTTTAGGTTTTGGTGATTACACGTATGCTATCTAATAAATCTAATTTAATTTTTCTCCCCCTTCCACCACCGATTCACATCAACTTGAACATTTCTATTAAACTAATTAATTCATTAAAATTTGTTAATATACTTTGAATAAATGAATAATATCAATTACCAAATTTCTAATCTTTTTAATCCCACCAGTGGCCGAGCGTTTCTGTTTTTATAGCTGGCCATCGAATTCGAACCCAGGTCGCTTTAATCGGCCTAGCCGTTCAAGGTTTTTCGTGGCTTTCTGTGAAAGTCGCGTAAGTATGGTCTAGGATGTCTTAGAAGCCCCCCACCACCAAACACACACACACACGCGCGGGAACACGGCTATGTTCCTTAAATAGATGATCAGTCTTAACACAAATATTAGGCTTGTAACGGTTTATCTTTTAAGAAATCATTTATTTAATATTGTAAAAAGTATTATAATCTTAGGATTTACTACCCGATCCTTTCCAAAAATTATTTATTCACATTTGCAAGTACAGAATTTAACAATTTCACTCTTCTATATCTCATTATTTTACTATTAGTACTTTAGTACTATTTTACTTAGTACTATTTTACTTTATTTTGTTAGTATTTACTTAGTTTTACAATTTATTCACTGTCGGCAAGTACAATCTTACAATTTGGTTTCCATTTTCTTTCACAAATTATTTTTTCACTTCGCAAATATCTAATTTAAGAAAAAGAAAAAAAAAAAGAAAAAAAAAACTGTGTTTTAATTATTTAACCATCGACAACAAGTACTAGTCTTAGGATTCATTTTTCTATCTTTCCATGAGTAAACAATCTATACGAAAATCCCCCCCCCCCCCCCCCCCGACAAAATTATTTACGGTCGGCAGGAAAATTATTGAAGCACATATGCACTCTTTTCATATATATATATATATATATATATGATTGCTAATTTTTATCATCAACTTACTTTTTTATAAGCAGTATAGGATTAAGATCATGTCTTGACAAATATTTACTTAATAAAACAGTATTAGGTGTGCATCTTTTAAGTAGGAATTATTTCTAGTACTTCAATAATTTTGCTGCCGACTGTAATGTCACACCTTTCACACACTTCTTTTCTAATAGCAAATGAAAGTCATTCCAACGAATCATCAGACTCAATGGGATTTTCGTAGACACCTTCTATAACCCCATACGGAGAAAAAAAAAAAAAAAGGTTATTAGCCAATTTTGATCAAAGTCCGTGTTGAAAATAATGATTATAGCCAGCAAGCCAATTTTATTTGCCGGTATGCGCAATGTACCACCTCAACGGGGAATTTCCAGATCAGTTTCCTCCACCAAATTTTACATTTTTATCAGGGTTTTTTTAACACCCTACATAAGCTCAGTATTTACAAACCCTTTTATTATTATTAAGATTAAAAACTATTAAAAGTTTAAAATTATAAAACATTTCACGTGTATAAATAATATATAAAAGGCAACAAACCACTTTAAAACACGTAGATAAAATATTTTTATTAAAAACTACACAAAGCTTTTTGTGTAGGTAGTTTTTAATAAAAATATTTTATCTACGTGTTTTAAAGTGGTTTGTTACCTTTTATATACCTTTTATTATTATTATTATTTATTTACATTTGGCAAGTATCTAATTTTACAATTCGCATTTTTATTTTGCTAAGTGTGTTTTATTCATGTTTAAGAAGTAAAGAATCTTTATTATATATATATATCTTTTTCAAAAATTATTTACTTATCATTGACACCACATAATCTTAGGATTTTCTAGCAGATCTCTTTCCAAGATTATTTATTAACATCGTGTAAGTACATAATTAAACAACATTTTCTATCTTTCTCGATATATATAATGTATTCATCGTTGACAAGTATATAATCTCAGAATTCACTAACAGATCCCTTTAAAAACTGTTCGTATCTGACAAGTATATCATTTCACTTTTCTGTCTCTTTTAAATTTTACAATATTTTACAGGAGTTAATACGACTGGATGAAAACATCATAGTTATTATTCAATATCCTTCTACTTAACCAAATGCGTTGTCACATAGCTTTACGACCTCATACTTAACGAATTGACAGCATAGTTTTGTTATTTTTTCTTAATTTTTTCGTTATATTCCCACGAAAAATTCAAAGGATGCCGATTACCAATTTCGACTTCAAATGCTCAGCCGCTAGTGCAGCACAATTTAATTCTTAGCAGCTTGCTTTTCGCTGAAGCATAAAATCGCTTTTTTAGCACTTGAAGAAGCAAAGGAGACAAAGCAAGAAAGAAATGTTTAAATGCAGAATGCGAAGCGAATTGGTTTATTTAGATTAAAATTTATCATTAATACCTGATTCCCCAAAACGGCAGTTTAGCAAAACATTTACAACAGAGATTCAATCTTGGATACATTTCAGGTAATCCGCGTTTACGAGAGATTACAGGCAAAACAATGTACCATTATGTTTCATTGATGTCTTTACACCATTTTCTTTTACGTCGTCTTATCCTTAAACGATCTAAAGATCAATAAAAATAAAGTAAGTGGATGGTGAGGGAAATGGTATTCGAAAAATCTAATATTGTTTTAGCTAAATGATATTAAAAAGTTTAGTGGATCATGCATCTATGTAGGATGGTATGCAATTTAAAGCCAATTCCCCATTGTGTGGAAAGTCTCCGTGGAGGGTCTTTCTAAAGTATCCTCGGCCGTATTCACGCAAGCTTCGGAAGAAACCATGAAAAAATTCGAGCAGGACCTCTCGGCCACAGGTATGACATGACCTAGGTAAAATGGGAAAAAGATGCAGGGTTCATACTCAAATATGGGGAAAAAAATTCCCTGAGTTTTCTCTGGGTTCCCAGACAATTTTCCAGAAAATATTAGCGACATATTACAAGAAATGCTCTTCTAGACAAGACAAAATACAGCTACTTCCACTGTATGATGTCATATTGCTGCCGATCATGAAAGAAATTCAGATAGAAATCATTATTTACATGCGTATTTTCACAATAATTAATTATTTAAATTTTGATACGAAGCTAAACAAGAAAAACATAACTTGAGATAAAAAAGAAATTTGTTTTTCCAGGTTTTATAACTGATTTTCCCTGACTTTTAATGAAAATTTTTAGTTTCCCTGACTTTTTTTAACAAATTCCAAATTCCCTGAGTATTCCCTGTTTTCCAGGTTTTCCCTGAGGAGTATGAACCCTGAGATGTATACCTTCCCACTTTGCTGAATATTTTAGCCCCCCCCCCCCAAAAAAAAAAAAAAATAATAATAATAATAATAATAATAATAATAATAATAATAATAATAATAATACATTAAGCTACAAATAATTTGATGTTTTTTAGGAAAAAGAAAAACATGCCCTAAAAATACTATTTATTTAACATTAAAAATAATTAGCACAGATTAGATTAGTTCAATTTAGGTTTTTTTTTTTTTTTTTTTTTTTTTCTTTACACCATTTTAACCTCATTACTTTTCTTTTCATAACCGAAAATGGTAGTTTAATTTTTATTGCCACTAACCTTATTTGAATGATATCAGAGGGGGGAAAAAAATGGCGAGAATAAATTGATCATTTTTGGTTCATTTAACAAGAAAACGATATTCTGAAATTATACGTTCAAACTACTTTCAAAAGAAACACGCGTTTCAAACACTGTTAAAAACTACAAAATTGATGAAATAAGGCAAGATTATTATTATTAAAGATAAAAATTATCCCTTTGCACCACACAATGCTTACTTCGAAATAGAGATAAACAAAAATAAACAAAATATACAAATTCTTTAAAGGTAGAATAAGCAAGAGAAAAAATAATGCTAATAAGAACGAGTATCACAAATAAGTAAATCATTTAAAAATTTAACATTAAATATGCATTCTGCTAAAAGTAAATAGTTGTGTTTTAACATTTTTCTTCTAATTACTAATTTTCTAAAACAATTTTTCCTAATTGAAATATATATATATATATGCACTAAAAAAAAATTATAAGAAATAGAAACTTTTGAGCTTTTTTGTTTAATTTGATATTTAAAAAGATGTTTCTGAAAAAGAAAACATGCTATAAAAAGAAAAGGAATATATTCTATAACCATTTAATCAAATATCGATTAAATTGCAACTCTACCGAGAAAAAAAAAAAAAAAAAAAAAAAAAGAAGAAGAAGAAAATATTAGCTGTGTAATAAAAATATATTTCTTACACTTCGTCTGTGTAAAATTCATTCAATGCATGAGATGTAAAACTTAAAATATGAGCCAATTCACTTATCAATACTTTTTTTTTTTTTTTTTTCCAGAAATAGTCACGTGATATTTCAGGATTGAACATGCAAATTATTCCAGAAAACACACAAATCTCTAACAAAAAAAAAAAAAAAAAAAAAAGAAAGAAAGAAAGAAAAGAAAAAAAGAAAATTGTAAATATGTGGACAAGATTGCGCACTAGAGAGGCTTACATGCATTGGGAAAAAAAAAAAAAAAAAACTGAAGATTAACAAAAATTGTTTGTTCGCAGTTTAAATTTACATTCATAATTTAAAAAAAAATTCTACTTAATAATAATAACAACTTGTGATTGTTGTCGCAATATACAAATATTTTATTTGTCGCAATAAATAAAAATAGCAAACCCATGCGAAATTTTCGCAGTTTCTTTTCTTTTCTTTTCTTTTTTTTTTTTTTTTTTTTTTTTGTTATTATAATTATTATTTACCTTTAAATTTTGAAATTTATAAGTCTTACATCAATTTCAACATCCAATTAAAATTTTAATTCACCAGAAGACAAATTATTATTAGTTTTTGTGGAATCAAACTCTAATGATAGATAAACCAAATCATTCAAGTAAAAGTTTTAAAATAAATTCGTGTTTGACGACCCAGTTTTCATATTTCCCCAGGCAAGACAGCTTTAATAAAGGACCCTTATGGTGACTTTTAAATTTTTGTCCGCCATGTTGACGAGATGTCTTTTACTTTTTTATTATTACTTCCATTACCCTACTACCGTAGGTAATGGAAGTATTGTATTCGGTCTGAAAATTCGATATCGGGTTTTCACCTGATTTACACGTTTTAAGGTCCCCTCAGTCCAAAAAAGTGGTTTTTGGCAATTGGTCAGTGTGTATGTATGTGTGTGTGTGTATGTATGTGGAGAATCTTCTGGCTACTATAGCTCAGAAACTAATAAAGATAGAGCTACGAAATTTTAGAATTGAAATACGTCTGGTGTACAGATGAAATTTCCAAATTTTGGTGAAAATTGAAAAACCGGAAGTGGGACATCGGAAACCGGAAGTGGGACCCGTAAGTCCGTATCTCAAAAACGGCTCTAACGATTTTCTTCAAACTTGCTATATAAACACTCTGTTAGATGTCCTTTCGAATGATATAGTTGGTTAGTTCAGGAAAATTGATAGGCGTCCTGTATAAACAGCTCAATTTCAGGCCTTGCAAAGGCGTTCCTTTAAAAACGGTTGTACGGATTTTTTTCAAACTCGCCATTTTAACTCACTTTTAAATATGCTTTTGTATGTAATTATTGTTTTCCTGTCAATAATTGAGTTTAACCGGAAGTGGGACATCGGAAACCGGAAGTGGGACCGTAAGTCCGTATCTCAAAAACGGCTCTAACGATTTTCTTCAAATTTGCTATATAAACACTCGATTAGATGTCCTTTCGAATGATATAGTTGGTTGATTCAGGAAAATTGATACGCGTCCTGTATAAATAGCTCAATTTCAGGTCTCCCAAGGGCGTTCCTTTAAAAACAGCTGTACGGATTTTTTTCAAACTCGCCATTTTAACTCACGTTTAAATATGCTTTTGTATGTAATTATTGTTTTCCTGTCAATAATTGATTTTTTGTAAATGTTGGTATCTCAAAAATGGCTCTAACGATTTTCTCTTTAGGTCACTTTTATGTTTTGTGATCACATTATCTCTCAAAAATGCGTATAATACGTGTAATAGTGGGTAATGGAAGTCGTGTGGTTGTTTCACACCAGATTTTTTATTCATTTTGGCATAATTTTTTGTTAAAAACACTTAGTACCTATTTTGTTTATACTTTTTAAGATTACGTTTTTCAGTCAATTTATGATGAAAGTTGATATTTTGTTTATATCTTCAAAGTATTGCTTGTTTTAAAATGACGCTTTCAAGGATTCTAAAGACGCAACTTTTAGAAATATTTTTTTTTATAAATTTTTCTATAAATTTATCTCATCAGACAAATGTCGTCATTATTATTATTTATTTATTTATTTATTTTTTATATAAGGTTACTGAACCGAGTCTGCGTGCTTAAATATTACTTGTATGTTATTTTTTCTCCTCGCGTATTTTATCGTCAGTATCGTGTCGTTTCTACAAAATATAATCGTAACTGGTCCACGTTAGAGAAATATTATATAGATTTTACTGCCGTTTGTAATGGATAAACAATATAGAAAAACGAACAATATGTAATACGTGCAATTCTCATAACTAAAAAAGAAAAGTGTATTGCCGAAGTCATAAAAAGGCAAAGGAAAAGAAAAAAGAAAGAAAGAAAAGAAAAGGAAAATACAATATTACAGGGTTGGCAAGTTTCTTCCAAGGCGGAAAAAACCGCGGAAAAAACCATGGAAAAAACCGCCCGGAAGAAATAGGTTTCTTCCAAGCGGAAGAAATGGAAGAAACTGTTTTTCTTAAAAATTTATCCTATAAATTGCAGATTTGTAAGATACAATGGATGCATTGATCTTATAAACAACTTTAAGTAACTTTAAATATACCTATACAAATTTAATAACATATTTAGTTAATAATTATGAGTTTTTTTTTTTTTTATCAAAATGAGCTAATGAGCCACAGTATCTGATGATCACGTTCCAAAATGCTCAAAATCCAGTAAAAAAATCACTTTCAATTTAAACAGTATAAAGTTTTATAATTTAGAGAATTTTATTTCTTTAACTGGTAATAAATAATAATTTGGATCACTTGCTTATACTTTCTGATAAAACAGCTCTTAACATAATCCAGTTAATTAAATGTACTGTATTACAAAATGTCATCAAAAACTTTTATTTTCCTTAAAGTCACATACAGTACAGTCAACTTCCTCTAATCTGCAGATTTATAATTGCAAATCCTTCTAATCCGTAATTGATTTTTTAATCTAAAAGAAATTTACATCTCATATTTCAAAAAAATTCACATTTCTCACATTTTTACTTTTTATCACCATGTTTTTATTAACTTTGATTCTTGTTTATTTGTATGCTTGTATTGTTTGTCGGGTACAAATCTTGCTATCTATTTTTAACTAATTTCCCTACTAGCTAGACATTTGAAACTTTCACAGTAACTCAGAACCCGGTGACAACACAATACTTCAAAGTCAGATTTTCGAATAGTATACTTTTAATTAAAATATAAAAATAATAAGCTCTTAATAGCAATAAAAAAGCCATTAAAAAATGAGCTATAATTTAATTGTTGCCAAAAAAAAAAAAATTATGAGTTCATTTTCTTTCGACATAAAAATAAATACATTTAATTCAACGTGAATGTGAAAAAAATCATAAAATGTTAAATTATGCGTTTCACAAAAATTGACGTCATTATCAATTTTAAAATTTTATACACATTGATTAGTGCTAATGTACGATGCTAATATACGTTGTTCTAAAAGGAGTAATATTTTATTTTTAAAACCAACATATATATACATATTTTTTCCTATTATTACTTCACTGAACTGATTCCGCGTGCTTAAATATTTTTTAGCCTCACGTATTTTATTAATGACGTATCAGAAAATTTAAAAACATGGTATATAAAAAGTTTTTTTTTATTATAATATAATTATTTTTTGTCAAACTTTTAGCATAATCCTTACTTTGAAACACAAATGGGGAAGAGGGGGGGGGGGGAGTAACATTCTTATATTTATTATCCTGCTATTCATACAGACTAGCACTGAAAATAAACCACTATTACATGAACGTTTAACAAAATTAATCATCGATAAATATTATTTCCAGACTTTCAAAAATATTTTGTTTCGTATTTTTTTAAATATGTTTGTTTACATTTTATAGGTACCTATTATTTGAATATGCTTAAATTATTTACCATCCTATATGAATGTGATAGATTAGTTTTATTAATATTGAAGAAATATTTATTTTAAAATTTATTAAAAATCCTCTTTCTGTTTTGATGTCTATTTAATTAATAATAACTGACTTTGTATCTGCAAAAGAAAACTGTAAACAAAGGCAATGATCTCTAATTTGCAAATTCCTATTATCTGCACAACCTCTGGACAAAACTTTTGAGAGAGGGAGTTGACCGTAAAACAAATGAAAAGTTTTTTTGTAGTTCAATACTGCACTTTATTTTTCAACTTAAAATAGATAAATACAAACTATGGATTTTTTTTTTTTTTTTTTTTTTTTTTTTTTTAACCTAGAGAGCTTGCAGGACAGTTTAAAAGTAGGTATCTTACTTATTGATACAGTTCAATGGGTACCAGCTTTGAGTTTATACAAAAAATTGTATCCTTAAAAAAAAAAAAAAAAAGTGCAAATATTATGGCTAAAAATTCCATAATTATTATCACTTGTACTGTTTGAATGTATAATATTATGAGATAGTATTTATGCAAAAAGTTCTAAAAAATATTAGCATTGAAAAGTAAAAACCCATCACCTGTATATATTTAGTGTTTTTTATCAAATAACTTATTTTTCTAAAGATATTTTTAATATTAATTGAATTATAGTTTAGATTTGGCATTATATTTATACTTTGAGTTTATATAGTTCATAAATTTTAATTTTGAACATTTGTTTTGTCTTTTGGTTGGTTTCTTCCATTTCTTCCGGTTTCTTCCATTTCTTCCAGTTTCTTCCGGTTTTTTCCAGTGGGAAACTAGTTTCTTCCGGAAGAAACCCAACCCTGCAATATTACAAGTCAGATGCTACATTTTCACTCAAGTATTCACAGTCTAAAAAGAAGTTTCGATTATCTTTTAGGATGGCAATGCAATATCCCTTTCTGCGCAGTGCTGCCAGATCGAAGGAATTTTTTATTCAATCCCCACCACTAAATTTTAATTGTAACGGTTGGCTAAAAACTTTGAAAACTTCTTCGTGAAATGTCTTCGAATTTATTACACAACCGTTGCAATTGAATGTTGTTGGTGGATATTGAATTAAAAATCCCCTCAATCTGGCAGCACTGCTGCACTATTTACTTTAATCAGTAGATAACACTATGCAGCACATGAAGACAGGAAAGAAAAGATGCGAAGAAGCATTAGTTCTGTCTGTCAGAGCTAACTTAGTTACTGAACTAATTTAAAATGCATGAAACAGGTAGAGATGTACAATATGTGACAAAACGTCGAATAAAACAAAAGTGGGGTAGCCATGCATCGCAATTCCGCAGAGAAAATGAATTAACATTAAGGGTAGTATAATGACAATAAAATTTCAGCAACTGCCAACAACATAAAAATTCAATACTAAATTCTTTCCAGTTAGAAATTTCTATTTGCAAAGGAAAAATAATAACAACAATAATAATAAATAAATCTGGTTTACATTGTTAAAAGTTTAAGGAGCAAGGAGAACAGTTGAAAGGGGAAGATATGTGTGGTGTTGGAGATAAAAGTCAACTAACTGCTCAAAAGCCCAAGGCCTAGGTGAAATGCCATGTGTGCCTGTCTAAGGTTCCTAATCACGGTAGTTTCGCAGAACTCCGAACTGCTAGAAGGACGAGCGTGGCCTGGATTCGAACTCGGCACCTCGCGTCTTGTCTAAAAGCTTACAACGCAGAACCTTACGGCCATAATGATGGAAGGGAATACAGAATAAAAAATGCACAGACCAAAACTTTGACAATTTAAATTATTAGACAACTTAATATATATATATATATAATGTATTTTACAGTTTTTTTTTTTTTTTTTTTTTTTTTTCCCTCAGACAATATTCAATTTTATATTATGTTAGGATATTAAATACAAAATATTCTTGGAAAATTCAATGCAATTCGAAAAAGAAACGCAAATGAAACGGATTATATTTAATTTGTTGTTTGGAAAAAGAAGGAAAAAAAAAAATCAGCACAATGATTGCTGAAAATGATGACAAAGCTTATAAAAACTATTTGACATTATTACCTTATTCTATACGCAATAATAGAAAATATTACTTTCTCGATTTCCTTTTTTCGATGGAATTACGCGTGTTTAGAGTTCCTGAAAACGGTTTCTCAATTTCTAGAAAATGTCTACCTGTGTGTGTGTGAGTGACAAAAATTTTGTGGCAGCTCAAACTCGAGAGCTAATGCACAGAATCCCATGCAAATTTATATGTAGTTGCCTCTTGACATAAATTGCTTATCAACTTTTCGTGTAATTCGACCAAAAGGTTCCATTTTTTCAAAAAATTTTATAGCCGTATGGGTGAAAATTTTGCATAATACAGAATGAGAAGTATTTTTAACCAATCACTATAAAAGTATATATATATATATTTACTTTCACAATCAAACAGGAGGAATTTTTTTGTATAAGTTGAAGCTTCATCCTGTACCGCTTCTCCCTTGATGGTAAGTATCCCGCCCCCTGGTACGTGAGTAAATTTTCAGAAAAAGTACTTTTCAAAGGAATTCGTCAATGCCTTTAAAATGAATGGTGATAATTTAAAACCAAGTTATCTATTTTAAAAAATAAATAAAAATTAGAAAAAAGTTTTTACAATGAGCATAATATGTACTAGTTTTTTTCCAAATTTCTTGAAAAGAATGAATTAAAGAAAATTTACGATTTAAAATTGCCAATGTATGTAAGTGCTGTTCGGTAAGGAAACCTGATTAGCCCCGACTTCACATAAAATAAAACCAAAAACAGAACCGAAAACTTATCATTCTAGATACATTAGAGAATATTCATAATACTAAGAGCGTAAAGCGACCAGGCACTGAATAACAAATAGGCACGAGAAGCACATGCTTTCCCTTAAAAATTTTATAAGGGCCTCGAAATTAAGAAAAATAGGGGCTGAGATTGCATTTATATCATTTGACTACACTGTCTGATCATAAAAAGTGAAAAGAGACCCGATTATACAACAATCACTTGTAGATTATAGGACATTAATGAACAAAGCGTGTACAGTAAACATACATTTACAATGCAAAAAATTCATATAACATACATAATTCAGACTTTCAGGCAGTTTGCATTTTAGTGGCAACACTAAGTGAATTTAATTGTGTATTTTTTCTTCAGTTCTAACTAATTACCGTTTTTGTTTGATGCGAAAACCAGGGTTGGAGTTTTGGACGCCTGAAACTGGTTTTGGACAGGACAGGTGGTTTTTACCGTCAAAAAGTGTCTTAAACTGTCTAACACTGCACGAAACTGTCCTACAGTGACCAAAACCTAAAATCATATATATATTATATATATGTATATAAAAAATGCATTCCCTACATTTTCAATAGCAATTATAATTAGTAATTAAAAATATTTTATACTGAAAATCTGCCCTTTTTTAACTGAAAAGAAAATTTACAGTTTAGCAATAGATATAAAAAAAAATTAAATTTCAGTGATTTAAAAAAATTTCTCAGAATAAAAAATGTATGATAAAATATTCAAAACGAACAGTTTTGCCATTTTTTTTTTTTTTATACTTTTATAAAAGACTTACATATCCATGATTTTACTAAATTCTGTTTAAAAGTTATTTTATTAAAAGTTCTTTCATAAATTACATAGAATAAGAGATACCAAAAACAAATGTAATATAATGTTATAATTAGGCAATAAAGTCTATGTATCTTTTAAAATGGCAGATATGCCTACCCTCCCCCCCCCCCCCACACACACACACCACCACCAAAAAAAAAAAAAAAAAAAATCATTAAAATATGTACATTTTAATATTTTTACATACATATTTGTATATGTATAGTAAAAAATAATTTAAATACGTTTATGCAGATATTATATTTTTTATATTTATTTCAAGAAAATTTATTGTAATTACAAATATCAATGTTTGAGGCACAATTATCTACATTTTTCTATTCAAGCTTCAGTAATCATTTTTGCTTTTATATATTTTAATTTATAATTGTTACATGCATCTCTTACTAAATATATTATTAGAACAATGAAAAATACAGGAAAACATTACAAAATAACAAAATTGGCCCCAATACCATTCATGCAAATTCTTATGTAAAATGACCTCCTGAATCCAAATAAGATGTCCATTTTGTCCCATCACAAATCGTTTTTTTTTTTTTTTTTTTTTTTTTTTTTTTTGGGGGGGGGGGAGGGGGGATTTGATTTTGAGAGGAGTAAAGGATTATTTTAACGGTTAAATATCTTGTCTACAGAGGTGAAAAATTCTAAACTATGAACATTTGTAGCAAGGGAGAAATTTAGGGAGGGGGATTCGCCACTAAAATTAAAAATTGCATTTGTTATATTTTTATTCATCTATTTTTATTATTATTTATTATACCTTATATATATATTTTATTTTTAACAGTTAAAATAATCCTTTTCTACCGTTTAAATAACATTCATGGCTAAAAAACTGCCGGACAGGGATAATTGCGGGAGGGAGTGCCGTCCTGCTAAAACGGTGGGTGATTGGGCAAAATGGATGTCATATTCGGATTCAGGAGGTCATTTTACATAAAAAATCAGTAAAAATGATGTCGGGGCTCAATTTCTTTCTTTTTTTTTCTTTTTCTTTTTTTTTTTTTTTTTTCAGCGCAGTATAATTAATTTTTACAGTGTTTCGCTTACACTTTGTCGAACTTTCAAAACGAATTTATATAATTCCACAAACTTATCTACTTTAAAAATAAAAATGAAAATGAAATGAATAAATATTTTAATTCACATTATTTAAAAATAAAAATTAACCAATATCAAGATAAAAACTAGCACTACATTCCTAAATGTTTGAACTTTCGAAACAAACTTACCTAGTTCCCCCAATCCATGCAAGTCTCGACTGCAAACAGACAAGCAACAGGCTTCTGAATGAGTCACCGGAGAAAATACAAACAGAATCAAAACAAATACACCTACTAAAAACTGTTACTTCAATAGTTTCGTTTTCTAAAGTCACTAAGTCATAAGCACGGGCGTTCATTGACATCGGACCAAAACAAAGGCGCCAAACATGAATGACTTAAAAACATCAACAAGAAAGAAGAATGCCGCATCGACAGTGGTAATAATAATATTAATAATAGTAATAAAAATGCCCTTCCAAAAAAGATCTTCATTCAGTCAGTGACCTTGACCAGTGGAGTGGTTAAAGGGAAGTAGAAAAAAAATGTAACCTTGGATAATCGTAGAAAGCAGTTTCGTTGCAGTTATTAGAGCGAAGGAAAATATTTACCAAGATGTGTCTCAACTCTGAAGTGAAGCTAGAGCTCAAAGTAATATCGATCCCCTAAATCGCGTTTTCATCACATTGTTTAAAAATTCTCAAACACGTATTTATATTGATTAAAATAATTTTAAACCACAACCATAAGAAGAATAGCTTTCATCCATATCTGATTGGGAAAAAAAAAAAAAAAAAAAAAAAATATATATATGTGGGAAGTTCCGTGCACAGCCTACAGATGGCGCTGCCTCGGATGCGTATCATTGAACGAGATGACAAACGGAGGAGTTGAGATCTGGCTGCAGTGGAGATCGGTTGAGACCTTCAGCGCGTAGGCTGACAGGCTCATTTTTCTGCTAATTAGAGCTTGTTGTGCTCTGTATAAGTGTGTAGAGCCATGGAGAGCTCTATACCATAATCTCACTTATTAGAAATAGTACGCGTAGGTACTAATGTGAATTGTAGAGTGAGTCAGTGCTCATATATGTTACTTTCTGTTAGTCCTAGTAATGAAGAGAGCTGTTATGTGTATTAGGCCTCGAAACCAGCAAATGTTATTGATGGAAACCCTGCTAATATTATCATTTTATCTTTGTGTAAACTGTGTTGTGTACGTAATAAATGTTTTTAGTTATCTTAATCGCACCTCTTCATTGCCCCACCCCTAGACGCCCAGCTAATATACTACAAGTGGGGGCTCGGCCGGGATATTACCACCAACAAGTTATAAAAGGTAACTGTTATTGTTATATATTTATCATTGTGTTTGATAGTGGATAATAATGATTAATGCATATATTGAGCAAAAAGAGTTTGAGTTACTATTTTGAATTAGAAATTAATGGTGAAATACTTTTGAGAACACTTTTGGTTTCAATGTGTGATGAAATAAAATAAATAATATAACTTGAGAAGAATGAATAAAAATAAGAATTATGATTGAAAAAAATATTCTGAGTAATCTTTTATAATTTTGCTTATTACTGTTTGCAATAATATTTTAACAATATTATAACAATATTATTTTAAAACGAAAGTGAAAACAATAATTAAAGAAAGAATAATGATAATGGTGATATTATATGAAATATGTGTATATAGCAATAATTAAGAAATATATAAGTTGTTCTAAATATTCTATTAAATGGTATAAATTGTTCTGAATGTGTTTATTTAAAAATCATGATAATTTTGATTTGAGAACAAAAACCATAGAATCATTTTTTAAGAAATATGTTCTCATATTATTTTGTTCCTATTTAAGTATGATATTAATTTAGTAGAAATATTGAAATATTTTTTGGTATAAGTAATTATTTAGAGTTATAATGGCCCAAAACGTGTTACAAGGCATTAGAAAAGCCGATTTAAGAACAATTGCTGAAGAATTAGGCCTAACTGTTCCGGCGGAAGCTAAGGTACTTGAAATCAAAACTTTAATTGAGAGTTCTGATATTTATAAAAATGATTTAGAATTTGTTAGAGGTGTTATTAAAATGTTACTAGAAGAACAAAAGTTGAAATCTGTAGAAGAACAAACCAAAATTGAGATAGAAAGAATTAAATTATCCCAGTTAGAAAAAGAAATAGAGTTACAGAATTTAAAGTTACAGGCTGCAGCAAATAATTCTAGTAATAATGTTGAGCAATCAAATTCAGAAACTACTTCACAATCATTAGAAAATTTAATTAGAAGTATTCGAACTTTAACCATTTCAGTACCTGAGAAACCGGAAGCTTTGCACTTATTTTTTCAATCCCTTGAAAAAGCATTCGTTTCTAAAAATGTACCCCCTAAATTTAAATCGGAAATATTGATTAATTTATTGGGAGATAAATGTAATCAGGTTCTTGCGTACGTAACCTCCGAAGAGATTAACGATTATGAAAAAGTTAAGGAATTAATTTTAAGACAGTTCCAACCAACGCCGCGTGAATGTTTAAGTAATTTTAAAAATGCGTTGCGTAATCCGTCAGAATCTCATGTCCAATTCGCTTCGCGTCTAAGCGCTTCTTTTGATTACTATTGTAGATTGAGAAGGGTTAACGACGTTAAGCAATTGTGTGATCTTATAGTTTCTGATAAATTATATGAAACGTTGGATTCTAGAACTAAGGAACATATTAGTGTTCGAGAAGGTCAAAATTGGTTTAAACCCAACGAATTAGGTCGGGAGTGTGATTTATTCTACTCTTCTAGAGGCAAATCGTTAATTGAAACTAATAATAATACGCGAAACGAAAGTTCAGAGAATAAGCGGTTTGTAAACAAAACTCCTTTTAGAAAGACACATTATAATAATAAAGATCCCATAGTACGTAATTCGGTATCTAATCAAACTCACGAAAAGCATGAAAGAATGTGTTATATTTGTGGTGCAAAAGGGAAAACATTTCATTTCGCTAGAATGTGTCCTAAACGTAGTTCAGAGAAAAAAGAATTCCGTGAAAATCTTCCTACGAATTCAGTAGTTCAATCCGAAACAAGTCCGATTAACCTAATTGTTAATGAGCTCGAATATGTTGATATTTTAGTGGATGATATTCCACTTAAAGGGTTAAAAGATTCTGGTTCTTCGATTCTAATTGTAAATAAAAATAGCATTCCACAGACTAAAAATGTTATTTCTTCAACCACTCTAGTTAGCTGCTTTAATGAAAAGAAAGATGCAAATCTGACTGAATTTAAAATATCTTTACCTAATCATGATTCAATAAACATAATCGGTGCTTTATGCAACAATTTGACATGCGACGTAATTCTGCCTAATAATATCTTTCATATTTTGAAACAACAAAATAAAGAGGAAGCAGATGTTTCGAGTTCCAGCGTAGGGGGGAAAGATAGTCTTCTAAATTCGGGGGAAAGAAATTTCGATGAAGCAAATGAGTGTTCTTTTCCTGTATTCGATCGAAAGGAAAATGAAATAGATTCTTTTTTTTTTTCAAATATGTGCAATTTTTCAGAAGAAGAAAAATTCGATGTCAGTTATATTTTAGATAAGTCGTTAAAAGAGAAATTAAGCGAATTAATAAAAAGTTATAAGCCAGTTAAAACAAAAAGTACTGATTTAAAAATGTCCATTATTTTATCTGATGATATACCAGTGTGCTCACGCTCTCGCAGATTATCATTTGTAGAGAAATCAGAGGTGGATAGACAAATTGACCAATGGTTAAAGGATGGTATAATTAGAGAAAGTACATCAAATTATGCTTCGCCAATAGTGGTGTGTAGGAAAAAAGATGGAGGAATAAGGTTATGCTGTGATTATCGTGCTTTAAATAAGAAAATAATTAAAGATAAATACCCGTTGCCAAATATTGAAGACTTATTTGATAGATTAGGGGAGGGTAAAGTTTTTTCGACACTAGATTTAAAGAATGCGTTTTTACAAGTTGATGTAGAGGAAAAAAGTAGGAAATATACAGCTTTTGTGACAGATAATGCCCAGTATGAGTTTCTAAAAGTTCCCTATGGATTATGTAATAGTCCCTTAGTATTTCAAAGATATGTAAATTATGTGTTTAAAGACCTATTAAAAGATGGTACTGTAATTATTTATTTAGATGATATAATTATTCCATCTAAAGATGAGAATGAAGGGTTAGATAAATTAAAACGTGTGTTAGAAACGGCATCAAAATTTGGTCTAGAGTTAAATTTAAAGAAATGTCAGTTTTTGAAACGTAAGATCGATTTCTTAGGTCACATAATTGAGAATGGCACGATTAAACCCTCAGTAGAAAAAACTCTCGCAGTACAAAATTTCCCAGAACCCCGTAATGCTAGGGAAGTGCAGAGTTTCTTAGGTTTAACGGGTTACTTTAGAAAATTTATTCGTTCATATGCCAACATAGCAAGACCACTCAGTGACTTATTACGTGCTTCCACTCCATTTAAATTCGAGCAAGAGCAGAAATTAGCTTTTCAAAAGCTTAAAGACATTTTATCTAATGCACCTGTCTTACACCTTTTTAAGCAAGGCTATAAGTTAGAAGTTCATACAGATGCATCTAAATTAGGATTCGGTGCAATCCTATTACAACAAGATGACGATGGACAGTACTATCCAATCCATTATATGAGTAAAAAGACCTCTGTACAAGAAGAAAAATACTGTAGTTATGAGTTAGAAGTATTAGCGATAGTAGAAGCCCTTAAAAAATTTAGGAACTATTTATTAGGTAGTAAATTTAAAATTTATACTGACTGTCAAGCGTTCACTAAAACTTTAGATAAACGTGAATTGACACCTAAGGTAGCCAGGTGGTCTTTCCTGCTACAGGAATTCGACTACGAAGTAGAACATCGACCTGGTAAACAAATGCAGCATGTTGACGCGCTTAGCAGACACCCTGTAATGGCTGTAAATACTGATACCCTTACTCATCGTATTGCTACTGCTCAAGAAAATGATGAGTTTATCAATACTGTGAAATCTCTTTTACAACAAAACCAAAATGACGAATATGTGTTAAAAAATAATGTTTTATATAAAGTGTTAAATGATAGGGATGTACTAATTGTCCCAGAGATCATGCAACTTGAGGTCGTAAAGAAATGTCATGCCTTAGGACATTTTCCGGCTAATAAAACTGAAGAGTTAGTAAAAAGAGACTACTATTTTTCTAATATGAAAAAATGCGTAGATAACGTTGTAAAAAGTTGCGTAGAATGTATTCTCGTAAATAAGAAACAGGGAAAAGGAGAAGGTTTTTTGAACCCTATCCCTAAAGGGGATATACCATTATCCACGTATCACATCGATTTTGTGGGTCCATTACCAACAACTAACAAAAACTACAATCACATTTTCACCGTAATCGATGGATTTAGTAAATTTTCGTGGCTATATCCAGTCAAATCAACTTCTTCAGCAGACGCCTTGCAAAAATTAAAACAGCAAGCTGGTATTTTTGGTAACCCCGCAAGAATAATATCCGATCGTGGACCTGCGTTCATATCTAAGGAATTTGCAGATTACTGTAAATCAGAGGGAATTGAACATGACACCATCACAACTGGAATCCCACGAGGGAATGGTCAAATTGAGAGACTTCATCGAACAATCATTCCTGTATTATCCAAGTTATGTATAAATGACCCTAACAAGTGGTACAAGTTTGTTGAGGCTGTTCAGAGAACTATTAATTCTCCCACATCGAGAAGTACCAAAAGAACTCCTTTTGAACTACTCACTGGAGTAACAATGAGAAGGAAAGAAGATAAGAGAATACTAGAACTTCTCGAAGAGGAAAGGATAAATTCCATGCTTGACAATCTTAACACCATTCGTGAAGAAGCAAGAAAAAACATTCTTAAGATTCAAGAAGAAAATCGCCGATGTTACAACAAGAAGAGAAAGAAAGCCCATGTATATAAAATTAATGATCTAGTTGCCATCCAGCGAACTCAGTTTGGAACCGGCATGAAACTAAGACCAAAATTCTTAGGTCCTTATAAAGTTGTGCGAGTAAAGTCCAAAGACAGATATGAAGTCGAAAAGATAGGCGATCACGAAGGACCTATACATACTAGTACTTCTGCAGACCATATGAAATTATGGTCCACAAACTAAATAGACTGAACTAAATGGACTGATAAACATTACAGAAAAAGTTAACTGTGAATTTTTATGTACATAATTTTTTTAATGTCTGTTTCTCTTTTTTGTTTTTTTTTCTTTTAATTGTATTTTGCAGATATCCTTTAGTATCCCAGGTTGGTTTACGGTGAGGTCACCGCAACATCAGAATGGCAGAGCGTTGTGGGAAGTTCCGTGCACAGCCTACAGATGGCGCTGCCTCGGATGCGTATCATTGAACGAGATGACAAACGGAGGAGTTGAGATCTGGCTGCAGTGGAGATCGGTTGAGACCTTCAGCGCGTAGGCTGACAGGCTCATTTTTCTGCTAATTAGAGCTTGTTGTGCTCTGTATAAGTGTGTAGAGCCATGGAGAGCTCTATACCATAATCTCACTTATTAGAAATAGTACGCGTAGGTACTAATGTGAATTGTAGAGTGAGTCAGTGCTCATATATGTTACTTTCTGTTAGTCCTAGTAATGAAGAGAGCTGTTATGTGTATTAGGCCTCGAAACCAGCAAATGTTATTGATGGAAACCCTGCTAATATTATCATTTTATCTTTGTGTAAACTGTGTTGTGTACGTAATAAATGTTTTTAGTTATCTTAATCGCACCTCTTCATTGCCCCACCCCTAGACGCCCAGCTAATATACTACATATATATATATATATATATATATATATATAGTAAGTGCTCCAGTGATTGACACTTTTAGAGCAATCTCTGATGTTTTTAATGTTCTAGTTATCAAAAAATATTTTTAGAAATCTTAAGTTAGTACCTAGGTATGAAAGACATTCAGAACCACATATATGTTAAAATATATACATTTAATAACAATTATTTTATATATATATATATATATATATATATATATATATATATATCATTTTTATTTGACACCCACTCAATGTTCCAGTAATTGACACTGCCAGTTTTTCCTTTTATTAGTAATTGGCACCCTATGTCCAGTGTTTGACACTGCTAGTTATTCATTTTACCAGTTATTAGCACCCTATGCTCCAGTGTTTGATATAAAATGTTAAGATTCTTATATATAAAATACATTCTTTTATAATTTTTCTCATTTATTATTTCGGGATAGATGTCAATTATTGGAGCATGCCAATCACTGGAGCACCTACCCTATATAACTTCTTTTTTAAATATGTTAATTAATTAACGTTATTATTACTTTAATACTGAAAGCAAAATGTAGCAGAGATATAAAAGGTCGAATTTAGGAGATTTGACCTAGGTAACTAAATATTTCATGCTCATCAGTTTAAAAATTATTCAGTAAGAATACTGTAAATCTACAGTAAATGTATTTAGTAACTCATTATTTGTAACGAAATTTACTAATATGTACAAATCACGTATGCGTTCCAACAAGGAAAGAAAGAAAAAAAAGAAAAGAGAAAGAAAAGAAATGTGAAAAGAAAATACTAGAATAACAAACATGATGTTCCTTTTATGGTAAAATTTTTTTTCTTCAGCTAACTGAATAAAAACCAAATTCAAAATTACTAATGAATAAATAAATAAATAACCAAATTCAAAATTGCTAGTAATATATAGTTTAATTAATTAAACTAACAAAATAAAAATAAAACAAAAATAAGAACGTGTTTTAAAAGAAAATTGGAGTAATTTCCTAATTTAATTACAGTATATATATATATATATATATGTGTGTGTGTGTGTGTGTATATGTTTTATAAAACATAAATAAAAAATAAAAGCGATTGAAGTAAAAGTTTTTAAAATGCCATAAAAGAAAAAAAAAAAAAAAACGAAGCAACACCTTAAAATGTCACAGAAAAAATTGTGACCAATCCTTCAAACTATGTTTTAACTTTGAAACTCTTGCAAACCAATTTTTACAAGGTCAAAACAATGTAGTGTTTTTTCTCAAGTAGTGGTGCGTGGAAGGAAATTTGAAAATTAATTCGAGAAAGAGAGAAAAGGTAAAAAATTACTTATGCTCAAATCGTGCGAGTTAAATTCGTGCGAGAAAAAAAGAAGAAAAAATTGTCATGAGCGATATTATCTTGAAGCAATTTCTGACGCCGCTTGAATAGTTGGGCACATAAAAATCGCGTGGCATTGTTGACATAAAATGCAAATCAAAAGCCTGTTGAATGGAAATTATTGAAAGAAAAAGTCATCGATTAGTTTAGAAATGCCTTCTCCGTTCATAGGTTGAATCAGCTTTTAATTTTTTTAGGCTCATTTTTGTGGAAATAATAATAATAATTTAGTGAAAATTCTCTTTATTTTTGTAAAAAATAAAATAAAATAAACAAATAAAATAAAAATAAAACATCCTTTATGATGATTAATAGTGTTTAATTGTGCCAAACATAGACGGTCATTTGAAATCATACTAAAAACGTGAGAAAATTTTATAAAAGAATCATTTTTATGGGGGAAAAAAAAGGGCTATTTTTAAAAATTTGAATTTTTTGAAGGGGCCATTTTGATGGAATTTAATTTCTTGAAGGAACAGCTAAAGAGCCCCAATTTTTGCCTGAATAAAAAACCCCCAGTTGTTTAAGCCTGTTCTTAGATTTAAAGTATATATTTTGAAAAACGACCCCCCCCCCCCCCCAACACACACACACAGATACACATACACTGTTTAATTTATTATTTATTATAATTATGAAACCTGCAGGCATATTAATTTAAATAATTTAAGCCTGAATGGGATTTTCCATTCTTCTATAAAATCATTATTATTTTTAGAAAGTTAGCTCCGTTGCCTGCACCTGATTATTATTTATTTATTTATTTCGGAATACGGGCAAACAGAGAAATTGTCATAAAATGAATTTTTTTTTTGCAATATAGCCAAACCACTTGGAGAAAAATTGAAAACTCTGATAGATTTTGAATGATTTCAACAGAAAATGATTTCTGTATACTCCGTGCGTAAAATATAGTAATATTAATAATAATTCGTACGCGTAACAGATAATTTTGGATTATTGAGAAGAAGAAATTGAAAATATTTTATCAGACTACCTTTGAAAATAAATCCATGAAAACCGTTTTCTGGGACATGAAATATTTTTATTACTAACACTATAATACTTTAGAATTACTAAGATTGTCCCTCAAAATATTAATTAATTAATTAATTAATTAATCAAAATTTATACTATAATTTTATTAACATTAGTCATAATATGAGTGGCACTAGTTATAAAGACATTCATAAATAAAGCAGTATAAAAAATCAGTTCAGCATAAATTTAGAAACAATCTAATGAAAAAAAAAATATTATGCGGCCTCTCATAAAGTTTATATTCATTTTCAGAAACACAAAATTACTTTTTGTGTCAAATACGGTGTTGTTAAAAGCCTGAAGGCAAACAATGCATTAGACGAGCATTCCATCTCTTTCCTTATCAGTAATACAGGTAAAACTGAGACAGAATGCAAATTAGGCACATTAAAAATAAAAAGTAATTTCTTTCTTTCTTTTCATTTCCTTTCTTTCTTCTTCTTCTTTTTTTTTTTTTTTTTTTTTTTGTACTAAAGCTCAATGGCGAATAGTTAATTATATTTAGTATATATTGACATATAAATCAAGAAGTGACAGAAATTTATTTACTGATTAGATTCCATATTTTATATTTACAGGGTGATTGTTAATTGAATATAAACTTTATGAGAGGCCGCATAGTATTATTATTTTTTTCATTAGATTGTTTCTAAATTTATGCTGAACTGATTTTTTTTGTACTGCTTTATTTATGAATGTCTTTATAACTATTGCCACTCATATTATGACTACTGCTAATCGAATTGGACACCGTATTTCACACTTCTACTCTAAACAAGATTCTGCGGCTATAACAGACGAACATATTGCTACCAAAATTGGTATATGGTATTATATATATATATATATATATATTTCAAAAGATTTATTCGTTAGCTAGAAAAAGAAATTACAAGTATTACTCACAAAAAAAATAAATAAATAAATAAATAAAATAAATAAATAAAATAAAATAAATAAAATAAAATAAAATTTACGGAAGCAAAAGTTTTACTAAACTTTCCATACTAATAGTTAAGAACATCTTTACTGAAATAGAAAACCGATTAGATGTCATATTCTTATTCGGAAGTATAATTCTCAGACAGCTTAATGGGGTTATATAACATTATCACCAGAATACTCATAATGCGATCCACCCACATACGATATTTCTAAATTACTCTAATTACTATCGTTTTTTCCTTATGCCTCATACTATGCATAATATGATCCAATCATAAACATAAAACAGAGAAAGTCTTAAAGGCATTGAGAGGTTCAGGAGAACTATGAGTTTACCTAACCCGGAAAACGCCTTACAAATAATGCGTAATTGCTATCTTTCGCTCAAGAAATGAAAGAGGAAAAATTTGCAAAAATGAGCCGTTGAAATCCGATTTTGTTTTTTAATTGCATCTTTATGACTAAGTTGACAGACAAGCCGATAATTAGGGACCATCATCATCCCTAGATATCATATTCTGGCTTTCGAAAGGAAAAAAGAAAAAAAAAAAAAAAATTGTAATGATCGAGTAATTAAAGGAGCCGTTTACTAAGTTCAGCTGATTCTTCCTACAAGATTCTTGGGTGTGTAAAAGCGATAACCTTTTTGATGACAATGATCATTGTTAGATATGAACACACGTATGTGTTTTTGCATAAATCGCATGACTTCTAGACATCCAAACAATCCGAAATGAAAATCATATAATAAATTTTAAAGATTGACCTGTTAAAAATTTCGGATTTATAAATTAGGAAAAACTTTTGAATACGCAAATCAGAAGTCTTGAGGGGGGGGGGGGGGAATGTGAGCGTTATAGGAGAGAGAATTTTATTTATCGTAAGAAAAAAACTATACTTGAATTTTTTACGATATACTACTAACTGCTATACAATACTAAATACTATTATTATACTATTCAACTTTAATAAATGTTTTTGAAATACTCAACTCTCTTTGTAGTTTAAGTGCATCTTTATGCAGGGACTATATTCATTCTATCATATTCCTGCTTTCCATAAAAAGAAAAAAATTTGTAATGACTAACCAAGTAATTAAAGGGACCGTTTACTAAGTTCAGTTGATTCTTCCTACAAGATCCTAGCGATAATCCTTTTGGTAACAATGTTCACTAATGCATGTAACAATAATGTGTGTAACAATAATCACTGTTCGATACATACACGTGTATGTGTGACTCCATCATATTTTTAACATAACTTCTAGATATCTAAACAATCCGGAATGAAAATTGTGTAATACTAATTTCATCGGTTTAAATTAAAAACACAGAAGAAATTGATGAGGATTTAAAAAAATTATGAAAAACTTTTGAATATGCAAATCAGGGATTACCTGGAGTGGGAGATGTTAGAATTATAGGGGGGGGGGGGAAACTTCAACAAAATACTTAAATTTTAATAAAATATTAATCTGTTGAATTTTGATATTCTATTCCTCTCTGTAACAGTACTATAAACAACAGAATGAATTTATTACTATCTCACAAATCTAAATTTATTATTAATTTTTCTTGGAACATAAATGAAACAAGACCGTTTTAATGTTTATATTGCCCATTTTTTTTTTTTTTTTTTTTTTTTTTTAATATTTATACTTAAAATGTTGTTACCATTATTATTGTATTCACTTTATTATTTACCTGTATCACTCAATTTATTATTATTTCACTTCATCAAATACAGGGCGGACACGGACGATATATATATATATATATTTTAATTCTTTTCGTACCACTATTTCTAAAAAATAAAATTTCTAATATATTTACGTAGGTATATCTGAAGCTTATATGCATAAATTCATTATAAACTTTATGTTATACCAATAGTGGTACGATAATAATAAGTCGAATATGGCAGCCTTGCAAATATTAATGAAAAAGATTTTTTATTTATTTATTTATTTATTTATTTTTTAATGTATTGAACATCTTTTTAAAAAACATGTAAATATCAATTTAAATTTTATATTATTATTATTATTAATAATCGAACTATTATTGAAGGGTCATCAATTACCATAATAAGACTGCGAAATGTAGTGTTTGAAAAAAGAAGAAAAGAAAGAGAAGGAGAGAAAGAGAAGGTTAAAAAAAAAAAAAAAAAAAACGCCACCAAGCATAAACAAAGAAAAAAAAAAAGAATATTTAAAGTATTTTGAGGAATTTTACAAGCCACTAATTTTAACAAAGTTTAACACAATAAAAACAGGTTTTCTTTTTCTTGCCAAACTAAACAAAACAAAGATCATAACGGCTTATAATTTGCAAAGTGAAAATGAAAAAAAAAAAATAAATAAAGTAGTACTTATATTATCGTATCAGAATGAAAAATAAAAAAAATGATACAGACAGACAGACATTTTCTAAAAACTATTAATTCGTAATCTGGACATCCCAAAACATGTAAATCCATCAAAAAAGGTCGAAAATTTTCGCGAATCCAATACTTTCTCTATATTACATATAGGAGAAAGTAAAAAGTAGCTTTAAACTCTATTTTTAAAATTACTCTCAGTTAGGCTAAAGAAAAAAAAAATTAACAATTTTTAAGGCTCTTTTAAAAAGTATAACATCTATGCAGTATCTTTCTAAAAAAATCCTCAGTTTTTACTTAAAAAAAAAAAAAACCATTACTTTTAGGAATACTCAATTTCTGAGCAATTTCTCTCACCGACAATTTATTAGAAGAATAAAGAGATATAATACTTTGTCGTATATTTTTTGACATCTTACACGGACGTATATCTAAAGAACAAACTTTCATTAAATTATTTATTTTAATTTATAATTGTTGCCAAGAAAATTAAACTTTAAATTTTACATCTACTTTTTAAGATAGCACGCGATCGTGTTTTATATAAAAATCAAATCATTAAATTCATATTTTTATTTCAAATTATTGCACGCGCACTATAGAGCATTTCCTCGTGACGTCTGGTGGTTGGCAAAAAAGCGCGCTCGACTTTCCCGCGCCCCGCCCACCATTGATACTATATTGGTGATCCGCCATCGCTATGCTTTTCCCAAGCCTTTTTGCCAACCACTCATAAAAGTTGAGATGTTTGTTTACAAACAAGGAACTGCCCTATTTATTTCCTAATTCAAAATTATTAAAAAAACTTTTTCGATATCGTTTGTAACGATACTGTATAAATTTTCTTTTCTTTTTCTTAAAAAAAAAAAAAGATTTTGATTAAATAATGGCAAAAGCAGAATTTAGTTTAGGACGGAGGGCTATTAGTTTTTTTTTCTTCCCAATTATAACATCGCTTTCAAATTATTCAATTATATTTTCGATAAATTTTAGATTTCGATAAATGTCCAACTATCAAAAATGATTTCGACAAATGTCCAACTATCGAAAACGACAACGCAAAAATCGCTGTCTGAGACTAATAGGCCCTCAGTCCTAAAAATCCTCTTCAATTCAACAACTATTTATATGTTGTAACGATTTGCAATGGAGCAGAAATTATCTATCATTTTCCCTTTTTCAATAGATTCCAATAGATATACAAGAAATATACGTAAGATTCGAATATCAAAATAAAAGAAAGAGGGGAGTATAGAGACTAAAATATATCATAAGTAAACGCGAATTTAAATAACAATAAATTAAGAATCACACATTCGTAGTCACACAATCACACATTTTCAAAAAAAAAAATACATATGCACATGCGGTTTGACACAGTTTTAACTAGTATTTGTTGAGGTATAACAATGTCGTTCTGTATGTAACCAAATTGAATTAGTGTAATTTTTTCATAACATCGATCTCACATACAAGATTTGGTGAATTTATATATCATAGAAGCTAAGATACTACCTTTCAATAGACGGATTTTAATTGCTGCTTACCAGCGTCACATATCGTTGCATACATGTACACATATTGAATCAATATAGTGTTTCACAATAATTATCTCACATATCAAGTTTGGGACATTTATCTTCTATATATATAAAAATGAATGTTTGTCTGTATGTCCTTTACAAAATCGTAAACGGCTTGACCGATTTCGATCATTCTTTTTTTTTTGTTGTTGTTTTTTTCCTTATAGGTCAGGGATGGTTTTGGAAAAAAAAAAAAAAAAAAAATTGAAAAAATTGAAAAAATTCGCCCCCCAAAGGGGGGGGGAGGGGGGCAAAACGTGAATTCAAAAAATCCTTCATATTTTAGCGTTTGAACATAATTATTTTATAAATAAAGTCGTGCGAAATAAAAGCGGGGCTAAAAATACCCCGGAATAAATTAAAATGTTGGCAGCTATGCAAAATTACAACGTTAGTGTTACGGTTTAAAAATCATTACAGATACATAATTACAATTATAAGAACATTAAAATGCATAAGCAAACAAAATTCGATATGTTGATGCTCTGTGAGAAAACACATACGAATTACAGAATTTTAACTCAACAGCAAAACTACAATCACTTTAATTGAAGTTAGCAAGTAACTGCGTTAACAAATAGGATTACGTAATTTTAATGCTATCCGAAATATACAATCTTACACTGATTTTCCACATTGATTCATGTCATAAAATTTAAAAATCTTATTTAAAGCTCCTGCTTGGCGGGGAAAGAAAGCTGTCATGTCACATTTGCAAATATACCTACATATTTTTGCTCTTGCCTAAGTGTGACACCCTAGAGAAACTTTGATTCATAAAATAAACTTTAAGTTTATTTTGTGACAGATACGGCGACAAATTGCATAACTTTTCATTCTGCGCTCCTTCCTTCTAACTAATTCAGGCAGTTAATAAAATTAACAGTCGGATATTTAAACCAAGATCGAACATGCAGAAAAAAAAAATAATAATATTTATTAAACTTATCAAATACTTTGAATCTTATAAATATTAACTAATAATAAATAACAAATTCAATGCGGAAGATTCTCAAAAGGAAACAAATGCTAATAGCAGCAAAACACAATTATTATTATTATTATTTTTTTTTTTTAATCAAAGTTTAAGGAAACTTTTTTTTTAAAAAATACATTTGAAATTACATTCCCTTTAACTTTTAACTTAAATGAGCGGGGAAAGGGAAGTCATAGAGAGATTGAATAGGAAGAGAAAGCAACTGTTGAATTTAAAGTTAATATATTTAAATCTCATTCCAATATAACATGAATATGTTAAATTTGGGTTACTTATTTGAAAATGTGACGATTAAATATTACAAATTGTTAGATTTGCTAATTTATTAAGCTTGTTTCACTGAAGAGAAAAATCTTGTCAACATTCACTTTTCATTGATGGTTTTAGTTATAATCCTTTATGTCATGGCGGTACTTTAAAGTACTTTTAAATCAAAAATCCTATAAAATTGAACTGATGTAAAAAATGTAAAAAAGGTTTTTATAAGAATACAATGCATATACCTTACTTTAATCTCACTATATGGCACTGGACGCAACATGAAGCCGCTTTTGTCCTAGGAGGGATTTTACAAAGCTTTGTCACTGTTTTTGATTGGCACTTGCCACGGTCATTATGTGTATTATAATTAATTTATACATCATTTCAAAAACCAATCTTAGAAAAAGTATAAAAGACATAAAAAAAATACTTTTTTTTTTTTTTTACTTTTTTATATGGTTCTTTTCACCTTTCTTTCGATCACTATGTACGAATGATATACTAAAGTAAAGTACTACTTTACTAAATCTTCGTTAAATACTATAGTATGTGGTGCTATGTAAAATTTTACTGCTGATGTCTTTAAAAGTTCCTTTCAGTAACTAAACAAACAAGCAAACAAAAAAAAAGGATTTCAAATACATCTTTTTGTCTATTTTATAATGCAGTAAATAAAAGATTAAATAAAATTTATAATCAATTTTTATTACAATGCATTAAATATTATCGACATCATTTTTTAATTTTTCTTCTATTGATAGAATGCCATCTTAAAAAGGCTCTCAATACCTAAATTTAAACAAATAATGATTATCCATAATTATGAATTATGGTGGTAGTATTACACAGCTTGTATAGAATCAATTTTTAAAAGGGAGAGGAGGGGGAATGTTGCATATAATGTCTATACTTTAACATTAACCCACTGAGCGTATTAGAAAGGACAAAATTGTATTGTTAGAACATTAAAAACACATCAACATTTAAAGAGAACATTCAAAACGCATTGCTTAAGTACTCTTACAAAATTTTGTGTACAAAGAGTAATTTTTAGAATAATAAGTTCTAAAACTTTTGGTAGTTCCCAGCCTTTCAATCCTTTAAATACATCCAATAGCGGAGAAAATGTGCTAAAGATCTACGTAAATCTGAGAATTTTAGTCATTACTGACTTACTAATAATCCTACATATGCTATAGTATCCACCGTGACACATTTTTACTTTACTTAGTCGGTAAACTATTAAAGGATCGCAATAGTGCGGCCCTTATTCTGAAGGCTAATGACATCAAGCCAACCTAAAAAAAGGAACAGAAGAGGGGTTTTCAGACAGAAAAAGGAAACGAAATATTTGAAACTGCGTGAAGCTCAGTAAAGATTTTCAATTGTATGTCTGTCCGTCGGTCCGTTCAGATATCTGCATCCCAGCTGGGGAGGATAAAAAATAAATATAAAAATAAAAATCAGAACTATACCACCCTTCTTCAAAAGAACCAGTCACTTCAACTTTTGCCTTTACATTCCCTCCTCTTTGGGAGTAAAAGGGACTGCTCTCTCCCCCTCCCCTGTCCCTTCCCAAACCGGTTCAAATGTTACTCGAGAATTCCTGACGTTATTTCCCGATGAGAAATGTGTAATAAGTTGAGATTGGCCACGTAGAGCATAGACATCAGTATGACTAAGCACACTCCACTTCATTAAATAGTAAGTATTCAAAGAAACGTTTCTAGTTTTCAGAAAAAGATTTCAGACTTATCCTCTCCAACAGTCAAAACCCATGTTATTCTATGGGGATGTTTATAGATTTATTCGTTATCTAATGCATTTTTTATACATTCCGTTTTCGAATTTAGAAAGTTTACAACCATTATATTAGTTCGGATTTTTCAAAAATTCAGTTTTTTTTTTTTTTATGTTTTATTTTTTAGCTAAAAGGAAAAAAATAAATAAACAAATAAAATGCGAAAAATAAACCTTTTAGTGAAGTCCTGATTTATTTCTGATTATTTTAAACCAAAAATTCTTCGTTTATGCTCAATACCGATTAAACGCCTTTTCCTCATTTCTAAAACTCGCAAATTTTTTCGATCGTCCATTACTTTTCCATTCTAAAATTTGACCGCGATAGCCCAGTCGGTAGAGCGCTGAGCTCGTAATTGGAAGATTGCGGGGTTCATACTCGAACCGGCCAAAGACCGTCATGTACACTAATGATGGCTGGGGCACGTAAATTCCGTCGTGGCCGCAATATTCCCCATGTTCCCATCAAAATTATACCTCTGGGGCTGGGGATCACCGAAGCGGGGGAGACATCCCTTCCGTGGAGGATCAAAATTTTGATGACATGTCTCCGGACCATCCCTAGGGGTGCGTCCCAGACCGTCGCCAATTACTCATAGCGCAGTACTAGTGCGACGTTAAACCCAACCTACCTACCTACCGTTCAAAAACGAATTCTAAAATATATTCTAAATATCAATTTTGATGAGTATCTGAACAGTGATATATGTATCACTATCGATATATGTATCACATATATCGGAATTATTCACAATCGATGAGCTAATTAAAAACAAATTGTCTGATGTTAATTTAAGCGATGACGGTAGACTCTGAAGAAGTTATTCCACCTTCCTTTAAAGACGCAGTGGACTGCATTAAAAAACTTCAAACTTGTTTTCTTTATCAAAATGGTCAAAGCACAAGTGAAAATAGCTCAATTCTATTGACAATGCTGTTTTTAATACTCATAGACAATCAGCACATCAGGCAAATATTAAAGACTTTTTTAATGTAATTAAATAATTACATGAATGGACTTATAAATCGTATAATATGTACCATTAAAGATACGTAATATATACAATTAATACTCAAAATGTGTATACAGTTTTCAAGATATCTAATGCAATACTCAATATCTCAAGTCATAAGATATGTAATTAGTACTCGAGTATTAATGTTATGATTTTTAAAAAACTTTTTTTAATACATACATATATATATATATATATATATATATATATATACATATAAATTATTATTTTCAAATATAAATTCAACCATAAAGTACTTAATATACTAGTTATTATCTTTAAAAAATTCTATTAATTAGTATTTTCACATAAATTTTGTTTCGGTGCCATTAAACTTACAGTAATCAAAGTTTATTTATTTATTTATTTCGATTATACATCTTTTTACGTTAGTCCCTTGAAGGACATATAACTGTACTTTACTGTAAAGTTTTCTCCTTTCTAGTACTTTCACAAAATTCAGATTTATAAAATGGGTCCTTTCAGAAAATTCAAATTCAAAATAACGGCTCTTTCGCAAACTTGAGGTCCGTAAAATGAACAGTTTCACAAAATTCAAATTTATAAAATAGACCCCTTCAC
Source organism: Salticus scenicus (assembly GCA_963930645.1). Lineage (NCBI taxonomy): Eukaryota > Metazoa > Arthropoda > Arachnida > Araneae > Salticidae > Salticus > Salticus scenicus. The sequence continues at coordinate 78,548,932 of OZ005653.1, forward strand.
AAAATTCAAATACATAATAGCGGCTCTCGCAAAAAAGTTAAATCTGTAAAATGGAAATTTTCACAAAATTAAAATTTATAACAGGGCCACTTCATAAAATTCCAATTAATAAAAGCCTCATTTTCACGAAATTTCGTTTTTATAAAAAAATCACATCATCAATTTTTCCCATGTTTTCAACATTATTCCAAATGACTTCATTTGGTTCAATAATATATTTGTATTAACAAGATATTAATCATTATACAAGTGGATGTTAAAAAATAAAGGTTTTATATATATATATAGGGTAAGTGCACCAGTGATTGACACTTTTAGAGGAATCTCTGATGTTTTCAATGTTCTAGTCATCAGAAAATATTTTTAGAAATCTTAAGTTAGTATGTATGGTATGAAATACATTCAGAACCACATATATGTCAAAATATATACATTTGATAACAATTATTATTATTATTTTTTATGAATTTTTATTTGACACCCACTCAGTGTTCCAGTAATTGACACTGTCAGTTTTTCATTTTATCAGTAATTGGCTCCTATGTTCCAGTGTTTGACACTGCTAGTTATTCATTTTAACAGTTATTAGCACCCTATGCTCCAGTGTTTGACATAAAATGTTAAAATTTTTATATGTAAAATATATGATTTTATTATTTTTCTTACTTATTAATTATTTCGGGATATATGTCAATTACTGGAGCATGCCAATCACTAGAGCACCTACCCTACACTGTCAAAAAATAACAGTTATCTGCTGCAAAATTACGTTGTTTGAACTTATTTTCTCCAATCACAGAGTTTCTTGCAGCAGATAACTGTTACTTTTTTACAGTGTACATACTTTTTGTTTTGTTTTTTCTACGAAAATAAATAAAAATTTCAGAAAATTATTTTGTTTTTTACAGAAATAAGCCTAGAAAAGTTAAAACTTTGATTGCCCCCTTATTAAATATAAGAGTGCGTGAATCGTCAAATATATAATCACAAAACGAATATATTTATAACCTGAAGAAATTCAAGTAATGTTTATTAGTATAAATAGATCTTGATTATTAGAAAATTACAACTAATAAAAGAGGGTGAGGGGAAGTGCAGAACAGAAGAAAAGTAAAAATTACCGATATATCCCTAATTAAAATACTGCTTATTTCACATAATATACAATAAAACCTCTCTAAGTTGGACACCTACGGTTCCAAGAAAAAGTGTCCAACTTATAGGGGTTAGACATAATGTTAATGGATACATTCCGTTCCGAGAAAAAGCGTCCAACTTATAGGGGTGTCGAACTTGAGAGGTTTCACTGTACTTTAATCATAATTTATAAGTAATCAATAAAATATTGTCATTAAAAAAAAAAAAAAAAAAAAACTTTAAATAATCTTAATTAAAGCTTTTTTCACGGAACTTTAAAGCATGCTTTTTCTTTCAAAGAAACGAATAAATATTTAAAACTAAAACACATAAAAAATAAATAAGTAAAAGAAGTCTCATAGATGGTTACACAGTGGGCATACACATTCTCACGCAAGGGACATTTTTCAAGAAAAATATAAATAAATAAATAACGTGAAAAATATCACAGCTCATTACTGGAGAGATAGAGATCTACTTTTATTATGCCTCTATTTTAAGAACGTCTTTGTTTCTTTACAAAGTCTTAAAAAGTAAGTCTACTTCTAATCTGCTTATTCGGTTTAATATTTCAAGACTTATTTATTTAACTTTTGTTATCATATTTGTATATAATAGTTGTCACAGTGTATTTTGTTTAAAGGTGCCCTATTTCTGCATTTTATGATTTGACCTTTCTCGAGACTGCTCTATATTTTGGATTTAGTTTACATAAGGGAAAATATACGAAGCGATATAAAGTATTACGAAAATCTAGTCTTGCTTTTTCAATACATAATTAAGCTTTGGGTTATCAGCAGATAATATTATATATATGTAGTATATTAGCTGGGCGTCTAGGGGTGGGGCAATGAAGAGGTGCGATTAAGATAACTAAAAACATTTATTACGTTCACAACACAGTTTACACAAAGATAAAATGATAATAATAGCAGGGTTTCCATCAATAACATTTGCTGGTTTCGAGGCCTAATACACATAACAAGCTCTCTTCATTACTAGGACTAACAGAAAGTATCATATATGAGCACTGACTCGCTCTACAATTCACATTAGTACCTACGCGTACTATTTCTAATAAGTGAGATTATGGTATAGAGCTCTCCATGGCTCTACACACTTATACAGAGCACAACAAGCTCTAATTAGCAGAACAAAGAGCCTGTCAGCCTACGCGCTGAAGGTCTCAACCGATCTCCACTGCAGCCAGATCTCAACTCCTCCGTTTGTCATCTCGTTCAATGATACGCATCCGAGGCAGCGCCATCTGTAGGCTGTGCACGGAACTTCCCACAACGCTCTGCCATTCTGATGTTGCGGTGACCTCACCGTAAACCAACCTGGGATACTAAAGGATATCTGCAAAATACAATTAAAAGAAAAAAAAAAAACAAAAAAGAGAAACAGACATTAAAAAAATTATGTACATAAAAATTCACAGTTAACTTTTCCTGTAATGTTTATCAGTCCATTTAGTTCAGTCTATTTAGTTTGTGGACCATAATTTCATATGGTCTGCAGAAGTACTAGTATGTATAGGTCCTTCGTGATCGCCTATCTTCTCGACTTCATATCTGTCTTTGTTCTTTACTCGCACAACTTTATAAGGACCTAAGAATTTTGGTCTTAGTTTCATGCCGGTTCCAAACTGAGTTCGCTGGATGGCAACTAGATCATTAATTTTATATACATGGGCTTGCTTTCTCTTCTTGTTGTAACATCGGCGATTTTCTTCTTGAATCTTAAGAATGTTTTTTCTTGCTTCTTCACGAATGGTGTTAAGATTATCAAGCATGGAATTTATCCTTTCCTCTTCGAGAAGTTCTAGTATTCTCTTATCTTCTTTCTTTCTCATTGTTACTCCAGTGAGTAGTTCAAAAGGAGTTCTTTTGGTACTTCTCGATGTGGTGGAATTAATAGTTCTCTGAACAGCCTCAACAAACTTGTACCACTTGTTAGGGTCATTTATACATAACTTGGATAATACAGGAATGATTGTTCGATGAAGTCTCTCAATTTGACCATTCCCTCTTGGGATTCCGGTTGTGATGGTGTCATGTTCGATTCCCTCTGATTTACAGTAATCTGCAAACTCCTTAGATATGAACGCAGGTCCACGATCGGATATTATTCTTGCGGGGTTACCAAAAATACCAGCTTGCTGTTTTAATTTTTGCAAGGCGTCTGCTGAAGAAGTTGATTTGACTGGATATAGCCACGAAAATTTACTAAATCCATCGATTACGGTGAAAATGTGATTGTAGTTTTTGTTAGTTGTTGGTAATGGACCCACAAAATCGATGTGATACGTGGATAATGGTATATCACCTTTAGGTATAGGGTTCAAAAAACCTTCTCCTTTTCCCTGTTTCTTATTTACGAGAATACATTCTACACAACTTTTTACAACGTTATCTACGCATTTTTTCATATTAGAAAAATAGTAATCTCTTTTTACTAACTCTTCAGTTTTATTAGCCGAAAAATGTCCTAAGGCATGACATTTCTTTACGACCTCAAGTTGCATGATCTCTGGGACAATTAGTACATCCCTATCATTTAACACTTTATATAAAACATTATTTTTTAACACATATTCGTCATTTTGGTTTTGTTGTAAAAGAGATTTCACAGTATTGATAAACTCATCATTTTCTTGAGCAGTAGCAATACGATGAGTAAGGGTATCAGTATTTACAGCCATTACAGGGTGTCTGCTAAGCGCGTCAACATGCTGCATTTGTTTACCAGGACGATGTTCTACTTCGTAGTCGAATTCCTGTAGCAGGAAAGACCACCTGGCTACCTTAGGTGTCAATTCACGTTTATCTAAAGTTTTAGTGAACGCTTGACAGTCAGTATAAATTTTAAATTTACTACCTAACAAATAGTTCCTAAATTTTTTAAGGGCTTCTACTATCGCTAACACTTCTAACTCATAACTACAGTATTTTTCTTCTTGTACAGAGGTCTTTTTACTCATATAATGGATTGGATAGTACTGTCCATCGTCATCTTGTTGTAATAGGATTGCACCGAATCCTAATTTAGATGCATCTGTATGAACTTCTAACTTATAGCCTTGCTTAAAAAGGTGTAAGACAGGTGCATTAGATAAAATGTCTTTAAGCTTTTGAAAAGCTAATTTCTGCTCTTGCTCGAATTTAAATGGAATGGAAGCACGTAATAAGTCACTGAGTGGTCTTGCTATGTTGGCATATGAACGAATAAATTTTCTAAAGTAGCCCGTTAAACCTAAGAAACTCTGCACTTCCCTAGCATTACGGGGTTCTGGGAAATTTTGTACTGCGAGAGTTTTTTCTACTGAGGGTTTAATCGTGCCATTCTCAATTATGTGACCTAAGAAATCGATCTTACGTTTCAAAAACTGACATTTCTTTAAATTTAACTCTAGACCAAATTTTGATGCCGTTTCTAACACACGTTTTAATTTATCTAACCCTTCATTCTCATCTTTAGATGGAATAATTATATCATCTAAATAAATAATTACAGTACCATCTTTTAATAAGTCTTTAAACACATAATTTACATATCTTTGAAACACTAAGGGACTATTACATAATCCATAGGGAACTTTTAGAAACTCATACTGGGCATTATCTGTCACAAAAGCTGTATATTTCCTACTTTTTTCCTCTACATCAACTTGTAAAAACGCATTCTTTAAATCTAGTGTCGAAAAAACTTTACCCTCCCCTAATCTATCAAATAAATCTTCAATATTTGGCAACGGGTATTTATCTTTAATTATTTTCTTATTTAAAGCACGATAATCACAGCATAACCTTATTCCTCCATCTTTTTTCCTACACACCACTATTGGCGAAGCATAATTTGAAGTACTTTCTCTAATTATACCATCTTTTAGCCACTGGTCAATTTGTCTGTCCACCTCTGATTTCTCTACAAATGATAATCTGCGAGAGCGTGAACACACTGGTATATCATCAGATAAAATAATGGACATTTTTAAATCAGTACTTTTTGTTTTAACTGGCTTATAACTTTTTATTAATTCGCTTAATTTCTCTTTTAACGACTTATCTAAAATATAACTGACATCGAATTTTTCTTCTTCTGAAAAATTGCACATACTTGAAAAAAAAGTATCTATTTCATTTTCCTTTCGATCGAATACAGGAAAAGAACACTCATTTGCTTCATCGAAATTGCTTTCCCCCGAATTTAGAAGACTATCTTTCCCCCCTACGCTGGAACTCGAAACATCTGCTTCCTCTTTATTTTGTTGTTTCAAAATATGAAAGATATTATTAGGCAGAATTACGTCGCATGTCAAATTGTTGCATAAAGCACCGATTATGTTTATTGAATCATGATTAGGTAAAGATATTTTAAATTCAGTCAGATTTGCATCTTTCTTTTCATTAAAGCAGCTAACTAGAGTGGTTGAAGAAATAACATTTTTAGTCTGTGGAATGCTATTTTTATTTACAATTAGAATCGAAGAACCAGAATCTTTTAACCCTTTAAGTGGAATATCATCCACTAAAATATCAACATATTCGAGCTCATTAACAATTAGGTTAATCGGACTTGTTTCGGATTGAACTACTGAATTCGTAGGAAGATTTTCACGGAATTCTCTTTTCTCTGAAATACGTTTAGGACACACTCGCGCGAAATGAAATGTTTTCCCTTTTGCACCACAAATATAACACATTCTTTCATGCTTTTCGTGAGTTTGATTAGATACCGAATTACGTACTATGGGATCTCTATTATTATAATGTGTCTTTCTAAAAGGAGTTTTGTTTACAAACCGCTTATTCTCTGAACTTTCGTTTCGCGTATTATTATTAGTTTCAATTAACGATTTACCTCTAGAAGAGTAGAATAAATCACACTCCCGACCTAACTCGTTGGGTTTAAACCAATTTTGACCTTCTCGAACACTAATATGTTCCTTAGTTCTAGAATCCAACGTTTCATATATTTTATCAGAAACTATAAGATCACACAATTGCTTAACGTCGTTAACCCCTCTCAATCTACAATAGTAATCAAAAGAAGCGCTTAGACGCGAAGCGAATTGGACATGAGATTCTGACGGATTACGCAACGCATTTTTAAAATTACTTAAACATTCACGCGGCGTTGGTTGGAACTGTCTTAAAATTAATTCCTTAACTTTTTCATAATCGTTAATTTCTTCGGTGGTTACGTACGCAAGAACCTGATTACATTTATCTCCCAATAAATTAATCAATATTTCCGATTTAAATTTAGGGGGTACATTTTTAGAAACGAATGCTTTTTCAAGGGATTGAAAAAATAAGTGCAAAGCTTCCGGTTTCTCAGGTACTGAAATGGTTAATGTTCGAATACTTCTAATTAAATTTTCTAATGATTGTGAAGTAGTTTCTGAATTTGATTGCTCAACATTATTACTAGAATTATTTGCTGCAGCCTGTAACTTTAAATTCTGTAACTCTATTTCTTTTTCTAACTGGGATAATTTAATTCTTTCTATCTCAATTTTGGTTTGTTCTTCTACAGATTTCAACTTTTGTTCTTCTAGTAACATTTTAATAACACCTCTAACAAATTCTAAATCATTTTTATAAATATCAGAACTCTCAATTAAAGTTTTGATTTCAAGTACCTTCGCTTCCGCCGGAACAGTTAGGCCTAATTCTTCAGCAATTGTTCTTAAATCTGCTTTTCTAATGCCTTGTAACACGTTTTGGGCCATTATAACTCTAAATAATTACTTATACCAAAAAATATTTCAATATTTCTACCAAATTAATATCATACTTAAATAGGAACAAAATAATATGAGAACATATTTCTTAAAAATGATTCTATGCTTTTTGTTCTCAAATCAAAATTATCATGATTTTTAAATAAACACATTCAGAACAATTTATACCATTTAATAGAATATTTAGAACAACTTATATATTTCTTAATTATTGCTATATACACATATTTCATATAATATCACCATTATCATTATTCTTTCTTTAATTATTGTTTTCACTTTCGTTTTAAAATAATATTGTTATAATATTGTTAAAATATTATTGCAAACAGTAATAAGCAAAATTATAAAAGATTACTCAGAATATTTTTTCAATCATAATTCTTATTTCTATTCATTCTTGTCAAGTAATCTATTTATTTAATTTCATCACACAGTGAAACCAAAAGTGTTCTCAAATATTTCACCATTAATTTCTAATTCAAAATAGTAACTCAAACTATTTTTGCTCAATGCATTAATCATTATTATGTATTATCAAACACAATGATAAATATATAACAATAACAGTTACCTTTTTTAACTTGTTGGTGGTAATATCGCGGCAGAGTCCCCACTTGTAGTATATTAGCTGGGCGTCTAGGGGTGGGGCAATGAAGAGGTGCGATTAAGATAACTAAAAACATTTATTACGTTCACAACACAGTTTACACAAAGATAAAATGATAATAATAGCAGGGTTTCCATCAATAACATTTGCTGGTTTCGAGGCCTAATACACATAACAAGCTCTCTTCATTACTAGGACTAACAGAAAGTATCATATATGAGCACTGACTCGCTCTACAATTCACATTAGTACCTACGCGTACTATTTCTAATAAGTGAGATTATGGTATAGAGCTCTCCATGGCTCTACACACTTATACAGAGCACAACAAGCTCTAATTAGCAGAACAAAGAGCCTGTCAGCCTACGCGCTGAAGGTCTCAACCGATCTCCACTGCAGCCAGATCTCAACTCCTCCGTTTGTCATCTCGTTCAATGATACGCATCCGAGGCAGCGCCATCTGTAGGCTGTGCACGGAACTTCCCACATATATATATTCTTAAAGCAGATTTATTTGACAATAAAGGATTTCAGAAAGATATTTTATGTACTATAGTTTTCTTCTATAATAAGTACTTTACTAAAGTTGTACATTTTATTTCGAACTGCCACTTGGTCTCAGGAGTAAAGTATGAAAAAGAGAGAGTTTAGAAAATTTCAAAACGTTTCTTCAGTTCCAATGTTTTATTTAGCGTGGGTAGGGAAAAAGAAAAAAAGAAAGCAAAGAAAAAGAAAGGAAGAAAAGGAGAAAAAAAAAGAAAACTACTTTTGCTTTATAATCTGAAATAAATTTTATTAAATTTCAGTACATTTTCGTGATAATGCACGTGTTGAGAGAAAAAGAAAATGCGTGATACAACAATGAATATAGATAATAAAAATAAAAGTTTAAAAGATAAAATGAAATCTGGATGAAATAATCTTAATAAAATAATACTAAACAATAGAAAATTGTATTTCATTATTAATATTTATATACACAGTAAATTAAACGCACGGTGTACAATTTCTCTTTTTCTTTTTTATTTCTTTTTGTCTTTTTAATTAAAGAAATACAAAATGTAAAATTAATATAAAATAATTTTATGCTAATGTTCAAAATGTATCCACTATTTCTAAGTTTTAAAATTTCTACCGCATAATTAATTAATTAATTAATAACTTTTGGAGATTTTGTGTTTTTCGTTAGAAAAACGTTTCTTCGTTGACTTAAGGATACATAATTTTTTACCTACTTTAACCTATTACCTTTACCTATACTATACCTTTACCTATTTGTGCCTATTTTAACAAGCAGTTTTGCATGAAAAAACGTATGAATATCTATATCTAATTAAAATCTTAATACCTAAATATTTTATTTTTCATTACAAATAAAATATTTATCATGTGTCACAAAATGTTAACTATTAATGTTAATTATATTAGAATTCTGTAGTGGTAAGTATACCAAAGTAAACTTATTAAAAATTAATAACTGATTAAAAATTAAATTAAATTAAGGTATGAATAATACTTTAGGTGCCGTATTTTAACTACAAAACAAATAAACTGTTTTAAAGTTTTCCAAAATAAATATAATTTCGAATTTCGGTTTAAATGTGACATTTCCTCTCTCTTATATTTAAGGCTTATTTCAAAAAGTTTTTTTTTTTTTTTAAAATAAGATTTTTAATGATAATGTTACTTGTAGGTAACCCAATTCTTTGATAATTTCCACTATTCTTTGGTAAAAGATTTAAATTGAAAATCCTTCATCATGTAATAATAAATCAGTGGTAGTCAACTCGGACCCTATTCCTATTTTAGTGGGCGGTAAAAGTTTTGTTCGCTGCTAAAACACTTTTTTTTTTACCTTTTAAAAACATTGAAATAGGAAAATGCTTTATTATCACATGTTTTAACTTGATATAACTCCGTTTTGTAAATTTTATTACTTCCCCACTGTATAAATCACCGTTTTGACGGAACCGGTGAGTGGTTGCAAAATTTTGCTACTTACAAACATGCAAAAGTGGGCGATACATGTTACAAAAAAAACTAAATACCCTTGATATAAATGTTAAGAAGTCATATAATCAATTTTCATTTTAATATTGGACGAATTATTTTATTTTGAAAAGGTTTTATTATGTATACATTACATTATTAAATATCGGATATAACGTACGCTTGGATGCAAGAAATAAAATATCAGTTTTTTCTAAGAAAGAAGCATATAAAAACACATTACATTTTGTCTGCAACAAGTACTGAGGGATTCAAATGAAACATTTAGAATTAGATACTTTTTTTTTTTTTTTTTTTTTTTTTAATTGTATACAAATTACACTTTCAAAAGACACAAGATAAGCTGCTTGAATAGTCATTATGAATTTATAGATAATAATAATCCCTAAAACATGAAATACTCTACCAATACACGCTTGAAACGAAAATTTAAAAGCATAATCAAAAACCGATTGTATTGGTATAGCACTCGGAAATAATTTTAACTACTTTTAACAACATTGGAAATACAGATGATTATCGTAAAATAGCATGCCACACGCAAACCACAAACAGTCGAATTGGGCGTTTTTAGCTGAATTGATTTACGATAATAAATGCGAATACGCAAAATTTGGAGAATTGAAATTAACATGTAATAGAAATAATAATATAAGAAAACATAACAAATAAAATATACGAAGACTATCGATTATTATCGATCTGAGCAGGACAAATAAAAATGTCGAGAATATTGAAATTGAAAATCATAAAAGGCTGAAAAGAAAAGGATTGCAAAATATTATGCGGAAGAAAAAGTATTGTGATGGGTAATTTAATTAAAGTTGTGCATGATTTTAAAAATAGAAGTACATTAATACAGAATTATGAAAATGAATTTTTATGCGCACAGCTAATATGGTTCGTAATACAAATGAAGGAGAAAGTGAGGAATAAATAAAACTTTAAGATTTTTCTTTTGTTAACTTTTATTTATTCAAAGGGTTTTCCAATACGGATGATACAATTTTAAATGGTTAGGATGACAACACTGCGTATTATTTTTTGACATTTCTTGTGTCATTTGTGTTTAGTTTGCTATGCCATTTAATCATGCAAAGATACACGCTTGAACAACGTTTCGAAATTATTAAATTGTTTTATCAAAATCAGTGTTCATATGTGAATACTGAGAGAAATTTGAGAAGAATTCATGGACGACATTATTCAGTTAATCGACTCGATCGATTGTGATTTTTTTTTTTTTTTTTTGGGATATGTTAAGTCACAAGTTTATGCTTATAATCCAATAACAATTGAGCAATTAAAAACCAACATTGAACGCGTTATTCGTGAAATAACATCAAATTTATGTGAACGAGTGATGGAAAATTGGGTTGACAGAATGCGGTATGTACAGAGAAGTCGTGGTGCTCACGTGAACGATATTATTTTCATACTTAATGGCAAAATGTAAGCTTTCAAAAAAAAAAAAAAAAAAAAAATGTGTCTCACTGAATAATTTATGTGTTTTTTTTAATTTTTAAATTGCATCACTCTTAATGAAAACCCTTTTTTTTTTTTTTTTTTTTTTTTTTTTTAAGTTTGACAGGCATATATGTGCTGATCTTGGGCCACCGAGATTCTGCGATTTAAAAAGAAAAAAATTAATAAACTGTCGTTATAAAATTTACAGATATTTTATTACGATTATTATCCTAAAATTAAAAAAACTATTTTTAAATTCAAACTGTTTCATTTTTTCATGCACTTTCGTTCTATTTCCCGGCATACATTTACCGCCTTTTTTCTTTTTCTTTCGTTCTTTTCTTTCTTTCTTTCTTTTTTTTTTTGAGCAAGAAATTTGAAAAATTTCATTTTATTTTTCCTTAAATAATAATAAAGAGAGAGATAATTTAATTTCTGATTTATGGTGTTTATTTTACAACCTATTTTGGAACCTGCACCCCCTTCACACTAAACACATGAATTTTGCTAGGATTTTTATAAATATTTCAAAACAGAATGCTGTTTTGCATTACTCTAATAAGATGATTTTCAGAAAATAGATTGGTACAATTTTATACGGAAGACATCATCACAGGCAGCAATTTTTACTTTCCGAACACTATAGTGAGGAAAGTATTGTAATCATGTCGAAAATCCGAATTTGAGATTTTGATGTTTCTATACGTTTTACGGTCCCCTGAGTCCGTTATCACTATTTTTACGATGATGTATGTATGTGTGAGTATGTGTGTGAGTGAACACGCTACCGTCTAAACGCTTTGTTCGAATAAGTTGAAAGTTGGTACGTATATTGTAAGTCAAAGTAGTACGAACCCTATTGATTTTGGTGAATCTAGCAGTTATAGTTTTTTTTTTTTTTTTTTTTTTACAGGGACACCAGGAAAATTCTTTATCATTATGGCCAATGGGGCCAAATGTTTAAAAGTGCGATAGCGTCTAAACGTTTTATTAATCTGAGCAAAAAATTTGTACACATGTTATAGGTCACAGTTGCACGAACTGTATAGATTTTGGTGAATTTAGCACTTACAGTTTTTTTACAGGGGCACAAAGAAAAATTCTTTATCACTATGTCCTATGGGGCCAAATTTTTAAAAGGGTGATAGCGTCTAAATTGCTTATTAATCTGAGCAAAAAAATTGTACACATGTTATAGGTCACAGTTGCACCAACTGTATAGATTTTGGTGAATTTAGCACTCACAGTTATTTACAGGGACACAAAGGAAAATTCTTTATCATTATGGCCTATGGGAGCAAATTTTTAAAAGTGTGATAGCATCTAAACGCCTTATTCAATTGAGCTGAAAATTTATATGAATATTATAAATCACTGTTGCATTAACTATAAGCATTTTGGTGAATCTAGCATTTATAGGTTTTTACAGGGACACAAGAAAAATTCTTTATCATTATGATCTATGGGCTGAAAGTTCAGAAGCGTTAAATAAAACATTGTGTAATATATGGAGAAAAATACTCAAACACTCTATTATGGTTTTCTCTCTTTTGTTTGTTTTACAACAACTCTTTCTTTACTTTATTTACAAAACTGTTAATTACTCAATGTTCGGAAAGTCGAGTGGAGTCACTCCAGATTCTTTTTCTTACGAAAGCTGTGAGAAAGATGGAGAGAAAATAAAATATGTTGTACCATTACTAATAAATATAAAAGTAATGACAAAAAATTTCATGCATTTCCATCTAAAAATAAATGCGTCAGAAAATTCCACGTTGCGGAACACACGATATTTCCCAGGAACACCCTTACGTAACCAGTAAAACTTTTGCTTCTTTTTCCTAACAAACCACGAAGAGAAAAAGCTCTTTCAAATAAAACATTAATTAATTAATTAAAGCTTAACCCGTAATTAAAGCGAACTGAACAACGCATATTATAAAGATTGAAAAGGGAGAACTCTGATTTTATTTATTTATTTACTTCCGTAACCGTGAAGAAAGTAGGGGACGGGGGGGGGGGGGGGGGGGGGAGGAAAGTCCGATATTTGATGACCTTGTGAACTTCGCTTCTGCAGAAAGATGTCAGTAAACCACATAATAACTGCAAAGAATTGAAAGGCGAAATGAAATTGCTTAACTACCAACAAAAGCTAAATTTTGTGGTTTTTGAAAGGAAAAGAGAATCTCCCCAACTCTGCAAGGAAGAAGGAAAAAGCGATTTCCTAGGGCAACTCCAGCAAAATGTGTAGTAAATTATAGCTTTTCATCTTATTATTACGGGTAGATCACTTTGAACAACGTGAGTACGAGAGAAAGGTAAGTTTAACAATCAAATAATTTTTTTTTCTGTCTAAATTACAGGATCATATAAGGAACATCATACAATTTAAAAGATGAAAAAAGAAGAATGATAACACACAAAAGTTACTAAAATGAATAAAATAATCGTAATCTAGCTTTTATTAAGCAGCATGAAAATATGAATTATTTGTTTATTTATGTAGAATGCTGCTGTTAAAAATATTATGTACTATTTACAGTGACTTATTCTACATACTAAAACAGAAAGGAATTTATGGTGGTTAAATGTATGAGAAAAAAAAAAAAAAGAAAAAAAAGAAAGAACGAAATAAAGAAGCATTTTGCACTAATCAGAAAATATTACAAAAGTGTAAATTTTCCAACAACAAACATAAATACAAAGAGTTTAAATGCAATATTTTTTCTTTATTTTAGTGACATCATAATAAATTTTATTACTCATTCACTATCAAAAAATACAGTCTTTTTTTTTTTTTTTTTTTCCTTTGTGTCAATAAATGCGTTACATTGTTTATGTGACATACCGTATGTAAGCATGCAGGGTATTGCTCCCAGGACAATATACAGAGATTTCAGGATTACTAAATATTTCTTGTTTTTCAAAAGTAATTTTTTATAGTAAAACATGACACTGCTTTACTCATTACATGAATTATGCAAATTAAACGTTGAGCCGTTGCGATAAATATTTTTCACATGTTAGAAAATTTTCTCAAATTTTATTGGTAAGAAGTGGACTAAAATTGTATTTAATATTTACATTGCTGAAAATAATACGACTTTCACAGTTTAGTTGCCAACATTTCGAATTTTAAAATCAGATTTATCCCCACTATTTTTAAATAGTAGTCTGTCATATATATTTTCTATGATTAAATGTATAGAAAATTGTTATAGATATTTCTGGTAGGAAGTCTCCCGAGAAAAACGGGAGAGTTGGAAAGTATAAACTTTTCAATACAATTATATTGGAATTATATTGCAGAATATTTTTATGGTTTAGCTGGCAGCTCAATTTTTTACAGTTTACGATAGGAAATAAATATAATCGCCCTTCTACATCCCTCCCCCCACCCTCAACCTATGCTGTGGACAGTGGACACCATAGACCTACTGTTCTACAAATTTCATACCTATCCCTGTCTGACCACAAATGATTTATTGTTGTCGTAAAAGCGAGGGTTGGCTCACAGCAGGATGCTAAAGAGTTCGGCCCTACAACGAACTTCACTATTCCCGAAAATCGACGGGAAGAAATATGCTTGACACAGGAGAACTCTGTACATCCACAGCAAGAGGTCGCCCATGAAGAAACTTGGGGCTAATTGAGTGTCTTCTCTCCTATCGAGAGAAGAAAGAAATAAAATAAAATAAAGAGGTTAGTTAATCTAAGACTACTATATAACAGGCTGAATCATTCGCCGCCATTTGTACGTCAAGTCCGTCATTGCTAAACTTAAGATTACTATATAATAGTCTTATATAGTCTCATATAATAATCTTATATGGTAGTTCGTCACTGCCGAACCTAAGACTATTATATAATAGTCTTATATAATCTCATATAATAGTCATATACAATAGTCTTAGTTTTAGCAATGACGGACTTGACGGACAAATGGCGGCGAATGATTCAGCCTGTTATATAGTAGTCTTAAGTTAATCTAGAAAGGGAAGCAGCAGACCTTCACAAATGAAGAGGACAACTTTCGTACTTCCTTCTGCAGGGATTTCAAGGTGAACGGCGGAGTAGAGGGATTGATTTGCCGGCACAGAGGAAGACTCATTCCGTGCTCCGCCGATAACGAAATTTCGTAAAGACAGTCGCGTATTTTTAAATAGGAGAAGAGGCACGTGCAACGATAAATGTGTTGTGTGAGATAAGTTTGAGCTAACACTTTGATCCAAGGAAGGGTTTTATTATAGTGTTTTACATTTCTGAAATAAATGCAGGGATGCGTAATTTGGCGCAGAACGCATTCCACTATTTACAAAGATTTTATTATTATTATTATTATTATTTTTAATATAAATCTTAGATTGAACAAGAGATTTTTTTTTTTTTTCGGGGTGGGGGTGGGGTGGGGGAATGAGTTCTGAGCTAAGTTTATTACAATCCCTGCAAATGAATTTTAATAAAGCAGAGAATCTATTACGTATCTTATTTCGACATTATTGAAAAATAATTTTGATTTATTATTATTAATTAAATATATACCGTATTTGATATCTACATATGATTAAAAAAAAAAAATTCCCTTTAATTAGACTCGGTTAAATAAGTTTGAGATCTCACAATAATGGAAAAGTTGGAAAGGAACAATTTACGGTTTTCAGTAGCAATTTACATATTTGAAAATGATTATAGTAGATTATTAAATTTAGTCCGATAAGAAAGCGTACATCTAATCTAGTACACTCCTATATTTTATTCCATTAAATAAAGTCAGGGCTCTAATTTTCAATCACTATGGGAAAAGGTGACATGTTGAAAGAGTGGAATTTCAAAAAGCTTCATTTTTAAATGAGAAATTCGTATAACAAGAAGCAGCAAAGATCGCACGGGATAACATGGGGAAGGAGAGTGACTGATGTACAGCCTAAAGCCAAAGCCCATGCTATTCCATGGGAAAATTTGTTTACACAATTACTCATTATCTAATTTCTTTTTTTTCTTTTTCTTTTTTTTTTTTCTTCTTTTTTTATTCCTCTTTCACATTCAAGAAATTCAGAACAGTTAAATTAGTCGTTTTTCAAAAAAAAATATTTTTTACATTTTATTTTGTAGCTAAAAATGCCCTTAATTACTTTTTAAAACACAATAATAAAATATCAAATAATAAAATAATAAATTCTGAAACACGAGTATTAATTTAACGGTTGTGAATTTTCTGAAAGTGAAAACGGAATTAAAAATAATAAATACATAAGATAATGAGTAATTCTGGAAACAAGTTTTCCCACACAATAACATGCGCCTTGGCTGTCGACGAGAAGCGCTCTGGGCGAAAAACGTGAAAATGAAATAACTGAATCAAGTAGTTAAAATAAATGTAGTTTCAGTTTAAAAAGATGTATGTATACAGTTAAACAAAAATTATATTCAAAACTGCCAAAATGATGTCTTAATTTTGTTCCTAATTGCTCTGTCCATTGAAACCTCTCAATGTCAGCAGTTGTAAAATATCTTTAAATAAAGTTTTAAAAAAAGTTTTGATACGTAAACATAACTTTATTTACAGTTTAACTTTCATCTTCAATGCGTAAAAGGATGCGGCGAAGAAAAATAACCACCATGTCAACAGCGGTTAAATCAGCAATGAAAACAAACGTGAGATGGCTTCATTTGTTTTCTACTTTAAAGGGAGCGGGGGCAATTTTCAGTGCGCTGTGAATTTGACCTCAAAGGCTTTTTCCTCTACACTTTTTGGCAACGTCTCAAAAATTTTTTAAACTGCAACGAGCTGCTTTCGCAAAGCCCCGGAATTCTTTGAGTGCACAAAGTTGTAGACGACTTTAGCCCCCCTCCCCACCAACGTCTTTTCAGTAAATTACGAGTCAATAAAATGAATGGAATAATAATACATAATAATAAATATTTTATTATAGAAATAGGCCTTTACAGTAAAAAAATAAATAAATAAAATCAGCAGAATAACTATTAAAAAACATAGAAGGAAAGATGTTCCTTAGACCTGAAGAAATCAACTCGTCCTTCGCCAAGTGGCGACTAAACAAAGTTATAGGAGGGGAGGAGAAAAAAAAAAAAAAAAAAAAAAAAAAATCTCGCCATATATACAGCTCCCCCCCCCCCCCCCCCCCTTATCGTATCGCCCGCGACCACGCCATCGTAAGAATGAATATCGTCAAATGACTAAAAAAAAACGCCGCTTTTTCGTTATTTAACAAAAATAAAATCAAATAAGGGAGAAATGATTTTATATTTCGAAAATATTACGTGAAATGAAGGCATATTTTGAAAATTAGACGTTGTAAAAGCAAACGTTTTGCAGATTTGAGGAGAAATAACAATTTATTTTTGGAATCAGCTTCGGAGGAAGGGAAAAAAAAAAAAAAAAAAAAAAAAAGGTGAATTTTGCCGATTAGAATAAAATAATTGCATATTTCACCAATTATCGAGGGGGGAGGGTTGAAACTCATATTTCAGCAATTAGCTGCGATTAGTATTTATTCATTTATTTTTTTAATCAGTGGTGATTTAATTCCCCAATTCTGTAATTGGCCATAAAATCATCTTTGTTTCGTTAATAAATGACAAAAAAAGAGCAAATTTTATCAATTGATAAGGAAAAAATGGCTTTTCCGGCGTCTATCAATTAAAAATTCGGGTTCCAAAACGGACCTTTTACAAAAAATCGGCAATCGTAAGACTCTTAAAATAAACCCTTTACAAAAACAGCAAAGTTGAACACTATAAAAATCGGCGTTTCTAAAACGGACACTTCAGAAAAATTGGACGATAAAAAGGTTTTTTTTAAAAAATTTATGGTCATAAGCCGAAAAATCTGAGAAAAAGTGGCAAGTTAATTTGTAGGATCTATTTGTAGGATCTAGTTTGTAGTTAATTTGTAGGATCTGTAGGCAAGTTAATTTGTAGGTTAATTTGTAGGACTCGCCGTTGGCGAATAACCTACAATTTCAAGTATGCCTAATATATACAGATTGAAAAGCTTTCAATATTAAAATAAATTCTTTACAGATTTAGAGAAAAAAATTCTTGTAATTACAATTTTTCATTTATATATGGAAGAAGAAAAAATATAGCTTTTCTAATTTTAAGGTATAAAAACATTTTAATTTTAT
This sequence comes from Salticus scenicus, assembly GCA_963930645.1. NCBI lineage: Eukaryota > Metazoa > Arthropoda > Arachnida > Araneae > Salticidae > Salticus > Salticus scenicus. Next base: position 78,567,053 of record OZ005653.1, read on the forward strand.
TATGTACTAATAAGAGTTAATGGTTGAAGGGGAATATATATTTTTAATCCCATTTTTAAAAAATTCCTTAGTATGACTTGATTAAATCTAAAATTAATTATAAAATTAATCTCAAATTAATAAAAAATAGTTATACGATTTCATACAAAACTGGATGACACCACTCCGTAAAATGATATATAATTCAAAATAATAATAATAAATAAATAAATAGATAAATAAACAATATTTTTTAATTTCGTTAATTTCACTTTAATTTTTGTTATTAAAAATTTTTTTACTTCTTTCCTACGAAATGTATACGTTGTTTTTCGTGAATTTTAATTTAACTTACATATCAATTACTGTGAATTTTAATTTAACATACATATCAATTACTAAAACATTCAATTACAATACATTAAATAGTAGTTGTTCTGTACATCCTATAACAATTTATTCAAAGTTTATTAATTATACATATGTTCATTCATATATAAATCTATGTAAAACCAAAATGAAGTATAATGTAAATGATTATTAATTCTAGAGGTCCTAGTAAACTGCACCTTTATTGCAAGCAAAAATACTAAGAGCAGTTTGGTAAAAAAAAAAAAAAAAAAAAATAATAATAATAATATTGTAAATTGTAAAAATAAATGAATAATAAGAATAAACTGATGCTGCTGGAAACTCATTATTATTTGCTGTTTAATTATAGTAACCGAATTATGACCTCAGCTCAGATATGTATGAAATAAAAAATTAATAGATATCAATCATAATTTTTTATGGCAATTAAGCCTGAATAAAAATAATTTTCGTGTAAAAAATTTAACATTTAGTTAACCGAATCAGTAAAAATTTAATTTTTGTTTATATAAACTACAACATTCATAAACATTAGCAACATTAAATAGTTCTTGTATAATAATATTGCCATTTAATTGTGATAATTATTAAAGAAATTCTAATTTAATGTAGTTTAATTTAATTAATAATCCTAAATTAATAAGTCCAATCTCAAAATCTATAAATTAATTATAATTATATCACTAAATTGATTTTAACAAGTACTTGTAAAATTAACAGCTAATGGAATAAGACTTAGTGTTCCATGAAGTTACCATGCTATAGATGTTATAATCATAAAAACGAAAATAATAAATAAATAAATAAAAATAAACTTTCTCCACCCCTTCTAATATTTTTCTATCTAAATTAAATATTATTACATTAATATACAATCAGTTAGCGAAACAAGTAAAACTTAAAAAGCAATCATTTCACACTTTATTATTATTATTATTTTCTTTAAAAAGAGGGGGGGGGGATGATTTTATTGCATCGTGTTAAAATAAATAAAAAATAATACAACTAGTAAATACAAAATGCATCCTTTTCACAATATAAATGATGTAGGTGCAAAACTGGCTTAAGCATTCATTTAGCTGCATTTCCGTATTGAATTAAAGTATGCATTAATTCGAACGCGTGTGGAGAAATTCGTTTATGGAACCCGAGTTTATTCGGTTGAATGAGTTAAGGGGTTAACAGATGAATCTCTCTTTTTAACAAACTTAACATAATCCAATTCAACAGACAAGAATCTTTTCTCAACTTCAGAAAGCTTTTCTTGCACACCTTTTTTGCGCATTTCCAACCAATTGCTGATGTCTCCAGAAGTCGATGTGGAAAAAAGCTATAAAAGGGTGTAGAATCAAATCGCAAATCCGATTATCGTCGAGATTCGCTATGGATATCAAAAGCTTTATCGTTATCTTAAACGGAGAGAGTAAGAGAGTAAGGAAAGAGACATTTTTTAAGCCGTTATTAATCCTTTTCGGAGATTCAAGAACTCTCTGATTGAAAGTAGAGATAAAAAAAAGGGGTGGATTTTGCAGCTGCTGAGGAAAAAATCCAAACGCGGTTGGAATACGGGGGAGGTGGAGAAAGTAACGCAACTCTGCACACTGCGGTAGTTAGGAGAAAAAGAAGAGAATTCATTAAGCAATGCGAGATTAAAAGAAAAAAAAAATTTTTTTTTTTTTTTCTTCTTCTTTTTCCATCTATCAGATATTCATTGAGGAAAGTGTTGCTTTCACTAAAATTTTCGACTTTTTATAACGAATTTTCTTTCTGGGATGGCATGGTCGGTTTTAATAGATTTCTGAGATGTCCTCAGTTCAGTATGATATAGTTTTATTTTATAGTTTGGCTGTAGTTTGTAGTACTTTTTTTTTTCTTTGGGGGGGGGGGGGGGGGAGGGTAGGCATTTAAAGCTGCTAACATTATAGTGCACAGGTAAAATTTTATTTTTTCTTGTTAATTGAATCTTCAAGTGATATTTTTTATTTCTCAACGTTTGAAAAGGTCTTTATATATATACAGTGAAACCTCTCAAGTTGGACACCGCTCTAAGTTGGACGCTTTTTCTCGGAACGGAATGTATCCATTAACATTATGTCTAACCCCTATAAGTTGGACACCTCTCTAAGTTGGACACTTTTTCTCGGAACCGTAGGTGTCCAACTTAGAGAGGTTTTACTGTATATATAATTTATTAACATAATTACTTATAATAATTTTATAATATAATTTAGTAATTTAAATTTTGATTATTAGTACTTGTCTTTTTGTGTGTTTTTATATTTTTGTGAAATATTTGAAAAGGTTTCTATATATATACAATATATATTCCAACAAAGTTGTAGAAAGCAAGAAAACAGATGATGGAACGATAATCGGCAAAAGAACCAAAAATTAAAATAAATAAATAAATGTAACTAGTAATAATTTTAATATACTTTTTTTTTTTTTGGGGGGGGGGGGAGGGATCAACAATACTCACTGTAACGTTCTCCCCAAAAACCCGTAAAACAAATAAAGATGTCTACCCAAAAACGTTACATGCATTGGCGATGCATCATATTTCACAATAACTCAATGAAAATAAATTTAAATTGCAAATTCAAATTAGCAGGGGAAGAATCCATAGTTTATGGTTATAGTTTTCGTTATAATATTCGGGTGCTATTGCGCTATAATGTACGGTTGGTGTTTCATTCTATATTGCATATTTTTAAATAGTATAACGAAAAAAAGTAGCATAATACAAACCTTTTTTTTTTTTTTTTTTCAAAATTTTAATAATTTATACAGTATAAGTTTCATTACAGCCGAGAAATCAAAACACAATCCGCAAACACCAAACCAATCATTAAGGAAATATAAATTTTCAAACAAATCGTTTCGGTTTTAAATTAATTTTTAACACAGAATGAAAATATATGAAAAAAAAAAAAAAACAGTTTCATGTTCAATATGTGTAGCAATGAAAATGTTTTCAAAAAACATCTCATTTGAACTTTCACTATCGTATAAGTTGGAAGCTCAGTGGATAGAATCAGACAAACACCGGTTTAAAAATAAAAACTTGGCGCATTTACTGTCAACTCCAGAACAGAGAAAAGTATAAATAAGAGAATCAGATGATAAAAAAAAAAAAAAAAAAACACTGGATTGTATAAGTTGTTACGCTTCGTATAAAAGGATGAAAAAAAAAAACTAGGTAGCTCAAAATAAACAGATCATAACTACCTTGGTAAAAAAAAAAAAAAAAAAAAAAAAGAATATTGATACGCCATTCATTTAGTACAACTTTACAAACGATAAAAATAAATATTTGAAAGTAAATCGTATAAAATGACGCAATAAAACGTAGTGTAAACACGTGTTTACCAAGAATGCATGCCATGGCTTTTGTTTTGTACACGCTAAGGTAAGATATGAATAAAATTGGACCGTAAACGTAATTTCAATGTATTTTAAATTCCACAAGATGGATGCTTAAAGATCAATGTTCTTATTACCCATGAAATGTCCCCCCCCCCTTTTATTTTTCTTTTAAACTAAAATGTATAGGTTAAAAAAAAAAAAAAAAATTACTTTAAATATTAATCATTAATCACAAGATCTTTTTTCAGATTAGAGACAGAAGTTATAATAAACAAAGATGTGCATATGTTCAAAATAAATAAATAAATAAAATTATTTTATTTTTACTTTAAATATTAATCATTAATCACAAGATCTTTATTCAGATTAGATATAGAAGTTATGATAAACTGAAATGTACACGTTTAATACATAAACACACACACACACATACATACATATATGTGTGTGTGTGCGTTTCTATGTTCATTAATTCTGGTCTTCCTTCCTCGTATTTAATCATTGTAATAAATTACATATATATATACAGTCGAACCACGTTAACGTGAATCTCAAGGGGAAAAAACTGATCATGTTATCAGTAATTCATGCTATCAGTAACTAATATTCATTTTCGGATTGTGGAAACAGTTCATGCTGTTAAAAGTAATTCACGTTAACGAAGTTAAACTGTATATATATACCACATACACCAATAACAAATTAATTTTCACCAAATTAAATTATCTTTTGATGACTCTAGTTCAATTAT